>ML976663.1:290266-431657 GCA_010015655.1 Bimuria novae-zelandiae CBS 107.79 | reverse complement strand
GTGGATCAAGGCCACGGCTCTTCGTTATAAGCTATTGAGGCAATGCTGGCGGGCGACGCGCTTGTGCGGGCGTAAGGGGACAACTACTAACGCCATGGGCTTGAAACATGGACTTCTCCACCAAAAAAAGCGTTAGTATAGCCCTATACACGTATTTGCACAGCTTCAAGTCTTACGAGCGAGTATTCTACGGATGGTGGGCCGTTATCAACGCGTCATAGTCAAATTCACGATTTGTATGGGAGTTTGGCGGGGGCGCGCGAATTTCGCGATGGCGCCAAGATTTCTACCGATTATTGCACGCGATAGCTGCAAGTGCGCGTCCTTGTACGTTTTTGCAGCCTGTCTAGCAGCCTTTTGTGCCTCCTGCTCCACACGATGATCAATAGCTTGTCGCGCTGCCTTTACGGTGACTACGCCGCCTTTCTATACCTATCTAGCATCTTTGACCTGCCTTTTCTAGCGCTGTTGGGCCGCTACAGTGATAGCTAAGAGGTCTCGCTGGGCTAGCGCGAGACTATCAATGAGTAATTACGAGCTTTTTAGGAACTTTTTAAGCCTATAGCTAGAAATATTACTCCTTTCTAGAGCGCGCGACATCTTTTTATGCTGCTATTAGTACGACGTAGGCGTGTTAGCGATAGGTGATAAATTGACTGCGGATAAAAGTGATGGTAATGGCGTACGCACTGTAGGCAGCTTTATATATATAATCTCTAAATTAAATAGAAAGATGCCTAACTTCTCCTAAGCACTAAGTATAGTGCTACGTTTAAAAGTAGCTATTTTAATGCTGTAATACGCGTGTAGAAATTCGACTTTATTAAAGTTAGTGCACCTAGTACGTATAGCTATCTTTATAGCCTTCTTGTGATTGTTCTTTAATAGCTAAAAACAGACGACGTTGAGAGGCTGCAGGTGATGAGATGCGTGAGGTGATAGCGAGAAAGGTATTATATTATACCTATTATAGTACTTAATAAACTTAATAGTTAAATAGCTACTAAATCTATTAAATATAAGTAATTACTATACGCCCTTCTACCGCGCACGCGTCTATTTTTTAAAGAACTTTAGCTACTTAATTAATATTAAATTATTAGTATAGCTAGATATTAATATAGTAATTATATAATTATTAGGCAGCGTAGTATTAGTATACTATTAATAAAGGTAATTAACGCCTTGCACGACGAGTATAGGATTAAGGACCTCGCTATTACTAGAGATTAATTTAATTAAGGTAATATAATCGCGCGAGGTCTCTGACGCGGAGACCTAAGGGTAATTTAACTTTATAGTAATAATCTATTAGCTGCCGCCAACGCCTATACGGAACCTGGTTTTGTCTATATTATAGGTGTCTGATGCGGTGATGCTGTAAGCATTAATAACCTTCTTAAGCTTAGTAAAATGCTAAGAATATGCTTCTATTGTTGCTATTATTATCTTATTAATATCCTGCGACTTCTACTTTATGCGGTGGCACTTAGGATTCTAGTGTAGCTACTACGCGGTCTAGTCTTTACTAAGTAGTAGAGCGCTACTGTTAGGATGCGCGCGGTTAAGGATGTACTAGGCAGCGCCTTTTAGCTATGGTATAAGATAAGGCATGCTAATACTATCGCAGCGGCGTATATATAACTTTAGAGCTTTGTCTTGCACTGGCGAGAGGCGTAGATTCGACCTAGTGCGGTTATGGCGGCTTGTTCTGCCTTTAACGCGCGCTTGAAGTCGCGAAATAGGCACGCACTAGTCGCGTGCTATAGCTATAATATTAGGTATTTCTCTATTAAAAAAGCTAGAGATATAAGCTAAGATGCGCTCCTTAATTTCGTAACTCTCGCCATAGAATTTAGGCATTTTTGTGGGTTGTAAAGTAAGGATAGAGTAAAAAGCGCGTTGTAAAGTTACGTTGAGCCGCGAAGTTACGTTGAGCTGCGCAGCGCCAACCCGCAGGGTTGGCGAGTGGCGCGGGTACGGGGTCTTTAAGCGTGCATTTAAGCGAGCTGCTGTAAAGAAAGCTAGCAAGATTACTCGGTTATAACTTGAAAGGTTCTATACTCGATCGAGCCGCCAAGCACTACACAAAGAAGTGCAGTATTATAAAGAAGCGATGCATCCGGACGATGCCCCCTATCTACCTACTACCCTTATTGCCACTGCAGGAATTTGTACAAATACTACGCAAATTTTATTACACTTATTATAGTTAACTTCCTAGCCTTTTCTAGTAGTAATACTACCTTTACTATTAACCTTATCTTGCTTTAACAGCCCTAGTATAGCTAGATAATAGTAATACTTACCTAGTAATAGCTTATATAGCTAATGGCAAGCCATAAAGCCATAATTATAAATAAAGAGCTTTAATAATATAAGTTACAGGCTAAGCTTTAAGAGCTTTAATACTAAAAAAGAATATAAGAGCTAGAGGCTAAAAAAGCAATACTAAAGCTAGCTTAGCTTTATTAGGGTGTTATACTAATAACTAATAATAATAATAGTTTAGTAGGTAAGCGTTTCTCTCTATAAATAATATAGGTCGTCAAGCAGATCCTAGGCGTCTATCTAAAGAATATCCACTTTATCCTAAACTATAAATTTAACCTATATAACCTTATCCGCCTCCGCATTAGTATTAGTTCTAAAACTACTAAATTATAAACTATTATAAAGTTAGACCTGTAATAGGCTACGCCCAGTTGCTGCCTTGGATCCTTAATCCTTAGTTATGCGAATCCTAGATATATAAGTTTAACGCCTAAAGCTTAACTTTAGATTTTTTATTAAATTTATAAGTATTCTTTTAGCACCTTTAGCTCTTTAAGCACCTAGCACTTTATATTAAATTTAATTACTTTTACCTATCACGGGATAAGTAAATTTTAAATATAACTATAGACTAAAGCTACAAAGTAGCACACGAAGTTAAAGGACTTACGTAGATAAATACTATAAAGACAACGCCTAGATTTATAAGAAGATAGAACCCTCCTTAGTAAGTAATTAAGAAGAAGTTCTAATAGATACTTAACGCTAGCAAGACTATCTTTACTAAATAAAGAAGTTATAAAAATAAGAATAAGACTTTTTACTAAAACTTTAGATCTTAGCGCGAATAATTATACGCAGTAAGCTATTAGCTTATAAAAAAGTAATAGTTAAGGAAATAAAAGGATAGCCTTCTTATTTATAACTAAACTTTAAGTATTAGGAGTTAATAATAATAAAATATAATAATTCCTAAGCAAGATTAAAGCACTTATTAACCTTTAAAATACTTTTTAAACTCTACTATACGGAGTAAAAAGACTAACTAAAGAAATAGTAAGAGAGCGCTAAGAACCCTTAATAATATAATAATACTTTTAAAAAATAGGAGGTATAAATTAGCTATTAAAAGTACACTAATAGATAGAGCTACAAAAGAGATTAATAGTAAAACTTATTTTAAACTAAGGAAGAAGCCGCCGCCTTAAAATTTTTAACTTACCTTACTTTAATAGTAAATAATAGAATTACTACTACTTTAAAATAGTAATATAATATAAGCTTCTAGAGGATAGGGACTACCTTAGAAATATATTTAAATATATTATTAGTTAATTAACAGGACGTGTAGTAATAGTAGGAATTATATACCTAAACTACTACCTAGGATACACTAAAGCTAAACTCTAAGAGCTACTAGACTATAACTTTTATAACTACCTAGCGGAAGAAATCGCGCGTAACTATTTACTTATAATATAATAAGGAAACTAAAAGCTTTATAACTTTAACTTTAACTTTAATAACTATACTATAGAAGCTAAGGAGTATAGTTGAAAAAAATTTAAAAAACCTATACTTTTAAAGCCTCTATAAGGACTTACAGGACTAAATAATTATAATAAATATAAATAATAATTAGGACCTATAAGGGGTTTAGAAGAAAGTTAATAAAATTAAAGAAAATCTTTTCTAAAATATATTATAGCTACTAAAGTTTTCTACTAAGAATAGGGCGCTAGACGAGATAGATTAGGAACCTACCTAAGCTAACCCTAGAAAGATGTCCGGCCGACAAAGCTAAAATAGAAGACACTAAGTAACAGATAGAGCTATAGGACATAGGTCTAGTAATACTTAGAAATAAGCCATGTGGGTGTCGCGCGAGGTAATAGAAACCCGTAAGAAGAATAGTTCCTATTTTTATTATAAAGATATAGGACACCGCGTAAAGTAGTATAAACTTTTACCTATAATAAAGCTAGTATAAGTTCGCGCCACTATACCCGCTACTAAAAAATTCTTTAATAAAGAGTTTAATATAGCTTTTACTAATTTAGAAAACTAATTCCTCCTAGTAATAGTCGCCGCTAGAAAGTAAAAGTAGAAAAAGGGCAAAAGATAAGTTTTAATAACTTTTAAAGGCTATAGCTAGACTTAATACTAATAATAGTATACTCGCTTATTAATAACATTATATTTATATTGATAATAATTAATTTAAGTTATTTAATATTTAGATTTATATTAAAAAAAATTATAATAAAAGCCTACCTACAGCGCAAGAACCTACCTTGTTTATAAAAAATTATTAGTATTAGAGGCATGCGACTCTTTGTACGCGAAGTAGTCTAATAAAAAATAAATATTAATAGCTATATAAAACTAATATAGCTATACGTCTTACCTAATAATAGATCGTACGATCTAATCCTTAGCCTAATCTAAATAAAGAAAAATAAGGTTAAAGTAGCCCTAGCGAAGAAATTAATTTAGATTAAAAATTTAGACACTCGCATCTATAACTAAAAAGGTAAAAAACTATTAATAAAGCCTTAAAAGGTATTAGCTATAGCTTTTATAGTTTTAGATTAGCGTAATTAACGTCTAGGAAATAAGGCTAAGGTATTTTCTATATTAATAAAAAATATATAAAAGGCGTTAACCCGTAAGCTAAAAGAAAACCTATAAGAGTTATTACTTAAAGCTTTTAAGAACTTGTAGCGTGTCTTTTATAGGGAATAAGCTAACAAGCTCTCCCTGCACTATAAACCTAGAGTAAATCTTTTTATCCCTCTTATAAAAAAAGATAGTAAGACCCTAGAAATCCCCTATAGTCCTCTATTTAATATGTCTCGCGAAGAATTGCTTGTCCTTTAAAAAAAGCTTACTAAATACTTAAATAAAGACTTTATTTAAGTAAGTAAGTCTAGTGCCACCGTCCTAGTATTATTTACTAAAAAATTTAGTAAAGGACTACGCTTTTATGTTAATTATTAAGCCCTAAATATTATTTTAAAAAAGGACTAGTACTCTTTATTATTAATTAGTAAGACCCTTTAGCTCCTTGTAAAGGTTAAATAGTTCAGTAAACTTAATATAATTTAAGCCTTTTATAAGCTTTAAATAGTAAAAGATAAGGAATAGAAGATAGCATTTAAAACTTAATTTAGTTTTTATAAGTAGCTAATAGTTCCTTTTAGCCTAGCTAACGCGCTAAGTACGTTCTAGTAGTATATAAATTAGATACTAAGAAAGTACCTTAATAACTACTACTTAGCGTATATAGATAACGTTCTTATCTTCTCTAGTAGCAGTTAAAAAGACCACGAAGAGAAAGTATATACTATAATTTAAAAGTTAAGAGCTATAAGACTATACTTAGATATTAAAAAATTTAAGTTTTACGTTAAAAAAACTAAGTACCTTAAATTTATTATAGAAGTTAATAAGGGCGTAAGCATAGACCTAGATAAAATCTAAGTAATTTAAAAATAAAAGCTACTAACTTTAATAAAGAGAGTTTAGAGCTTTATAAACTTTATAAACTTTTATTAGAGATTATATAAAACTTCTCTAGCATAGTATGTAAGGGGCTGGGTGCTCAAGGAGCCAAAGGTGCCAGAAGAATACTTATGAATTCAATAGAGAGTCCGAAGTTAAGCTTCGGGCGTCAAACTTATATATCTAGGGTTCGCATAACCGAGGGTTAAGGATCCGAGGCAATAACTAGGCGTAGCCTATTATATACCTCCCTTCCCTCTATTAAGGGTAAAAAAAAAAGAAATCTCTGCGTCTTATTTTATTTATATAGCTTCGTGGTCGTTTTGTTGTCTGCTTGCGATCCTCTTGCTATTATAAACCTCTTACTAGTTCTATTCTCGCGTGTCTAATTTTATGTCCTTATTATAAGTAGTTACTACGGCGGTGTATTCGCGCTAGTGCGTTTACTTATTATTATATACATAAAATTACTTCTTACTTAGCTTTTAGACCTTACTCTTTTAAGCTCTCTCTCTTTTCTTAGCTTAACTTCGTGCGCTGCAACGTCTTGCTTTTAACCTAGTTTTCCTTAACTTCGCGACCTAATTCCCCTTACTATTCTAATAAGATAGCTAGCCCTTCGCGTAATAACTACGTAATAAGGACGCCTAAGCGTTAGAGGCGTGCTACTAACTCTAATAATAAAATAAAAGAAGGCCCGTCCCTATCGTAGTTACCTAGTTACTAACTTAAGAAGACTAAGCTCTCTTAAAATAAGGCTACTATATCTAACGCTAGCGTAATCCTTCTTAGCTAGCTTACTAAGAAGTTTAGCCCTTTTAAAGCTCGCAAAGTAAGTTCTAGACCCTCTTCTACGCTTTTTCTATTTCTTCCTACCTTCTAACTTGCCTCCTTACTCTTCTAACCTCCTTCCTAGTTCTTTATTGGCCTAGGTGTACGCACTCGCCAACTTAACAAGCTTAGCTCTTAAGGTCTAATCTTGCTACGCGCGATAATTAAGCGCTAGTATATTAACTATATTACTTATAGACGCGTCTGTTAGTAGGTGCTGGCGGGTAAGATGGTGTCCTGCGAGGAGTGCCGTACCTACAAGCTTACTAGCTACACTAGACAAGTATGCTTTAGTCTAACTTATTCTAAATAACTTCGGGGTGTGCTCTACTAACTCCTTCCCCTACCTAGATTTAGCCTGCCCTTAACAAAGTTAGCTATAAAGAGTTTACTAATATTATAGTTATTAGTGCAGGCCACCTTATAAATAAAGTTTTAAAGAGTAGCTAGGAATAAAAGGCCTTCCTTACTAACCTTAACGCGTTCTATTCTACTCGTAAGGTTACTATTATTAATTACTATACCTCCTTTAAGAGTAAGACTATTATTACTTTAGGCCCTATTACTTTTTCCTTTAAGACTATTTAGCTTTTAGAGCGCATTGCTGTCGCGGTTAAAAAGACTTCTAACCTTCTTTAAATTTATACTACTAACTTTAAAGCATTCTATTAAGAGTGTAAGAACCCTTTTATAAGTTCCTTTTAAATAATAAAGCTATCTTCTAAGGCTAATATCGTGTAGCTCTCTAGTAAGTTCGTGGTAGTGGACAAGGGCATTGTAATAGATAGTCTTTAGATAATAAATAATATCCTCGCGGGAGCTAATATGCCTACTTAAGCCTACTAGGGCTTACGCTAGTAGCTTTAGGCTATCGTAATTAAGAAGCGCTTAAGTAAGGAGGATAATAGCTTCCCCGACCCTAGTAGTGTGTTAAAAGGCGGAGAAGTGGACCTAAACATTATTAAGGAGGGTTTTACTACTCCTTTAGTAGCTAAAAATACCCCTCTTACCTAGTTCCTCTCTCCTTCTTGCTTTAGTTTACTTCTAAGGCTTACTTCTTTCGTAAGGGTTATCCCTTACTACTATAAAAATTATTTAGTCCCCTTATTATCCTTAGTAGTTTTAAAAGTTTTCTAAGTTGCTTTCTTAAGATTCCTTCTTAACTTTCTTCCCTAATACTTAACTTTATCCCTTAACGATGTTATTCCTACCCTTATCTTAGATACCTTTATCTAGCTAGGTTTTTTAGCGTAGCGAGATAGGCATCGTAGAGCCTCCTTTAGGCCCTAATAAAAGCTAATTTAGGGGATATCGCGGTGGAATCCTATTAGGAGTTTTCTGTTGCGATTTTAATATAGCTTAGTAAACTTCTCTTAATAGTCTAACGTAGTAGCTTAGTTAAGGTTCCTATAAGGTTCTTAAGTTCTTTAAGAGTAGTTTTCTTACTGTACTAGGTATTCTACCCTCTTGCCTTTACGGGACTAGCGTTCTTTACATATATTAACTACACTATACTCTCCTTCCCCTTTTTTTTATTATAATTGCTTCGGGCTGGACGTCATTAGTAGTTTAGCTAGAAAGAGGGTTCGACGAGGCTAACTTTAGCCTATCTATATAGAACCTTAGGTGCATGTTCGGCGGGACGTCTAGTTCTACTACGTAAGAGTTTATTACCTTCCTTATAATAAACTTTTTTTACTTCTAGTTAAGCTTCTTACTTAAACGTTAGTTTTAAAGGTAGTTCCTATACTTTAGCTATACCTTATCTCCTTCCTTTAAGATTAGAGCGTTTTTATATTAACGGTTTGCTAGGCGCTCTTATGCTTGTTAGGCTATTATTATTTTTGCCTAGGCAAAGTTAAAAACCTCTTTAAACTTCTCTATTATTGCCTTCGTAGCCTTCTTTGCGTTAGTTCTAAGTTCTAAGGCTAATCTCCGTGCCCCGAAGTTCTTAACTAGTTTAATATTCTAGCTATAGGATAGGAAAAACGGGCTAACTTCTGTTAATATGGCTTCTCGCCCTTTAATAGCTATCTAGGCTATAGGAAGCCACTTTATCTAATTATCCTATTACTAGTTATAGTACGCCTAGAGGTAGGCTTTAAGGATAGAGTTTATTTGTTCTATCTGCCTGTCTGTCTTTAGGTGCTTTACTATAGACAGTCTTCGGTCGATATCTGCTTGTTTATAGAGTGTAGTCTAAAATTCGCTCACGAATTGTCCCCCGCGGTCTAATATAATAGAGAAGGGGAAAAAGTAGTCTACTACCTAGTGTTAAAGGAACGCTATCGTGACCGTAGGTATATTAAGATTTAGGAGACTAATAAACTTAGGGTCCTTGCTAAGTCTGTCTATAATTATTATAATATTCGTGCAGCTATCGCTCTCAGGTAGGGTAGTAATAAAGTCTATTATAATATCCTTCTATCCTTGTTCGGGTAGTGGTAAGGGCTTTAGCAGGCCCTATTTTACTTCTCTTTATGGTTTAGTTCTTCCACAGATATCACAGTTCTTGATGTACTGCCTTACTTAGTTAGACATCCCCGAGAAGAAGTAGTCTTAAGCGAGGATCTTATAGGTGTTTTCTTATCCTAAGTGTCCTAAAGCTAGGGAACTATGCGCGACCGCTATTAGCTTTATTTATAAAGGTTCTAATTCTAGTACCTATCGTCTTGACCTGTAGCGTAGGTACCCTTGGTTATTTATACTACATTCCAAGATACTAACAGATAACTTCCACCTAGGTTCGAACTTCCTAAGCCCGTTCTTAACATAGACCTTTATCTCGCTATACGCACTATCTTCATCGCGTTCTACCTCTTACTATATAGTATTAAAGTCTAGTTCGCGTCGCTCGGCAGGGCTATCGCCTCCTTAAAAGGTTAATATAGGTAGTTTAGGGCGTATTAGGTAAGCGAGCACTAGGTCCTTATCTATTTTAGTATAGTTAGGTTCCTTTATAGTAGTAGGTATTTAGGGGACGAAAGACTTTAAGCTATTTCTCTTAGTAGTCTCCTAAAAAAGCGTAAAGTGCCTTAACTTTAATCTATTATCTCCGCCGTCCTTTAGTAGGTCTTAGTCCCTCTAGGAGAGGGCGTCCGCCCTAGAGTTTACTAACCCTAGTCTATATACAAACGTCATGTTAATATAGCTAAGTATATCTACCCACCAAACGTGTCGTTTGTCCAACCTTTGTTTAGTAGCGAAATACGTAAGGTTCTTATAATTAGTGTAGACCGTAAGGTGCTTTACTACTTAATATATATAGTCCTATTTATCTACGTATTTAATAACTGCGAGCATCTCTTTATTGTAGATAGCGTAGTTATATTCTGCCAGGCTATTCTTCGCTAAGAAGTAAGCCACTAGGCGCAGAATCCCGTCGTTATCGTACTAGGAGAAGCATCCCCTAGTCGACTAGCTAAAGGCGTCTGCTTCTAGTACTAATTCTCGTTCGGGGTTAAAGTGGGCTAGCGCGGGGTCCGTATAGAACGCTATCTTTAAAAAGTTAAATGCGTGCTGCTGCTCTTGTCCCTAGACAAATTCTACTCCTTTACTAGTAAGCTTTATAAGGGGGCTTACTATGCTAGAGAAGTCTTATATAAATCTTTAATAAAAGTTTATAAAGCCCACGAAGCTCTAGACTTCCTTTACTAAAGTTAGTAGCTCCTATTCCTAAATTACTTAGACTTTATCTAGGTCTATGCTTACGCCCTTGTTAACTTCTACAATAAATCTAAGGTACTTAGTCTTTTTAACGCAAAACTTAGATTTCTTAATATCTAAGTATAGTCCTGCGGCCCCTAACTTCTAAATTACGGTACGTACTTTCTTTTCGTGGTCTTTTCGGCTGCCACTAGAGAAGATAAAAACGTTGTCTATGTACGCTAAGCAGTAGTCATCGAGGTGCTCCCTTAGCACCTAGTTAATATACTACTAAAACGTACTTGGCGCGTTGGCTAGGCTAAAAGGAACTACTAGCCACTTATAGAGACTAAATTAGGTTCTAAACGCTGTCTTCTATTCCTCGCCTTTCGCTATCTAAAGCTTATAGAAGGCTTAGATTATATTAAGTTTATTAAACTATTTAGCCTTTGCGAGGAGCTAAAGGGTCTTACTAATTAATAGTAGAGGGTACTAGTCCTTCTTTAAGATAGCGTTTAGGGCTTAATAATTAACGTAAAAGCGTAGTCTTTTGCTAGGTTTTTTAGTAAATAATACTAGGGTGGCGGCGCTAGACTTGCTTACCTAAATAAAGCCTTTATCTAAGTATTTAGTAAGCTCTTTTTAAAGGACGAGCAACTCTTCGCGAGACATATTAAATAGAGGGCCGTAGGGGATCTCTAGGGTCTCGCCATCTTTTTCCACGAGAGGGATAAAAAGATCCACTCCAGGTCCATAGTGCGGGGGGAGCTTGTCAGCTTGTTCCCTGCAGAAGATACGCTATAAGTCCTTAAAAGCTTTAGGTAGTAACTCCTATAGGTTTACCTTTAGCTTGCGGGTTAACGCCTTCTGTATATCCTTTATTAATATAGAAAACACCTTGGCCCTATTTCCCAGGCGTCGATTACGCTAATCTAGGGCTATAAAGGCTGTAGCTAATACTCCTTAGGGCTTTATTAATAGTTTCTTGCCTTCTTAGTTACGGATGCGGGTGCCTAAACTTCTAATTTAGATTAATTTCTTCGCCGGGGCTAGTTTAACCCTATTCTTTTTTATCTAGGTTAGGCCAAGGATTAGGTCGTACGACCCGTTATTAGGTAAGACGTATAGTTACATTAATTCTATATAGCTATTAATATTTACTTCTAGTTAGACTACTTCGCGTACGAAGAGTCGCATGCCTCTAATACTAATAACCTCTTATAGATAGGGTAGATTCTTGCGCTGTAGGTAGGCTTTTATTATAAGTTTTTCTAATATAAATTTAAAGGTTAAATAACTTAAACTAATTATCGTCGATGCAAATATAATGTTATTAATAAGCAAGTGTACTATTACTAGTATTAAGTCTAGCTATAGCCTTTAAAAGTTATTAAAACTTATCTTTTGCCCTTTTCCTACTTCTACCTCCTAGCGGCGACTATTACCAGAAGGACCTAGTTTTCTAAATTAGTAGAGGCTATATTAAACTCTTTGTTAGAGGATCCTTTAGTAGCGGGTGTAGCGGCGCGAACTTGTGCTAGCTTTATTATAGGTAAAAGTTTACACTACTTTACGCAATGTCCCGTATCTTTATAATAAAAATAGGAACTATTCTTTTTACAGGTTTCTATTACCTCGCGCGACACCTACGTGGCTCGTTTCTAAGTGTTGCTAGACCTGTGTCCTGTGGCTCTATCCATTACTTAGTGTCTTTCGTCTTGGCTTCGTCGGCCGGACATCCTTCTAGGGTTAGCTTAGGTGGGTTCCTAATCTATTTCGTCTGGCGCCCCGTTCTTGGCAGAAAACTTTAGTAGTTATAATATATTTTAGAAGAGGTTTTCTTTAACCTTATTAACCCTCTTCTAGACCCCTTGCAGGTCCTAATCGTTATCTATATTTACTATAACTATTTAGTCCCGTAAGTCATCGCGGAGGCTCTAAAAGTATAGGTTTTTTAGGATCTCCTAACTATGCTCCTTGGCTTCTATAGCATAGTTATTTAAGTTAAAGTTAAAGTCACGAAGCTTCTAATTCCCTTATTGCATTGTAAGTAAGCGGTTACGCGCGATTTCTTTCGCTAGGTAGTTATAGATGTTATAGTCTAGTAGCTTCTAGAGGTCAGCTTCGGTGCACCCTAGGTGGTAGTCTAAGTATGTAATTCCCACCGTCGCTGCACGTCCTGTCAATTAACTAATAATATATCTAGGTATATTTCTAAGGCAGTCCCTATCCTCCAGGAGCTTATATTATATTACTATCCTAAAGCGGCGGTAATCCCGTTGTTCGCTATTAAAGTAGGCTAAATTAGGGATTTTAGGGCGGCGGCTTCTTCCTTAGTTTAAGATAAGCTCTACTATTAATCTCTCTAGTAGCTCTATTTATTAGTTTACTTTTAATAGCTAATTTATACCTCCCGTCTCTTAAGAGTATTATTATGTTATTAGGGGTTCTCGGCGCTCCCTTATTATTTCTTTAGTTAGTCTTCTTACTTCTTATAGTAGAGTCTAAAGGGTATCCTAGAGGTTAACGAGTGCTTTAACCTTGCTTAGGAATTGCTATATTTTATTCTTGTTAACTCTTAATACTTAGAGTTTAGTTATAAACAAGGAGGCTATCCTTTTATTTCCCTAGCTATTACTCCTTCGTAAGCTAATAGCTCGCTACGTATAATCGTTCGCGCTAAGACGCGGACTTTTAGCGAAAGGTCTTATTCTTATTTCTATAACTTCTTTATTTAGCAAAGACAGTCTTGCTAGCGTTAAGTATCTATTAGGACTCCTTCTTAATTGCTCGCTAGGGAGGGTTCTATCTCCTCGCAGGTCTAGGCATCGCCTTTGTAGTATCTATCTACGTAAGTTCTTTAACTTCGTGTACTGCTTCGTAGCTTTGGTCTATAGTTATGTTAAAATCTACTTATCCCGCGACGGGTAGAAGTAATTAAATTTAATATAAGAGGCTAGGTACTTAAGGAGCTAAAGGTGCTAGAAGAATACTTATAAATTTAATAGAGAGTCCGAAGTTAAGCTTTGGGCGTTAAACTTATATATCTAGGGTTCGCATAACCGAGGGTCAAGGATCCGAGGCAACAACTGGGCGTAGCCCATTACATAGTAGGCCCCCTTATAAAGCTTACTAATAAAGAAGTAGAATTTATCTAGGGATAAGAATAGTAGCACATATTTAACTTCCTAAAAATAGTATTCTATACGGACCCCGCGCTAGCCTACTTTAACTCTAAATAAGAATTAGTACTAGAAGTAGACACCTTTAGCTAGTTAACTAGGGGATGCTTCTCTTAGTATAATAATAATAGAATTCTACGCCTAGTAGCTTACTTCTTAGTAAAGAATAGCCTAGCAGAATATAACTATACTATTTATAATAAAGAGATACTTGTAGTTATTAAATACGTAAATAAATAAGACTATATATATTAAGTAGTAAAGCACCTTATGGTTTAGACTAATTATAAGAACCTTACGTATTTTACTACTAAATAAAGATTAGATAAACGATACGTTTAGTAGGTAAATATACTTAGCTATATTAATATAATATTTATATATAGACTAGGGTTAGTAAACTCTAAGGCAAACGCCCTTTTCTAAAGGGACTAGAACTTACTAAAGGATAGTAAAAATAATAAATTAAAGTTAAAGTACTTTATACCTTTTTAAAAAACTACTAAGAGAAATAGCTTAAAGGCTTTTATCTCTTAAATACCTATTACTATAGAGGAACCTAACTATATTAAAGTAAATACAGACCTAGTGCTTACTTACCTAATACGCCCTAAACTACCTATATTAGCCCTTTAAGAAGGCGATAGCCCTGCTAAGCGACGCGAACTAGACTTTAACACTATATAGTAAGGGGTAAAACGCGATAAAGACAGCGCGTATAGTAAAATAAAGGCCTATATTAAGAATAGGCCTAGGAAGTTTAAACCTAGGTAGAAGTTATTTATTAGTATCTTAGAATATAGTATAGATAACTAAAAGTACCTATACTATAAGTTAAGATAATAAGTACTAAAATTAAAATTTTTATAAATAAAGCTAATAGTAGTTGCGCGTAGTTCCTTAGCTTTAAAATACTTAAAATAAGAAAATATTTATAAAATTTTTACTAAAGACTACTTCTTCCTAGGGATGTCTAACTAAGTAAAGTAGTATATTAAGAACTATAATATTTATAAAAGAACTAAATTATAAAGAGAAGTAAAATAAGACTTGCTAAAGCCCTAACTACTACTAAAATAAGAATAGAAGGATATTATAATAGACTATTTTATTACTTTACCTAAGAGCGATAGCTGCACGAATATTATAGTAATTATAAATAGACTTAGTAAGGGCCCCAAATTTATTAGCCTCTTTAATTTTAATATACCTATAGTTATAATAGCGTTTTTTTTAATACTAGGTAGTAAACCACTTCTTCCCCTCCTCTATTATATTAGACCGCGGGGGACAATTCGTGAGCGAATTTTAGACTACACTCTGTACATAAGCAGGTATTAACTAAAGACTATTTATAGTAAAGCACCTTAAGACAGACGGGTAAATAGAATAAATAAACTTTATCTTTAAAGCCTATCTCTAGGCGTACTATAACTAGTAATAAGATAATTAGATAAAGTGGCTTCCTATAGCTTAAATAGCTATTAAAGGGTAAAAAGCTATATTAACTAGAATTAGCCTATTTCTTTACCCTATAATTAAAATATTAAACTAGTTAAGAACTTTAGGGCACGGAAATTAGCCTTAAAGCTTAAAACTAACGTAAAAAAGGCTATAAAGATAATAATAAAAAAGTTTAAAGAAGTTTTTAACTTTAACTAAATAAAAATAATAATAGCCTAATAAGAATAAGAGCGCCTAGCAGCCTATTAATATAAAAACACTTTAATTTTAAAGGAAAGAAATAATATGTAGCTAAAGTATAAAGACTACTTCTAAAACTAATATTTAAGTAAGAAGCTTAATTAGAGGTAAAAAAGTTTACTATAAAAAAGATAATAAACTCTTATATAGTAGAACTAGATATCCCGCCAAACATGCACCTAAGGTTCCACGTAGATAGACTAAAGTTAGTCTTGTTAAATCCTCTCTCTAGTTAAACTACTAATAACGCCCAGCCCGAAGCAATTATAATAAAAGAGGGAAAAGAGAAGTATAATATAATTAATATATATAAAGAATACTAGTCCTATAGAGGTAAGAGAGTAGAATACCTAGTATAGTAAAAAAAACTACTCTTAAAGAACTTAGGAACCTTATAAAAACCTTAACTAAGCTACTATATTAGACTATTAAGAAAAGTTTACTAAGCTATATTAAAATTATAATAAAAAACTTTTAATAAGATTCTATCGCGATATCCCTTAAATTAGCTTCTATTAGGGCCTAAAGAAGGCTCTATAATGCTTATCTTATTAAATTAAAAAACCTAGCTAGATAAAGGTATTTAAGATAAGGGTAAGAATAACATTATTAAAGGATAAAGTTAAGTATTAGGGAAAAAAGTTAAGAAGAAATCTTAAAAAAGTAACTTAAAAAATCCTTAAAACTACTAAGGATAATAAGGGGACTAAATAATTCTTATAATAATAAGGGATAATCCTTACAAAAGAAGTAAGCCTTAGAAGTAAACTAAAGTAAGAAGGAAAGAGGAACTAAGTAAAAAGAGTATTTTCAGCTACTAAAGGAATAGTAAAATCCTTTTTAATAACGTTTTAGTCTACTTCTCCGCCCTTTAATATACTATTAGGATTAAGGAAGCTATTATCCTCCTTACTTAGGCGCTTTTTAATTATAATAACCTGAAGCTACTAGCGCAAGCCCTAGTAGGCTTAGATAAGTGTATTAGCTCTTGCGAGGACATTATCTATTATTTAAAGACTATCTATTATAATACTCTTGTCTACTACTATAAACTTGCTAGAGAGCTATACAATGTTAGTCATAAAAGATAGCTTTATTATTTAAAAGGAACTTATAAAAGGGTTTTTACACTCTTAGTAGAATATTTTAAAGTTAGTAGCATAAATTTAAAAAAGGTTAAAAAAAATTTTAACTATAATAGTAATACGCTCTAAGAGCTAAATAGTTTTAAAAGAAAAAGTAATAGGGTCTAAAGTAATAGTAGTCTTACTCTTAAAGGAGGTATAGTAATTAATAATAATAACTTTATAAGTAGAATAGAACGCGTTAAGATTAATAAGAATAACTTTTTATTCCTAGCTACTTTTTAAACCCTTATTTATAGGGTAGCCCGCACTAATAACTATAATATTAGTAAAATTTTTAATAGCTAACTTTATTAAGGGTAGGCTAAATTTAAGTAAGGGAAGAAGTAGTAGAGCACACCCTAAAGTTATCTAAAATAAGTTAGACTAAAGCATACTTATCTAGTGTAGCTAGTACACTTATAGGTATAGTACTCCTTACAAGATACTATCTTGCCCGCTAGCACCTACTAACAAACGCGTTTATAAGTAATATAATTAATATACTAGTGCTTAATTATTACGCGTAGTAAGATTAGACCCTAAAAGCTAAGCTTATTAAGTTAGCGAGTGCGCACACCTAGGCTAATAAAGAACTAAAAAGGAAGTTAGAAGAGTAAGAATGTAAGTAAAAAGGTAAAAAGGAGTAGAGAAAGTATAAAAAAAGGTCTAAAACTTATTTTATAAATTTTAAAAGGACTAAACTTTTTAGTAAGCTAGCTAAGGAGAATTACACTAGCGTTAAACATAGTAGCCTTATTTTAAAAAAGCTTAGTTTTCTTAAGTTAGTAGCTAAGTAATTACGATAGGGACAGGCCTTTCTTTATTTTATTATTAAAGTTAGTAGCACCCTTTTAACGCTTAGGCGTCTTTATTATATAGCTATTATATAAAGGGCTAGCTATTTTATTAGAATAGTAAGAGAAATTAGGTCGCGAAGTTAAAAAAGACTAGGTTCAAAGTGAAACGTTATAGCGCACGAAGTTAAGCAAAAAAAAAAAAAAAAAGTATAAAATAGTAAAGTCTAGAAGCTAAGTAAGAAGTAATTTTATAAATATAATAATAAGTAAACACACTAGCGCAAACACACCACTATAATAACTACTTATAGTAAGGATATAAACTTAGACACTCGAGAATAGAACTAGTAAGAGGTTTATAATAGTAAGAGAATTATAAGTAGATAATAAAATAATTATAAAGCTATATAAATAAAATAAGATACAGAGATTTTTCTTTACCCTTAATAAAGGAAAGGAAAGTATATAATAGGCTACGCCTAGTTACTATTTTAGATCTTTAACCCTTAGTTATACGAACCCTAGATATATAAGTTTAACGCTTAAAGCTTAACTTCGGACTCTTTATTAAATTTATAAGTATTCTTTTAGCACCTTTGGCTCCTTAAGCATCCCGCCCCTTACAAGACCTAAGTACCTAATAGTTAGGAGTAAAACACGGCCGCGGCAGTATTAAAGACTTTAGAAATAACTTATTAGTCTAGGTAGAGTACTTTATAAACTGTATCTAGATTATAGGGCTACTATTTTGGGCTTAGAACTAAATAGTTAGTCCTGTAATACTATATTTCCTTTTACAGGTAATACGGCACATGTATAGCTATAAATAGTAATCTATTTTATAATTTGCAATTAACTGGCACGAATAAGCCCTAGTAAAGTAAGAGCTAGATCTTAATAGCTAGTAAAAGGTACTAGCTAAATAGACTAGTTACTATTTTAACTTATTTATACTTTATAGCGCGAAGCGCACCTGGCCTTTACTTAGTAAAGGTTTAAAAGGATTACTTTTAAATAATAAATTAATTATCTGCGAGAACTATAATTTTCCTAAAGGCTATAAAAGAGACTAGTGTAAATAAAAATATATTTATAAAAACTATAAAGCTAACTATAGCGTAATAAACTATAAAAAATAAAAACCTACGCTAAGACAGTGCTACTTATTTAGTTAATATAATATTCTTAAATAAGTAAGCACGACTATTAATAAGCACCTAAAAGTAAATACGTATCTATAGTTTAACGTTTATAACTCTTTATACTCTCCCTTAAAATAATTACCTTTGCTACTAAAACCTAATAACTAGCAAAAAGCTCTAGAAGGCTACCTAGGTAGTTTACTAGTAATTTTATATAATATCTTAAAATACGGCGCGCAGATTAGGTATAAAAAAGACTATAAGTTAGTAATTTTAAAAAATCTATTATTAGCCTATAAAGATCTAGACGTAATTACTTAGTAGCTAAATATAGACCTATAGCTAAGAAGAATTTCTTAATATAATAAAAAGTTCTTATTTTATAGCTCCCTACTTAGACTAGTACCTAAAGTAAATTAAGGATAAAGATAAATACATTATCTTTCTTATCTTATAGGCAACTTAGTTAATAACTAGATATATCCTAACATCGCTATACTATACTATACTATAGTAGAAGATATCTTCGAGCTAGTACGTCGCGCAGGTAGAGGAGCTATTCTTATTAAAAAGGACCTTAAGGACGCCTTTAGGATAATACTAGTAGCACTACACTAATAATAGCTACTTAGCTTCTAGTAGTAAGGCTAGTTCTACTACGAGAACTACCTCCTTTTTAGCCTACGTATAGCATCCTTCCTATTTAACTTATTTATAGAAGGCTTTTATTAGGTACTCTAGTTACACCTTAAATAGAAATATATTATATACTATTTAGATAACTTTATATACGTCCTTAAGCTATTAGTAATACCCGCTAAGGAAGTACTTTAATTAATTAATAAAAATTATAAGGTAATTACTAACGTGCTAGGCTTACGCTATAATAGTACTAAAAATACTATAAGTATTACTATAGAAGGCTTAAAAGTTAAGATTAATATAATCTTTATAATAGCTTACCTTCCTAAAAGAAAACTTAATAAAGTAATTTAGCTAGTCTTAATAGCGCTTACTAATAATAGACTTATATAGTTATAAGCTTATAAGATAGCTAGATTTCTTAGAATCTATAGCTAAGTTATTACGCTAGGACGTACGTTCTTAAGATAATTATAAGATTATATAACTATATTCGCAAAGCTAAGAAGTTGTTAAGCCCTAAGGGGTAGCTAGTCCCAAAGGGGCTAGGTTTAGTTCTTAGGCAAGAGTATTAATAATATAGGTAAGGGGTATTATTAGCCCGCGCGTATTAATAGGACATTAGTATTAAAGATATATATATAGTATAATTAAATTAATAAGAGAGCCTAAGTAAAATCTAAACGATAGATTAATAAACAGGTTAAATATAATAGTAGAAGACTACCATCGCGTTCTTATATACATAACTCGTCTTATAAATCCCAAGTGTTCTAGGAATCCCAAAGTCCCATGTGCCAAGATACTTCTGGGACGCCCGATATTTCTGGAACGCGTGACTTAGTCACGTGACTCGTGGCTAAGTCAGGAATCTTGACTAGTCGCACGGATAAGTGTCCATGCCCCGCCCCGCGTCATGTTGGGTCTTAACGGATCCTAACAGAAGCTTTCGCCTACTTACTAAAAGTATAACTAAACACCTAACCTGGTAAAAAGACCTACTATTATAATTTAATAAAATATAGCTATTTAATAACGCTAGCCGCCTTATTTATTATTTCTTTACTAACGTATTAAATAGCATAATAGGCGCCTTTTAGTATATAAGTAACTCTATGTAAGGGGACTAGTAGTATTATTTAAAAAAGATACTCTAATAGCACGCCTTCTTATATAAACTTAATTAAGATAAATAAAGTCTTTAGATAAACGTATTAGAAATTTACGTAATTAAGCTAGTCTTTAAGCTCTAGGACGTAAACTGGGCACATAGCACGATAATTATCTATATAGATAACACAATAGCAGAGGCCGGCCTAAAGGATGGAACCACCTGAGGACAGGCATTTATACACTACCTCCGCGAAATCCTTATACAGGCTGCGACAATAGACGTTACCCTATACTTATAAAAGATCTTAACACGGGGTAATGCACTTACTAATATCTTATTATAATTTAAATAATCCCTTATAGCTAATATTATTAAAAACTAATAAATACCATTTTTATTAAACCGCCCTTAGAGTTTATTAAGCTTATATAATTAGTAACTAAGTCTTACTTATACGCTAAGCTACTATAGACAGGCCCTAAATTTAATATAAAATAAAATTATAGATTAGTAATTAAGTTCTATAAGTAGTTCTACACCCTAAATAATCTTTAAAAATAGTTAGTAACGTGTACTAGCCTTAGTTATTAAATAGTAGAATAGGCAAATAGTAGTAACCTTTTACTATAAGGCTAAATTAATAGCATAATAATTTAGAGCTACGTTGTAGCTCTATAATTAGTTTATATAGATCTTAACCTCTTAGTTAAGGTATTTAATAGTAGCTATGTCTAAAGGCTTATATAAGGCGCAAAGAACCTATTCCTAAAATATTTAAGATATAATTAAGTACTAATTATAAAAGACACGCTAATTAACATACTCATATAAAGAGTATCTAGTAAGGAGCACCTAGTAAATATAGTTAATTTAAATATAGTGTTTTTATTAGCCTTTATAGGCTTTCTAAGAATAGGTAAATTTACTTATAAAGATTTAAATCTTAAAGATATAGAATAATTTTATATAAAATAACTTACCTATCGCTGCGTAATAGGCTTAGTAATAAAAACTACTTTATTTTTTATCTTCTATAGAGTAAGATAGATCTTAATAACAAAGGCGTAAATATAATTATTATAGTATTATATAACGCTACCTGCTTAAGCTAGTAACGTGTTTTATAAGCGAGCGGCCCATACAAGCGAGCGGCCCACCCCACCAACTTTTTATACCTTTACAGCAACCTATCTTAACAACACAATAAGATAATAGTATATAATTGCTATAATAGATTAAATAGTATCTATAATATTATTCTTGCATGTTCGCATGTTATGGCTAGTCTTCTTGCAGCGGCTGCAGCGTGTTAAAGCCTACTAATTAGCACCTGATCGCGCCTTATCTTAACGTATTTTTACCTTTATCTGCTACTCAACATCCTTTTAAGCGATAATCTTCTCTGCTTCTACCTTTGTTAAGGTACCCTGCCTCTAGATCCGCTTCTTTTTGCGCTATTTACGCGTTATAGTAGCCTTATTAGCCTTCTTAAGCCTCGCGATCCGATCGCGTATAAGCGTACTTTTGTAAGCTATCACCTTAGCGCCCTTTTTAAGCTAATTAAGCGCTATAATAATAGAAGTAAGTAATAAGCTTTTATGCCTTTAAATCTTATTATAAATTAATATTAATTAAGCGTCTAGCTTGCGCGCGTTACTTAGTGTTTTAGCTTCTTAAAGGGTAACCTTTAGTAGAGGTGGCGTTAGCGTACGAAGCTTAATATTAAGCTTTAATATTACCGCATCTAGGTCGTGTAGGACTAGGCTAGCGCCTCGAAAGCTTGCGCAGATATTTTCCTTTATAATTAACTACTTATAGGCTACGTAGAAGGCTAGTAGGAACTCTAGCTTTATAATGTAGTTAATATAGTCGCGTATTAGGCTCTTAATCTAGTGGCTATACGCGCGCTTTAACGGCGAAAAGTAGTTAATATTAAGTAGCTATAGGAGGTGCGACGAATATAGTAGTATATAGAGAGTATAGATATTATTCTCCTTATAGAGCTCTTAAAATTCGAGCGAGTTATAGCTCTTATAGCTATTAAGTATAAGTAGCTAGCGCGCGCCTACCTTATACTTTACTATATACTTAATAAAGTGCCTTAGCCACTCTACTCTAAGCTTATTAGTAGTCTAGCTATTGTCGCTAATAGCGAAAGCCTAGTCGCTTGGTATATTATTATCCTAGTACTAGGCAGAGAGGTAATAGTAACTAGTAAAGATAATAAAGGGCGGAATTGCCTAGCTAGTAGCGCTAATTCTATAGATTGCTATAGTCTACCTATAATTGCCTAGCTAGATAGCCTTTAGCCTGCCGCGTCTCTCTAAGCCTGTAATAATAAGCTAAGATAATATCTTGCCTATTATAAAACTAGTCTTGTCGAAGTTATAGGTATTCTTATTATAGATACTATAGGTAGCCTTTATGCGCGCTACAAGCTCGAACTAAGCTCTAATAGCATCTAGATCCTTACATAGAGCTCTCTGCTAATTATACGGTTAATTAAATCGTGTAGTAAGACAATTTGTTCGCTTAACAAAGTTACGCGGCTATTACTTGCTAACCTGTCTAGCGCCTTGCTTAGCGAGTAGCTTATCCGCCATATCTTGCATAGCACTTACTCGCCCTACACGCCAACCGGAGGTTGGCCCTGCGCAGCCCAACGTAACTTCGTAGCCCAACGTAACTTTGTATAGAGAATCGAAATTAATCTAGTCTTTTGACAGCGTAGACTTCAATTATATGGGCTAATATATAGTGGAGTTAGTGTAGCAAGTAGGGCAGGATCTACAGTCATCTCTCTAAGAGATGGGACCTATCGGGGCTAATTTTATAGGCTCTGTAAGTAGGTGTCCTTGTACGTTTTTGTAGCCTTTTAAGTAACCTTTTAAGCCTTAAGCTCTATACGTTAATTAATTACTTATCGCGCTGCTTTAATAGTTACTACACTACCTTTTTATACTAGCCTTTTATTTTTAATCTGCCTTTTTTTAGCGTTATTAAGCTGCTGCGGTAATATCTATAAGGTCGCGCTGGGCCAGCGCGAGACTATCGATTAGCAATTACGAGCTTTCTAGGAATTTTGTAAGCCTCCTACTTAATATATTGCTTCTCTCTAGGGCGCGCGACATTTTTTGATGCTGCCGCTAATATACTGTAGGTGTATTAGCGATAGGGCTCGAATTAATAGCGGATAGAACTAATAGGGATGGCGTCCGGATAGGTGCTAGCAGCTTTATGTAAACAAGCTCTAGATTAAATAGAAAGATCCTAGCTTTCTCCTAGACGCTTAGGATTATGCTGCGCTTAAATATATCTATCCTAATCCTATAGATTGCATGTAGAAATTCGACTTTGTTAAAGTCTATGTAGCTAGTTTGGGTGGCTATCTTTACAGCCTTTTTATAATTCTGCTTTAATAGCTAAAAATAGACGACGTCTAGAGGCTGCAGATAATGTAATAAATATAGTAATAATAAGAAGGGGAGTATCTTATAATTATTACAGAACTATATAAACTTAATAGTAAGGTAGCTACTAAATCTATTAAATATAAGTAATTACTATACGCCTTTCTAGCGCGCGCGCGTTTGTATTTTAAAGAACTTTAGCTACTTTATTAAGATAAAGTTATTAGCGTATCCTAATGTTAATATAGCGATTATATAGCTATTAGGCAGCGCCGTATTTATATACTAGTAATAAAGGTAATTAATAGCCTATACGACGAGCATAGGTTCGAGCACCTCTCTATTACTAAAGATTAATTTAATACTCGTGATATAATCGCGCGACGTCTCTAACGCAGAGATATAGGGATAATTAAACTTTATAGTAATAATTTATTAATTACTACTAACGCCTATGCGGAAGCCGGTTTTTTCTATATTATAGGTGTCTAATAGGGTGACGCCGTAGGTGTATATTACCTTTTTAAGCTTAATAAAATAATGGCTATAAGCTTTAAACGTTACTATTACTATATAATTAATATGCTGCGACTTCTGCTTTATGCGGCGATAGTCTAGATTTCTTAATAGCTATTACGATAGCTAGTCCTTACTAAGTAGGGGAGCTTTGCTATTAGGGTGCGCGCGATTAAGGATATATTAAGTAGCACCTTTTAACTATAGTATAAGGTATAGCATGCTAATAGTGTCGTAACGACGTATATATAACTTTAGCGCTTTATCCTAGGTCTCTAAGAGTCGTAGATTCGTGCCGCTGCGGTTATGGCGGCTAATCTGGCCTCTAGCGCGCGCTTAAAGTCGCGAAACAGGCACGCTCTATTCGCGTGCTACAGCTGCAAAATTAGGTATTTCTAAGCTAGAAAAACTAGAGAGATAATTAGAGATACGCTGCTTAATTTTATAGCTTTCGCTATAATATTTAGGCATAGTTATAGGTTATTTATTAAGAAAATAGAAAAATCCGCGATAAAAAGTTACGTTAGGCTGCGAAGTTACGTTGGGCTGCGCAGGGCCAACCTCCGGTTGGCGTGTGGGGCGAGTAACAGGAACAATCGCTCGTCGACACGAGAACCCTTGGCCAGTCAAGACAGGATTCGAGATCATCCGAAAACCGACATTCATCCGTATCGGACCAATTTCGGATCTATCAGACCGATGGGGAACTACGAATCCGATTCGGACCTATTTCGGATCCATCAGACCGACGGTCAACCTATGGCAGTTATGTGCTAGCTAGCCATCTGGGAAGAGGTGTATTTAGAGGAGCTTGGGGCCTTTGTAGTTCAGTACCTTTTCCGTATCCTTTCGTACCAGGCCTATAGGCACTTAATTCATTCGAGGCTACATTCTTATACACGCACTCCCACATGCCTCTGCTAGGAGATACGCCAACATCGATCCTTTGAGTGACCTGCGCCGATACAGTTGGTCCTCAGCGTCTTGTACATGTTCAGATCCTAACACACTTATTCTTTATCTAAACTATTATATAAAATATATAAAGATTTAGTAGAAAAGAGACTATTAAAGGATTATACTCTCTAAAGTAAAAAAGCTTTAGATATAATATTAAGATTTATAAATTCTGCTAACTCTAGTATTATATAAAACGCCTAAAATTGCACTATAATAAGATCTTAATAAGTCTAATTAATAAATTACTTAGCTAGTAAGTTAAGATAAATACGAAGATTACTATGCTAGAGCACTATATAAAGTTTAAGTAGCCCTTTTATAGTAGTAGTATACAAGTATGTAAAGGAAACGCTAGCTATAGCTTTTAATATTTATAATTAATATCCTATCTATTCCTATAATAAGCGACGAACTAGAACGAGTATTTTTAGGGGGACGTTGTACGATATCGTGGGAGAGAATGCAGCTTGGTGTATCAAGTGTTAAACATACAGAATGTATGAAAAGTTGGCACCGAAGTAGAATCCTGGCAGGAAAATAGCTAAAAGTACGTCGTACGATTGAAACGATAGAGTAGTAGTAGTAGTAGTAGTAGTAGTAGTAGTAGTAGTAGTAGTATTGATTAACGTCCAGGAACGTAATGTTCTAGCCTCCCATGGGGCATGGGGACGTGCTAAGCTGTATTTACAGAAAACATTTCATGCCTGCCGGCTGGCTACCACAGTAGCCTTGTTGTACATAGTCCATCCTCCCTTTAATAGGTCTACCTGCTACTACAGGCACCTAGATACCTGTAGTAGCCGGCCCTCATCTGTGAGGGTGTTGTTGTCCTGCCCCTCTCTCCCTCGCCCTTGTAGCTCTGCTCCCGTACTGTCTTCCTCCCCCTACCTCGTACGAAGTAGGACCTTGTACAAGTTAGCAAGCTATCTTATACCTTAAGTAAAAACCTTATAGGGGAAAACCTTAAGCTTAAATAAGTAATAGTAGTTGCCTAAGTAGTACTTAGTTTAGGTAAAAAGTTTTAACTAAGTTTTAGTAAAATAAAAACTTTATATTTTAGCTCTTAGTTTCTTTATTATAATAGCGCTAGCTTTTTATAAATAAAAAATATAATTTTAGTAATTAGCTTATTTAGGTAAATAATTTTATACTATAAAAACCCCCTACACGGTCGTATAGGTAAAATTACAATTTTAGTATTCTTATTTAAAATAATAGAAAAACGATAATAAGCAATAAAAACGATAAATAAGATAAAATACTAATAAAAAACTAATAATTGTATTGTTTCTATTATTGTATCGTTGACAACCCTGCCTTAGCTACGGCCTCACCCTGCTCGTGTCGGGTATTACCTAAGTTGGAATACAATGTATCGAAAGCCGCTTGTGGTAACCTTGGCAAAGACCGATTCGCGCTCTCATTGGACCGCTCTCACTAGAGGTACCGGCCGGGGATACTATCCTACGTAAATTGAGCGCTGTCCTTAACCTTATAGCTAATTATTACTTTTAAGTAATGCGAAAAGCCTCCTTAGCTGCGACAGAGATGCTTCGCACGATGCGATAGTAATATAATCTTAGTAGTAGTCTTCAAGCACAGCAGGCTAAATTTTGTTTAAACAGAAGCTTATTACGAATTATATAGGAAGATTTCAGCGCAAGCAAAATTTTTTAGTAAGAAGTATTATAGTACTAAAGGACTAGTATTAGAACCTATTTTAAGTCAAATATAATTAAACTAAAAGTGTGTGGTGGAGCTTTGTTGCATCAAAGTCGAAGTACCTGAGATCTGTTCCGTTACGACGGTTGTTCCGTTACGATTGGATGCGCGTTACACATATAGCGTGACAATTATTATTTACTCATTTACTATTACTTGGCCCTGTGCAAGCGGCGGCACAGGCGCTCGCAACTATTACGCTGCACATTGTCTCATTTCTATTAATAGTTAGCTTAGAGCCGTTGTTCCGTTGTACACCTGGTAAGGTTGCCTTTACCTTTCCCCCCGCCTTCCACACACCCATCACCTTCCCAAGAACAGGCTTCCCGCTGTCTTTTCACCTTATAATTCCACGTAATTTAATGTTACTGCGTGGGTTTAATAATATCAGGTGC
The DNA here is from genome assembly GCA_010015655.1 of Bimuria novae-zelandiae CBS 107.79. Classification (NCBI taxonomy): domain Eukaryota; kingdom Fungi; phylum Ascomycota; class Dothideomycetes; order Pleosporales; family Didymosphaeriaceae; genus Bimuria; species Bimuria novae-zelandiae. The sequence continues at coordinate 404,692 of ML976663.1, read as the reverse complement.
GAGTTTCACACCACTATTAAAGTAATACGACTGTATCGCTATGCCGATAGCGTGATTTTTTTTTAAATCTCATACTTGCGTTTCAAACCATGTCTGAAGTTTGTGTAAAGCATCAACGTCGTGATGCTCCACTGAATGGGTGAAATCTTCGTCGATCCAGCCTGGCGTACCAGCAGTGATGAGCTCGCAGCCAAATGGCTGGCAAGAACCAAAATCGACGATGATAGATGTGTCGTGTTCGTCGACCATTATGTTCATAGGCGTGAGGTCGTTATGGGCTAGCCCAATTGAGTGAAGATGGTTGACTGCTGAAGTGATCTCGCGCATGCAATTCTCGACGTTGAACCCTCGTATACCGTTCTCCAGCCGCCGCTTTAAGGTCATAGGGTGTCGGTCTAAAACGATGCCCACGATACGACCACGTTCGATTAAGCAGCCTCGATAACGAATAAGGTTTGGATGTGGTCTATCCAGTAGGTGCTACAGTATTTTAGCTTCCTGCAACAAAAGCTTCGGTAGTAGTCCTGTACCAATGAAGGCCGCGTAGAGCTTTGGGCCTTTTCAAAAAGACATCGCTGCTTATTGGTTCTGCAAAGGTTGGGATGTTCCAGGGCGCCTGGGGGTACACGTCTTCGTCCGGAAGCCGCTGTCAGCTTTCCTTGATGTCTTTCGAGGTGAGGTCTTACTTTCTGAGTTTAGACTGGCCAAAATAGGCAATGTATCTATCACTAACGAACCCAAATGATGAGTATAGGAATATTGGACTGCCGTCTTCGTCGTCTTCCTCGGGGAACACTTCGTAAAGAGGAGAGAGATCCCGAGCAGATTCAATTTGTAGCTGTTGGCCAGCTTTGTTTCGAACGAGTAAGGTGGAACAGTAGCGTAAGAGGCGAGTAACGAGAGTAACCTAGGTTAACGCTACGCTAGCGACGCGGTAAAAGGTGGTATGCGATGGGTACCATACCGGGCTACTTGTAGACAGTAGTACCCTCCACAAGGAATGTATCCATTCTCGCAGGCTCAGAAGCATATGGTTCTGGCGTAGGGACCAAAGTAGTAGGTTGCGAGTTGAGAGGTGGCGGGAAAGACATCGCCGTGGCGGTCTGCGATGAATTGATCTGTAGAGCGACTAGGGTTGCTTCGCTTATAGTGGGAAGTACTTTAGTGGTGGTAATAAGTCGGGCACCCTAGTTTCCGACACCCCATAGTTTCCGACAGCCCCGCAACCTCGCCCCCCACCATGCACCACGACTAAATATTAACTTTAAATAACTTAATTCTTCGCTAATTTTAAAAATATTTTTTACACTATTTTTGCTACCTTTAAATAGCTAGATATATAGAAGAAGATATCTAGAATACGCTTGTAGATCTTAAATCTAGGGTTGCTTTAGCTACTACTACTACCTAACATGGGGTCCTACGCAACACTTTTCGCGGTCGCTTTAATAGTGCCTAACCCTATTAGTACGCTTATAATAGTAAATAATAGCTTATAACTATTTAAGAAGAGCTTTTAGAGAAATAGATTCTTTAGTAAGAGGCTCTTAGTTATGCGCTAACGCACGCGCAAGTACAGGCTATTATAATTACTATTTTTAAGTAATAGGGTAACTATAAGAACCTAGGAAAGAAGTAGACTAGTTACTTTATATAACTGTCCAATTACATGGCCCCTTGCACACACGAAGGTAGCTGGCGCAACCCTACACAAAGAGACTTTGCCAGCAGTCCGGTTCATCCGCACGATTCCGGGCGGGACAAAGGGCGACTCTCCTTACTCAACGGAAATAGATTAGCGTCTTAACGTGAGACGTAAGGATAAAAGAGCCTTACATTCTTGCAAAGACACATGAAAAAGAAGAATAAATTACTTTTCCATCTTATCAAAAACACCCTTTAATCTAACAATTAAGAGTCTCACTGCCTCAACCAATACTGCCTCAATTAAGCCAATCACAATGGCTCTATCGACCCTCAGAGATCCTACAGTTATCCTGACCGATTACACAAATTACACGCCATGGCTAAAACAGCTTAAAACAAGATGCCAATTCCTAAAGGTCTAGAATATTATTGACCCAGCGCTAATAGATGAACCAAAACAGAAACCCGCGATGCCGGTGCCGCCACTAATAAGCAATTACCAATCAAGCGCCGCCTACATGACCGCGAACCCAAATAACGTGCTAATATTGCCATCCTATCTATCAACAGCAGGTGCGAAAGCATACAAAGATAATAGCGACTATTATAAAGAACGGCTCAAGATCTATAAGATTACAGACCAAGACTACCGAGAACAAGAGGCAGACCTCGATAAGGTGGTCACCTTTCTCTAATCAACAATCTCCGTACACCTGCAGAGTAACTGCTGCATCCCTAGAGGTACAATAAAGCAATAGATCAATAACCTCACGATTACAGTTAGGGTTAACCATCAAGACAAACATCGACGAGCAAGGGCAAGATACCAAGAAGCCCTTAAGCCAATAAGAATAGCCAGATCATGGGCTACATAGCTATCTAAGTACAATCATGCAGCCACAGAAGCAGAGACCAATCAGGTCCTAGAGCTTTAAAGGCTAGACTTAGTCAAAGAAGACTTTATAAAGGCAGTTGTCCATGTCGCACCTATATAGGTAACGACCTTCCAGCAACATAGAAGCAGAGATACAGCTATCTCACGAAAGAATATAATAAAACTCTTCCAAGACCACATAATCCTACAGCACCTAATTAAGGGCAAATAAAAGGGCGCTTTTGCTATTGCAGGTTCATCTCTCGCTAACGGTGGTAAATCCACCTAGGCCACAGACAGGGACGCCTCTCTTATAGATAAAGCAGCATCATCTAAAAGTCAAGGAAAACCTCGGAATCATAAACAACAAAATAATAGTCAACGTACTAAATCTAAGCAGTCGCCTTAGAGCCTTAAGCTAACAATAGTTAGTAGCAATTATTACCCTACTTGTAAACTACGCCATAGTCTTTAAGACTGTTTCTATGCCTTTCTAGACAAGCAGCCAGACTAGTTTAGAGCGAACCCTCTCATAGTAAAGCTAGTTAAGCTTAGGCTAGAACATGATACCAACTTCTAAGAGAAGTTAAGAATAGTAAAAAGACTAAAGTCTTAAACACCTAGAATTAAATCATCGCATACTCCCACTCCAACTCGAATCACTAAGGCTAATAATAAGTAACTAGATAGACGCAAGATTACTAAAATCCTAGCGAGCTTTAAAGCCGCATCCGTCCACACTAACCTAAACACGTACCCATTGCGATGCTCAGCCATACTTAATTTAGGCACAACTTGCCATATCTTTAACGACATTAATCGCTTTGTCTCCTACCAGCCACCGGCGCCGGGAGACTTCATATAGGCAGGGAATACGCAAATATAGATTAAAGGATACAAGAGCGTTCATCTTAACGTACGGAGTGCAAGCGGCAATTAAACAATACGGCTAAATAATATCGCCTATTGCCCTAACCTGCTCTGCAACCTTATATTGTTCCGATTACTCCAGAGGCAAGGCCTTTAGTAGGACACAAGGGCAGACCTAACAACTCTAAAGAGAAGAGATAATACTATACTAGCAGAACTTTAAGAGTTGCATAGACAGTAGGTGCTAGAACACAGGACAAGGCTAGCAGGTAGTACTCCTACTAAAGCTGCGCATGCCACCCACAAGACTAACACACGCACTAAACAAAGACCGCAGAGGGCAGATACATTAACCTAATACTAATAATTAGGCCATCTAGGCCCTTAGGCTCTCGAACATCTCGTACAGCAATCTAAGGGAGTAAAGATTAAAGGCCTACCTACTATCAAGTGTGACGCCTACGGCAAAGCAAAACTAAAACGGCAAATACGCCGGCAAGCCAGAGACCTAACTAAAGGCCCCAGTAAGCGAGTCGCAATCGATTTTCACAACTATAAAGTAGATAGCTTAATAAGAGAGAAGAGCTAAATACTAATTACTAATCAATTCTCTAGCTTCGCATGGGACTTCTACTTTAAGGATAATCGCCCAGCACGATCTATTATTAAGCAACTTAGCACCTTTATACTATTTATAAGAGTATAATATAATGTTACGGTAAAAGTAATTAAATCCGACAACGAGATCTTCTTTATTAAGACAGACGTTAAAAAGTGGTGCTTAGCACAAGGCATTAGAATCAAGCCTTTAGCACCCGATACTTAAGCACAAAATAAAGGGGCTAAACGCTTAGGGGGTGTAATTAAAGAGAAAGCGCGTGCGATACAACTTAACTCTAACCTACCCTAGCAGATATAGCCTAAGATCACCCAAGCTACAGTCTACCTCTATAATTAAACCCCAAACTACGCTAATCGATGGCGATCACCATATAAAGTGTTCTTTACGATAGTAGCTCTTTAGAACGGCGTTATCACTTAACTAAAGAAGCCTAATTAAGCTTACTTAAAAGCCTATAGCTGTAAAGCCTTCGCCATAACTAATAACACCAAACGTGGCAAGAGCAAGCTCCAACGGCTAGACCCCAAAGCTTAAATAGGCTATCTAGTTGGCTACAGATCAACTAACATCTAGAGGATATAGATCCCCTCCCTAGCAAAGACAATTAGTACTCGCGACATAATATTCGACAAGGATACTATGTTCTTAGGCAAAACTAAAAACCTAATAGACAACCTTATGCATAGTATATTAGAAGAAATAGCAGCCTAGGTACAATTAGTAGAGTTACCTCCCTTACCTTAACAAGAGCAAGCCACCGAGTCCTTCTTTAAAGATAAGATAATTAGTAAAGCGTTAGAGGAAGAGGTTAAAGGAGCTCCTAAGTACAGGCAAGACAGGAAAGCTAGGTATAATTATCTAACGCCTCCCTTAACGCCGCCACTAGTAACACTCCTTGCACAATTAATGGCAGGAGATAATTAGCTTAAACTATCGCTAGTAGTGCAAACAGGGTAGTTACAAACAAGCCCATAGGCCGCAGCCTTTATGGCAGGCACCGAAGCTGGTAGTAGCGGCAAATACAAGGGCAAGGCTCTCGATAAGGCGCAGCTTCAACAAATAATCACATTAGGCAAGAAACCACATCGAAGTATACTTCCAGAGCCACCCACATGTCGAAGCAAGCTCGAGGATCACCCACTCCATAATATGTAGAAGGAAGCCGAGCGATCTCATCTCCAAAGCTACAAGGAAATAAAGTCCTAGAGTAAGGTTACAGCAGCTCCAATAAGAGCATTAGGTTATCAGATTCTCGACTGCATGTAGGTATATACCTACAAGTTTAACAAGCACTATCAATTACAGAAATGCAAGGCAAGATTAGTGGTGCGAGGCGATTAACAGCGGCACCTCAACTCACAAGAAACCTATGCCGCAACGCTGGCAGGACGATCATTTCGCATGCTCATGGCAATAGCTGCACGATTTGACCTAGAACTAATTCAATACGACGTCACGAACGCCTTCGTACATGCAAAGCTCGATAGAGAGATCTACATGAGGATGCCCCGCGGATATACGCGAGTAGGCACAGTCCTGCAATTGCATAAGGCGCTCTATGGATTACGTATCTCTCCATTACTATGGCAGAGGGAGTTCACATCTACGCTCCGCAACATGGGCTTCACTATAGTCCCCCATAAGCCGTGTTGTCTCATCAAAGATGGCCTTATTCTTTTCTTTTACGTAGACAACCTAATTATCGCCTACCACAAGAATTAAGAGCACGCAGCTAAAGGAGCTATAGTAAAAATAAGTACTAAGTTCTCCCTTACTAGCGGGAAAGATCTGCAGTGGTTCCTAGGGATTAAAATTATCAGGGATCGCCCAAACAGAAAGATTTAGCTTTCACAAGCCTTATACATTAACAAAATATCGCGCCTCATTAATCACCATAAGATTCGCCATAATACCCTAATAGTAGCAGTCGAACTGCTCCCACGCTCAGGGCTCGCTAGCAAGACTAAAGTTAATCAATATTAGCAAAAGATAGGATTAATCCTCTACGCTATAGTAACCACACGACTAGATATTACCTTTGCAAGCTCCCAATTATCACGATTCCTATCCAACCTAGGCAAAGAGCACTAAGCAGCTGCCAATCGAGTTCTCCTCTACCTTACTAATACCAGATCATTAGGCCTTCAGCTTAGGGGTGCAGATACTTTAGAAGTGGCGAGTAACGCGTCTTTTACCAATAATACGCTCAACCGCAAGAGCTCGCAAGGATACATTATTAAACTATTTAGTAGCCTAATTACCTAGAAAGCAAACAAGCAGGACACAGTTACTACATTAACAACTAAAGCCAAATTACTAGCACTATTACAGGTGGCAAAGGAGGCTCTATTCACATCCCAATTACTAAAGGAGCTAAAGATTAACCTTAGCAATTCCTTTATCACAATTAATTACAATAACTAGCAAACAATCCGACTTGTCACCAAAGAGATTACTAAGCTACAGACAAAGCTCCGTCATGTTAATATCTATAATTACTAGCTAAGACAAGAAGTCGCATTTAGGACAATTAAGGTAGACTATTAACAATTAGAGGACATAGTTGCGGATGGACTTACAAAGGCCCTGCTAGCTAATAAGTAGAGCAAGTTCCTAGATAAATTAGGACTTGCAGAGATTAAGGACATAATTATAAATAAAGAAGTTAATCTACTCGAGCTAGAGCAAAGGATAGAGGCCTTTGAGATTAAACTAAGATAGGACTATCTAATTACTGACGAATGGTCTCCAGCTTGAGGATAAGCCCAAGCTAAGGGGGTGTGTCCAATTACATGGCCCCTTGCACACACGAAGGTAGCTGGCGCAACCCTACACAAAGAGACTTTACCAGCAGTCCGGTTCATCCGCACGATTCCGGGCGGGACAAAGGGCGACTCTCCTTACTCAACGGAAATAGATTAGCGTCTTAACGTGAGACGTAAGGATAAAAGAGCCTTACATTCTTGCAAAGACACATGAAAAAGAAGAATAAATTACTTTTCCATCTTATCAAAAACACCCTTTAATCTGACAATAACACTACCTAGCTATTAAGTTAAAGTTAGGTTGCTAGACTAGCTAGGAACGCGTAAATAAGGCTACTCTAGAAAAAATTAGGCACTTATTTAACCTATACAAAATAGTAAGCTAGATTCCCCCCTGGCGCAGGTATAATGCTAACAAGGGCAGTATTATAGAGGGCTAGGATATTAATAGGCTTGTTATAGGCTCCTCGCAGAAGAGCCTAAACGCTATACTAGTTAAGATAATAAATACCCGCACTTAGACCTCTATAGTAGAGTATATCTTTACGCTTAGCGTCGCTCTAGACCCCCTTATTATCTTTAAGGCTAAGAGCATCTAGGAGTAGTAGTTTAAGAAGGAGTTTTTAGCTTAGAACCTAGGCTAGCATGTTACCTTTTCGCAAAATAAATAGATAAGTAATAACATCGCTATTAAGTAGCTAGAAAAGGTATTTTTGCTATAGACTAAGCCTAATAATTCCTCCGAGGCACGGTTACTTATCGTTAATAGCTATAGTAGTTATACTTTAGACAAATTTATAACTATATATTACTTAAATAATATCTACTTACTCTTTTTCCCTGCTTATACTTCACATCTACTCTAGCCTTTAGATTTAGGCTATTTCTTAAGTCTGAAGGCGGCGTATTGGCGCTTTATTAGCAAATATACGGCTTAGACAGATAAAACAAAGCTTAGGAAGGCCAAGTTTCTCGAATTTTATACAAAAGCACGTAAAATTAGCCTTTAAGAGCAGTGCATCCGATCTAGGTAAAAGGCAACAGGCTTATACCCTAAGAGCGTAAGGAAGCCCTTAGGTTCTCGCTAGGTAGTAGTGCGCGAACGGCCGTTAACACCACCCCCTTCTACTATAGATATTAGGACGCCAAAACGCGGCAGCAATGTTATAAAGCTATTTTCTAAAAAGAACTTCTTACTAACTACACGATAATGCGTTTGGCTTACTACTATAGCGTTTAACTATACCTTAATAATAGTTACTATGCAAGACCGTGAGATTGCTTCCTTACGTAAGCAGGTGGAGTAAGCTAACCCACTAAAACGCTATAAAGTTATAACTAATCTAAATAATCTCTTTATAAGTCTTATAAAAGTTCTCTCTTAAACTAATTAAGAGCCTGCTTAACATATTTGCAAGGTAAGAAGCGTAGAGCAAGGGGTTATTATTATAGAGGAAAAAAGTAGCTTTAAGGAGGAAGTAGAGTAATTATTAGTGCGACGTTTAGCACGGAATTAATAACTAACATAATAGTATCTTAATTATAATTTAAGTATAGATAAAGAAAGCGATTAAAATCCTTTAAATACGATTTTTTAATGCTTTTTCAAAATTATTTGATGAAGCTGTGAGCACATTCGCAACGTAGAGTGGTGGCAGCGGCGAAATTTGGCGGGGTGTCGGAAAATGGGGGGTGTCGGAAACTAGGGTACCCGACTTAGTAACTTATATAAATCATTATTCTCTACCGCTGTAGGACTAAGGGCAATCTAATAATATTTTAATTATTTTTTACGAGTGTTAGCGCAGTAAGGGAACTTGGTTATATATATATATAATAAATAGGATTCTTAGCAGCTAGCCATCACGTGTCATCACAGTCATAGCATCACAGGCGCATGAGTTTGCGCCTAAACTCGTTCTTGACTAGCTTCACACACTTATCCGAAGACGGATGTATTTCCAAGGACAGAACTAAATGGCCTAATTATTGAACCGAGTAAACTGAGTACGGAAACAAGAACTTCTGCACAATTCTTCCGCTATGTTATATAGCTTCCGGTGCTCTGTATGTTATTGAGCTCACCATAGCATTCCGGGGCATTTTCAGCCGATTTGCGGACAATTGTACCTCCGCATATGCCGATCCTTAACCCCAGATCTACACCGCATCTGTTCTTCCATGAACTTGGGATCTTGGCCCAGAAGCTTTCCTCCTGGATAAAATGGCGAGGTATTGGTATGCGCTCGCAAGTCGATCGCAGCCACCATGAGACCCCTCTTACTCTCTCTCTGGCCGCTGGTTGTGGCATCAGAACCTTGGCAAGCCTTCATACACAGCCCCGCATCAAGACATGTCCAACCCACAGCAATCCATGCGAAGTCCGGAAATGTCATCGCGTCTAAAGATCGAAATGGCAGCTATGTACTTGCCATGTCGGCAGGCTCGCAAATTAGCCTTGACTTTGGCGTTGAAGTTGGCGGTTGGATCAGCCTGAACGCGAACTCGGACAGTCACGAAACATCCCAGCTGTCGCTGGCCTTTGCTGAATCGCCATCTTTTGTGCGCGAAATATCAGATGACACTGGATCAATCGCCAGTCAGGACTATGACAGAGCGCTCAATGTTAGTCTGCCACATGGGTATTCTTGGTATAGAGTGCCAGAGGAGAGGTTCCGCGGCGGCTTTCGATTCCTAACGCTGAATGCTAGGGATGAAGTAACAGTAACCAATGTCACTTGCAAAATTGGCTTCGCTACTGAGACTAAAGATCTAAGAGATTACGCGGGCTACTTCTATACTTCAGATCGCGATCACCAGCTTCTCAATCGCGCTTGGTACGCCGGAGCGTATACTGTACAAACCAACATTGCGCCGCAAAACACTGGACGATTTCTCCCTCAAGTCAAGAATGGATGGGCTTATAATTCGTCGATCGGCGTCGCCGGCCCTCTGCTCGTAGATGGAGCAAAGCGAGATCGAGCCGTTTGGCCTGGCGACCTTGGTATTCAAGGCACGACGGCGTTCCTAGCACTAGGCAACGATGGTCTTGTGGCGTACAAGAATGCATTAGAGACGCTCTTCTATTATCAAAATGCCACTACAGGAAGGTTTCCCTTTGCGGGACCAGCAACTGGCTCGTTCCGCAACGGAGCGCAAAGCGACACCTACCATGCCTGGAGTTTGATTGCTATGCATAACTATGCTATCTTCACTGGGGATTCCGACTGGCTGAGCCTTCATTGGGCTAACATCACGCGAGGTATCGAGTTCATCACCAATGCTCTGGACAGCTCATACGGTCTGCACAATCAGACTGCCACTAACGACTGGGCACGACAAGGCGGAGGTGGCTACAACAGCGCTCTCAACGCACTAGACTACCATGCCCTCTCGTCACTGGCGACGCTCGCCAAGTCCTGGTCAAAGGAGGCCTCCATCCTCGCCAACGCCGCAAAATGGGCCACTGCTGCCGCCAAGCTCAAACGATCCTACAACGATCTGCTCTGGAATCCTGAGACCTCCCTCTTCAACGACAACCAAACCACGACGCTCGCGCCACAAGATGGAAACAGTCTCGCCCTTCTCTACGGCCTCACTGAAACCCCGGCACAAGCCACCGTACTCAGTAAGGCTCTCACTACCTTCTGGAAACCCATAGGACCCGTCACCCCAGAACTGCCCGATACCATATCGCCCTTTGTTTCATCTATCGAGCTCCTCGCCCATTTCGCTGCTAATGAAACGTCCCGCGCGCTTGACCTCACGCACAGGCTATGGACATACCTGCTCGACTCGCCGCTCATGACGGGTAGCACAATCGCCGAGGGCATCAGTGCGAATGGCAGCTTGTACTACCGTGGAAACGCAGGGTATAAGCACGACGCGGCGTATACTAGTTTGAGCCATGGCTGGAGCACGGGGCCGACGCAGGGTCTCAGCTTTCGAGTGGCGGGACTGGAGATTGTTGGGTGGAAGAAGTGGGTGTTTAGGCCGCAGCCTGGTGGGTTGAAGGATGTGAGGAGTGGGTTTGACAGCCCGTTGGGTGTATTTAGCGTGGGTTGGAGAAGATCCGATGATGGGTGGGGGAAGAGGTGGAGTATTCAGGCTGATGTGAAGACTCCGAAGGGGACTACGGGTATGGTTGTGTTGCCGTGCAGGGATATTTATTTGGATGGTAGAAAGGTGGCCAATCACCAAAAGTTTCGCGGCGGGAAGGCTGTTAAGGTGAAGGGGACGCAGTGCTCGTGAACATAGTGCAAGCTCGTCGTTCGACAGCGAAATTGGTGGCGTATGCTCACAACGTGGTAGATTTGTCGTTGCATAACAAGAAATCAATGAATTCAAGCGACCATTACGAGAGCTTTGGACAGGAACAAGACACCTGCCTTCTGGTAACAATTTGTTTATGACCGAGGACCCTAGAAACCACCCTATTAATACTTATCCGTGCGATCAGTGACAAGAACCCATAATCCCTCGCAAACAAAGGTACCCACACAATTTTTCTCATGGAAACAATCCAACGGATCCGCGACCGCAAAGTCGAAATTTCGAAGTAGCTATTACTGTGTAAGCGAATGTCCCCCTCAATTTCTTATTACATACCTCAAAGACAGCTTTGCTATACTCCATCCAAGCAATATTCTTCCCCAAGCATTGATACTTCCCATACCCAAAAATCAGCTCAGTCGTCCTCTTCATCTCCGTGATCCAATCTACATCTCCCCCGCCGATCCAGCGTTCAGGTCTGAACAACTCAGCGTCTTCCCCTAAGATGTCCTTCCTGTGGTGGAGCCCGTTTACCGAGTATCCAACATTAGTCCCACCAGGAAGAAACACAGACTTCCCCTCCACGAAGACAGTATCGCCGCCTTTGGGAACCTTCTTGGGCACAACGTCCGTGATCGGTGGACGCATACGGAAGCCCTCTCAAAGCACAGCTTGCAGATAGACTAGGTCTCTTGTGATAGTATCTGGAACGACCTCAGGCGCAAGACCAGCGGCTAACGTGTCGTCGATCTCGCGCTGGAGCTTCCGATACACCCGTGCGTTTGTAATGAGGTACAGCATCGTGCCGCGGATCGCTGACGCCGTGGTCTCGCTGCCAGCGATGATCTGCACCCACGCTTCCGTGAACAGGTCTTCGCGGTTTAATCCATGGCGCATGAACGCCACGAGCATGTCGGTCTTGCTGTCTGTCTCCATCTTCAGGCGATCGTCGATCAGCTTGCGCGCTGTGCCCATTACCTTGCCTACGCCGCTTTTGCTCGCCTCGTTGGGCCCGAGGAGTCGCGCCAGCGGGGGCCACTGTATTATGCGCCGAAGGATGTCGGAGGCACATACTACCGACATGGTGCGCAGGATTTCCTCGGTCGAGGCGAGGTAAGCGTCGACATCGGTGTCTGAGGCTAGGTTGCCGAAGGCGCGCCCGAAGCCGATTTCGCTGATGACGTCCATGACGAGGAATTGGCTTTTGCGTGCGAGGTCCATTGACTTAGATACAGTTGTCGTAGAGATATACTTCTGCCGAATGAGGTCAACGAACTCAGTAACGTATTTATCGATCGTAGGCTCCAGGTCTGTATTTTCTTTGCCGGAATACTACAGCGGTTGGTCATGTGCACTTGGTAATGACGATCAAGAATATTTACACCAGCGGCCATTTGTTGGCGACGCTTCGTGTGCTTTTCTTCATCGACCACGCTAAAGATGTGGTCCCGTCCAGGCTCGATCCGAGTACAGGCGTTGTATCACGCCGTTCTCATATACGGCGAGCGCACGGCGCTCATATGTACCAGAAGCTCTGGAGAGGAGGTGATCAGATCATTTGGCCCGACTCTAGCAATCGGTCCTGGGGGCAAGATGTTAGCCTTCCACTGCATTTCACGAGTTGATGTGGTAGGTTATGGCCCCAATCCACTCACCATATCGATCTGTAACTTCTTTGTACCATAGATGTGAGTGATGAGACGCGGTTGCGTACATATGCGGTATCTCACACCATCCCGAGCTGAAAGGCCCTTTGAACTGGCGCAGGCGATATAGACGATAAATACGAGCAAAGCTAGAGACCAACGAGCGCGAACGACTTCCTCAAGCAGCGACATGGCGAGGGATGTCCAGAAAGAAGGCTGGAAGGTGAGCGATCAGAAGTAGTAGGGAGTTACCATTTCTTATTCTTAGGTTGCTCGCGCTCGTTACACAGAGCGGAGAAGCTGCATACGCGGAGCATGTCTGATTGGCCGACATGCACTCCCGCGTACTCGGTGAGTCTACAGTGGTGAACCACACCATCAGAGAGGAGAGGCAGATACAGCCTTCTCTTGCCATTGGAGAAAGAGTGCACCCATCGGTGTGCTGGTTATTTGAGAAGCTCAACAATGGACGTCCAGCTGGCGCCCGCATGCGCAACTGGTGTCCGCTGCGTTTCGTCTGATCTGCTCAGGTTGTTGGTGACGATGGAAGAAAAGCTAATATCCTAACCGTGAATGTAAAAGTTGGGTAAAATAGTTCGGTTTAGTGTTGCTTTAGTCCTGCCTTGCCCCTAGATAATCAATACATTGACTGACTATATTTACTGTCCCGGCTGCTAGGCGTTACGCTCAGCCTTGTTTATCGTCTCACCAGACTACCTCTATGGTTAGGTCTTCGGTGATGGGTTCCGAGTCATGGACATTGATAGGCAAGAGCGGCACATCAGTAATAACCAATATTCGGCTTAGGATTAAGCTACGTAAGATCCACTGCGCTTCAAAATGCTATTTCACCCCATGTAAACCAATCACCTACGCCAGCCCATACCCAAACCCCACCATGAGTCTATATGGACAACTCATGCACGATGTACACAACACCGGGACATCCTTTCCAGGGAGTCCTTCCCAGGTCCGGACTAAACAAAACTCCAGGTGCCAGCCAGATACCAAATACCGATGCGCAATTTGGAAAATGAAGGACGAAGATCGCGCACATGCCAAGGTATGTCGCGTGAAACAAAGTAAAGCAAAGCCGAAACCGTGCGAAGCAGAACATAAACAATAAATAATAAAGAGCGGGGCGCGTACGTCCCGAGATACGCGCAAAGCCAAAGTGCAGTAGGGAAGCAGACACGGCGACCGTATGCTTTTGTGTCGTGTGGCAAGGTGTACGTGTGTAGGAGGGCAAGCGCGATCAACGGAGCCAGGGAGAGCCGCGCCGGCCTCCACCCCCTGTGCTCGACCCGCCTCTTGCTTCTTCGAGGCTGCGCCTTGAACCAGCTCCAATTTCGCTCATCTGGAACAGCAACGGCTCATCGTCATCGTTGGAGACATTGCGTTGTGCAAAGTTGTAGCGACTTTGGCGTTCGGTTGAGCTTGTCCCTCCCGTCGACAGACTGATTGATGATCCATGAGAAGAATAGCCTCCACGGCCTTTATTGCCGCTTGAGTATGCACCACGTTTGGCAGGCAGATTTGAGGTTGACATGGGACGTGGCATCTCTTCGTGTGCATCTGCAGGAGGTGGGTCACGACTTTCGCTCGCGATCGCTTCGGTCGTAGCGAAGAGCTCGCTCGGGGTAAGATCAGGAGCCAACTCGCGGTCGGATTCGTCAACTGGCACACTGGCTGACCGCAGACCGAAGAAGTCGGGTTCCTCTTCCATAGCACGCTGCTGCTGTGCTGCGGAGCTAGATCTGCGAGTGTGATTCCAAGTTCGAGGCGAGGTAGGTATGTCGATAGCGTTTGTTCCTTCATCATTGTCGTTCCTTTCCTGTACGTCGACGACGTCTTGGCCACGTGAAGGGTGCCCGGGCCTGCTACGGCTACGACGCGGCTCATATTCAATAATGCTATTTGCACTTAGTCGGGAAGGAATTGCAGGAGTGTGGGGTGTGTGGGGGGAGATTGGCTTTCCTGGAGACGATGCGGTAGATACAGATGTGCCTGCAATCATAGGTGGTACACTGGAGAGTTGACGGCTGGAAGAAGATGATGACCGATGAAGCATCATAGACGAAGAGACAGAATCTGACAGGGTATTGTATGGCTCGCGCATGCGCTGGTATTTCGAGAGCTGCGCAGTGGTTTTGCGCATAGACGCGTCTCGCGAAGCAGTGTCCGGCTTACTAAAACTCTTCAGATCCTTCTTCTGCTCTAGAAGTTTCAGGAAGTCGGAGATGTTCTCGTCGTCGGTCTTAACGGAACCTGAGCTAGCACCTTCACCCTCATTCAGGTCGCCCGAGCCACGCTGCTGCGACGAAGCACCGCTCCCTCGCCCACTACTGATGTTGTCATCCTCGACTTTACTGCCGCCTCCTGAAGAGAATCTGCTCCTGCGGTGGCCGAAGCTACTGCTGTAACGGGCAATGGGCGCTGGCTTCGGCGAACTGGATGCGGATGATGCAATGGCGGTCTCATTGGGGAGTGATGGTTGCCTGAGAGCAGTTTGCGGTAGAGCAGTCAACGATGTGCGATTACGCGGTTGATTCAATGGATTGGGTGCAGGTACCCGGGCTAGTGAACTGCTGGGTCTGCTGCCGGCTGAACTTCCTGGAGACGGAGGGACATACGAAGCAAGAGCTGGCGAAGATGACAATGAACCGGCCTTGAAAGGTTGAAAGGATACAGAGGTGCGTCTTTGGTAGGCTGGTGCTTCGGTGGAACGGAGCGACGACTTTGACCCTTGTGCGGTGCGGTGATTAGGTGGAAGCTTTGACGGCGGCGACTCAGTCGGTGAGGATGAGGGCATGTCTCGGACGGCACGCAAAGCAGATAAGGGGCTTGTACCCGGCGGGGGACCAGCTTGGTGGAACGTCGACATGCTGCCGTACGCCTGTCCGAGTTCCGCTAAGTCTGGAGAGTCCTGTGCATGGAGCTTGCTGACGGGCAGGGAGCCATGTGGTACCGGTGCGGCATCCCGTGTCGAACGCTCCAGGTAAGTGTTATCTAGACCTAGAAAATGCGAACTCAGTAATGATTCCGAATCTTCCACAGTAAATTCACAGTTCGTGCGGTACTGAACTGAGATGCACAAAGGTCCCACGGGTGAGTTGGACGGCGCGAATACCTGCGTCTCGGTGACACTTTCCGTAGAGGGGTAAAGTGGAATGCTCAGAGTATCCGGCCGTGGGCTCTTGAAGTCGCCGTTCGTTATGCGGTAATTTAGCTTCAGGGATGGATGATTGGCTGGTTGTTTCGCGATGCTCTTGTAGTACTTGAAGGCGGGTATGAACCGCAAGAAGGCGTAAAGCGACCGAAAAAGGACGACAGCTTTCTTGTATACGTTCGGCAGAGGCTCGCTCAATTCGGAAGGATGCACTGCATGCTTGTCGCCGATGTGAATCTTCCAGCGCTCTAGCACAAGCTGTGTGGACTTGCCCACGCGGCTCGGGGGCCGTGATGAAGACTCCAGGGGCACGTTCAACGCCTCCGCAACATCCCAGCTCTTACTGTGGTCATCGTGCACGACGAGCGACTGCTTGTGTCCCAGGTTCTGTGTGTCTAGGTATATCTCGATGCACAGCGACGGATGCTGGCCGGCCACTGCGTCCATGTTCTTCCACTCTTGGAGGCTTGGGGTGAGAACGTCGGATTCGTCGAGAACGACATTGAACTGCACGCAAATTAGTCCCAATCTAGGTCAGGTGTGTTGGGAATACCTACCCATTTGTTCTGTCGGAGGTTTCCGTCTTTATTAAAGCTCTGGGGTAGTATTGCCCTAGACGAAATGATGGTGAGGGCTGCTTTGGTAAAGAAGTTCTGGACCCGAGTTAGCTATCCAAACTCCGGAGCCTTATGCAACAGCCCGTACCTGTATGACCTGATTCACTTTCTGGTCGTGTCTGTGGTCCGCCTCCGACACCTGTTCGGCGCGGCCTACCATCTCGCCGCTGTCGTCGGTTCCGCGATCGCTCGAGGGGGCAAAGTCTGAATAGGGCGAGGAGCGTTCTGACATGGGATCCCGCTGGTTGTTGGTTCGTGTGGGGTTGGTCTGGAGGTTGTTCGCGGCGGAGGCGGACCGCGGCGAAGGGCGCGGGTGCTGGTACATTGTGAGGGAGGCCTCTCAAGAACCAGGGACAAGGTGGAAGGGCGGAGGGAAAGCTGGGATAGGATGCACGTTGGAAGTTATGGTCGTGTAGAGTACAAGCTGGTACTGGTGGGAGCCATCACGAGTGCGGCTATGCAGTCGACTAGGTACAGTACAATCAGTCGCTGGTCTCTTCTTTCAGCAGACTGGTTCACGCGGTCGCGGGGTACTGTCGGCCGGGGAGCTCAGGCAGCAGCCATGATGTGGGCGGGTTCTACAGGGTGCGGCGTCTAGGTATATGCGTGCGGTGCCTGGCGCGGCGATAAGGTTTTAAGGTTGAGCACCCTACTAATAGGGCTGGCTGCGACGTCGGCGTTCAATGGACGATGCAGACGATGGAGGATGCAGCTGTAGGGAAGCGTGTAGGGGGGCGAGCGATGGAGGCGCTGGGCCGGCAAAGATGTTGAGGATGGTGATGGAGGAGTCAGGCTTGTTGCGCTCGTGATGCGTCACACGGCTGATAGCAAGAGATGACCTTGTCCCGACAAGCACCGAAGCCGTCAAAGGTACCAAGGAGATGCAGCTGCGCAGACGAGATGCGAGCAGCGATGCAGAGAGGCAGGCTTTCGGCTAGGGAGCACTGCAGCAGGGTGTAAGGTGTAAGTGTAAGGTGTAATTAGGGCGTTTCCGTCCCAACTTGTCGACGCTGTGACGAAGACGAGCTCGCCTTGTGAGGTGTGGGAGCGAGCAGCCGCCAGGCGATCCAAGCTGTTGTGCTAATGCGGGCGGGTCTGGGGACAAGGTTGTCTTGGTGCCACTGGGAAAGACAGCCGAGAGGCAATCCATCACTTCGACACTGCGCACGACTTGTTCTGCTGTTCTGCTCGCCCGCGCACCGCCGGTACAAGGTCCGCTTCGTGTAAAAGGGTACTGCAGCGTGCTCGCCATGCTTTACAACCCACCTCCTCAGCCTCGCTATGAACATTCACCGGTTTCCGCGGGCCTACCCTGAAGCACCCTGTGCGCTGCGACCGCCGGTCAAAACGGCTGGCTGGATGTCGCACAGTGGGCGGCTCCGCCAGCGCAGCTCAGTGCCGTTTCCACCCATCCCCTGCACGCAGCACAGCACCATGGTGACGAGGATGTTTTTGCTGGTGACATCTGGAGGAAGGTATTGCTCTTGTCGCTCTCGAAATTGCGTCATTCCACACCATCTACCACGAGGTTTGGGCGATGAGTTCATTGTCTGCCAATGGCCAAATCTTCTAGAAAGAAAACTTTGACTAACTATGGTGAAATTTCCATCTCAATACAGCACCCGTTGCTGCCTGCTTCGGCCCCTTCTCGCTGCCTCTATGCTCCATTGGACTTGTCTTCGCCACATTATGCAGAATCCTTTGGCAGCCTAGCTGCATGTACGAGATCGGGAGTATCCGCTAGTGTGGTATCTGTCCGGACTTTGACGAAGCTGAAGCGGCGTCACACGTTGCTCAAGATCTCGCCTTCTCGGCCCAGTATTTCTAAGCTACAAACACATTCCATTTCAGGTAGAATTTTTAAAGGCGGAGTGGATGTACAATACAAGATACGCCCAGTCTTTAGTAACTGTATCCTTGGCTGACTTCATCGACCACGGCTCTTGCGTTCAACGACTGTCACTGTGTCCTAGGAAGGAGCAATCGGGATACCAGGGCAGGGAGCAGTTTTCCACAGCCAGTAGCAGAGCTTGGCCCCATTACATCTTAGATTCCATCCTGAGATGATAAAAGCCAGACACGTTGCGAAGAGCTTTGGGGCGGTATCGCGACTCCCGCGGACTGCTAACACCACTCCACAATCCAACGATTGGAAGACCAGTCCACCTCCAACACGTCTGCGCGCCAAGCTGCGTACAGACGCGACCGTGACTTCCTTCACCGCTAGATCCATGCCGGTGTAGAACGAACGTGCGCATACATATCTTTTTCGTGGCCCGGAAGAACGTCATCTTGTTCTTCTCGGTTTTGCTCTCACATGAAGTTGCCCCTCAGCGCCAAATGAACTTGACTTTTGCTCTACAGTAGCTTCAGCGTGGTGAAGTTGCACTCACTCCAGAAGATGAAGCTCGTGGTGTGCTGCGGCTGTGCTGATTGGCGGGATGAGTCACGATGAGTGCTTCGCACATTCGCTGGAATGCGTCGCCCATCCCAACGCTGATTCCCGAACGTTGTGACTGTTGTGTATTTTAGTCGCTCTTCGCGCATCCGTTTGAAGCTGTAAGAGTCATCTGCGATTCCTTCTGACTCACTCCACGGCTGTTGCACGCGAACTTCGCCTGAGCTCGGTATCTGTCCTATCCCGCTTTCGTCATCATAGACACGCACCGTTCGCCCGCCGACTACCACACTTCCCAACAAACACCACGCGCCTCGACTGTATCCCGAAACTACTTGCGAAGCTTCCTTTGCGACAGAACCGGCCACTGTAGAACAGCTACTCCTGAGCCACCTTGACGAAGCGTCCGATCTATCGCACACTCACAGGTCGCCACATTGCCCCAAATTCCGCCCGCCACTCCAAGAGTTCCCTTTCGCCAACGCGCTCCGACCGTATACGCAGAACTCATCTACGCAGCCAGAATAGCCCATCATCGCACAATCGGCCGTCCTCGCGCCCGGTGTCCCCCAGGAGTCTTCCCCAGCTTCGCAACCAGCACCTTTAAATAAGCTTTGATCCAAGAGGTTATAGCGAGGGGCTACTTGTCGAAGCTAAGGGATCACTCCTCGTCCTATCCGGCACATGAGTGGATATCTCTGGAAATATTATTTTGAAGATGATGTCGGCAGCTTTCGGCATGTCTTGGAATCTGCCGCCCATACTTCACGTACAGGAGCACCGAGAGGTCTTCCTGGCCGGTCGGGCGGAGCTTATGGTGTCGGACTGAACAGTAGCCCTGGGAGTTATGGAGCCTCGCCACTTACTGGCGCGAAAGGGAGGAAGCCACCTGGCGCAGTTGCTTTGACGCTGACTCGCTCGGATATTAACAGTCGCGATGGGATGGGCATGACTATACTGCATCATGCGGCATCCTCCACCACCGAGAATGCCATCGGCTTTGCGCAAGCCTTGCTCGAGCACCCATTGGTTGACTTGTACGTTCAAGACGCCGAGAACGGATGGACCGCGCTGCACCGAGCCTTCTATTTCGGAAACATTGCAATTGCGAGGCTGATCCTCAATCGCGATAGCCGGGATATACTAGGTCATGGCTCTGCGGGCTTCCACCAGCATGCGCGGGGCCTTGTAAAGATCAAAGATAAGGAGGGCTACGGTCCTCTGGATCTGTTCTCTTTGACTATCAAAGACCGCACACTTAGACCGGACGTTGGTGCTTCTCCTGACATCGATTCAGATGAAGAGGTCGCGCAAGGAGATAGCGGTGACCGAGACGAAGATGTGAGGAGACACGTTCTTGCCCCTTCCGTTCTTCTCAACGGTGATGAAGTGTATACGTTCGGCAGCAACAAGAATATAACGCTTGGATTCGGTGACCAAGATGATCGTCAATTTCCTGAGCGCATTGTCCTACGGCGCCCTGATCACTTGCTGCAGCGATTCTACAAGGAACATCGGGAAGCGGAAATCCAAAGAATGGCTGCCACAGGTTTGAGTGTGTACGATTCAAGCCTCCTTCAGCCGCTAGCGGTCACGGACCTCCCAACGCATATTCGCAACACACCGCTTGTCATTCAAGACGTACAGATGTCCAAACTCCATACAGCTATTCTTACTACGGACCCTATATCGAATCTCTACGTGTGCGGGCATGGTCCTGGTGGACGACTGGGTACTGGGACGGAAACCACACGATATCAGTTCATTTGCATTGAGAGTGGTGGTCTAGGCAAGAAGAAGATTACCGCGGTCGCTCTAGGACAGAATCACACTCTAGCGATCACCGACGAGGGAGAAATCTTTTCGTGGGGCAATAATGCCTACGGCCAGCTGGGGTACTCTCTGCCAAAACCTACTGTCAAAGATGACGACCCGATATCAACAATCCCAAAACAGATTTTTGGGCCTTTGAAGCGAGATATCATAACCGGCATCGCTGCGTCCAGAATACACTCCGTGGCTCATACGTCGACGTCTTTGTATACATTTGGCAAGAACGAAGGGCAACTAGGCATCGTTGACTCTGATGCGCGTTCTTTGGAGATGCAAATCACCCCGCGAAAGATTGCTGCATCTTTGTTTTCTTCGCCCATCAGCTCCGCGTCAGCCATAGATGGCGCCACGATTTGCCTCTTGGAGAATCACGAAGTATGGGTATTTGCAAATTATGGATATGCTCGACTGAGTTTCCCGCTTGATGGCTTCACCAACAACTTTCTGAAGGAGAGCTGGCTCACTACGAAGTATGACACTGCACCGAATAAAGTCAAGAAAATCACATCCGGTGGAGACACCATTTGCGCATTGTCAAGCTCTGGCGAAGTTTTCACTGTCGCTGTCAGTCGACGCACAGAAGGCGGTCAAGATGCCAGTACCTCTACGACCAATCCGAAACAAATACGGGATGCATTATCACCACCAAGCCGCATTTGGTCTGCGAAGCAGGGCCATATGGCTGCAAGGGACGTGGACGTGGATCAAGACGGATCTATCATCTTGACTACCGAAGCTGGCAGCGTTTGGAGACGTACCAAAAGAGCGACCATCAAGAACAGCGTTGGTACTGGTGCTGCTGAGCTGAAAGCGAAAGACTACAAATTTCAGCGAGTGTCAGGTCTGACGCGGGTGACCGCGGTACGAGCATCTGCTTTTGGCGCTTACGCTGCGATTCGCAAGGACTGCGACGTCACGAAATCTCAGATCGGAGTAGATGAGCCTACCCTCTGGAAAGACATAGCCCCTCTGGTTCCATTCTACGACCTGTCCAATTGTGAAGAAGATTCTAACGACGAGAATCCTCTAACAAGATTTTGGCATCGCCCTTCTGAAGCACAGTCACTTCGGAAGCGAGTACTGGAATCAAAGGACCTCGAAAAAGAGATCACGGATATACTGGAACGCACACTACCTCACTCGGAGAATACGTATGACATTCAACTTGGCACGACCCTTTCGGACATTCGCATCCCTGTTCATGAATTCATCATGTCAAGCCGTAGCCGCGTTTTCCGGGAAGCAATGGCCAATTTCCGTGCTCACGATGCTGAAGACTTCAGCATTGCTGAGCTATTGGATATCCAGGAGCTTGATGGTAGGGTCACGGTGATCTTTCAAAGCGTTGACTTCCTCGCCTTTTTCGATCTAATTCTCTACGCATACACTGATACATTGGTCGACTTCTGGAACGTTACTCGATCCTATCCCACCATGGCGAGCAGGTATCGCACCGTGCGCACCGAACTTATGAAGCTAGCATCGCGGCTAGAGCTTCGACAACTTGAATCAGCGGTCCGCCAAATGATTGACCCAAGACGAACTTTGAATCTTGACATGTCGTTAGCTGTCAAAGATGCTTCATTTTTCGATAGTGGTGATATGGTTGTTGAGTTAGCGGATGGCGAGATGACGCTTCACTCTGACATTCTTTGCCAGCGATGTCCCTTCTTCGAGGGCTTATTCAGAGGCCGTGCTGGTGGTCAGTGGCTTGCCGGTAGGCGGACAGAGGAATCGCAATTCGTGCGAATCGACCTCACTCACGTCGAGACGCATCTCTTTGACCTTGTTGTCCGCCATTTATACACTGACGCCGGCGAGGAAATCTTCAACGATGCCACAAGCGAGGATCTGAACGATC
The DNA here is from genome assembly GCA_010015655.1 of Bimuria novae-zelandiae CBS 107.79. Lineage (NCBI taxonomy): Eukaryota > Fungi > Ascomycota > Dothideomycetes > Pleosporales > Didymosphaeriaceae > Bimuria > Bimuria novae-zelandiae. The sequence continues at coordinate 382,118 of ML976663.1, read as the reverse complement.
TACTCGCCCTAGATGAACTCTTGGACCATGTCATGGATGTTATGTCGGTCGCAAACGAGCTGATGTTAGAACGATTGTCGCAGATTTGCCAGAAGCTTATGGGACGTTACGGTGAGTGAGCACGTCGACCGTAGTACTGCATTCCTCTAACGTTGCAACAGTCAATGCCCGAAACGTGTGTTCTCTTCTCGCAGCTATTGCTCCTAGTTCAGTTGCAGAGTTCAAGGATGCGGCTCTCGAGTACGTGTGCTTGAGCATGGAAGCTGTCATGCAGAACAGGTCAGTGCCATTGCAGTGATTACACCATTTAGTCGTCTCACACGCTGACAATCTTCAGTTCTCTTGACGAGTTGGACGAGGACCTCCTATCCGAACTTGACCATGTAGTACGCGCAAACCAATTAGCGTACCTACCGTTCGCGAGGAGCGGACGAGCAGAAGCTCTGCTGTTCGAAAAATATCCGGAACTCGCTGAAAGGATCGAGCGAGGCAAGCGAGCCAAGATTGATGCTATCGTCCTCTCCAACAAGTTTTCTGATGGTGACGGGCCCATATCAACGTCGTTCCGAGCGCAGAGTTTGGAAGAGCTCTCTGTGTCCCCCCTTCGGCAACGCAACCGTCGGAGAGCATCTCGGGAAGAAAGGATTGAAGTTGAGAGTCCGGCCGCAACTCCGGCTTTGAAATCAAAGAGCTCCGTGGCTGATCTGATGTTTGAAATGTCAGATGGTGACGATGATCAAGATCTGGGCGGTGGCCCCATTCGTCAACCACAATTCACGCCAGTAGCGGCGAAACACGCCGTGGTAGAAGCAGTTGGATCACCGGGATCACCGTGGGCTGATGGGAGAAAGAACGATGCGCGGTCTCTACTCGGAGCAAGTGTCGACGCGCACCCTACTCTCGGGTCGCAAAGTTCAAAGCCGTCGCAGCTTGCTCTCGAAAGGACACCGGAGAGACCTTGGGGTCCTGCACCGTTAGCAGCAAATAAGCTTGATCTCAAAGACATCATGGCGCAGACCTCGTCTAACACGCCTTCGAACCTCACATTAGGTCTCTCCCAACAAGAGAAGGAAAGGAAAGCTTCGGGCTCCTTCCATGCAAAAATGTCTCAAAAGGAGCGAAAACGTATTCAGCAGGCACATCAATTGGGACAACCAGTCACAATTGAGAGAGCGCAACCAGCGCCACCTACAGTGTCACCATGGCAAGCGAAGGCCGTATCCCATCAAAAAGCTAGCGACAGCCCTACTGCAATTCCGCCACCTCCACCGGCTGAGCCGGTTCGAACTTCAAGCACCCCTCAGTTGACAATGCGCCAGACGGTTGCCCGGGGCCCGAAGTCCAAGCAAAAGGAAAAGGACAAGGGCCGTCAGCCGTGCCAATCCACTCCTGGGAATACAGCGTCATCTCAAAAGGTCACGTCTATCGCAGCCGATCCGTCCGGCCGGGGAATGGCGGTCTCGACAACACCCATTCCGACTCCCCAGTCTGTCCGACACATTCCCTTGCCGTCACACTCGCCCACCTCGCCGAGCCAGCATATGACCATACACGAAATTCTCTCCTTGCAACAAGCCGAGAAGGATTACGTCCGAGATGCGGCAGCGAAGCGAAGCCTGCAGGAGATCCAACAAGAGCAGGAGTTCCAAGCATGGTGGGACCAAGAAAGCAAAAGAGTCATACAAGAAGAGGAGCAGAGAAAGCGCGCTGAAGAGAGGGCAGCGAGGGCTAGCAGAGGTCGTGGTAAAGGTCGTGGTGGAAAGGCCAAGAGCAAAGGCAAGGACAAGAAAGACGGGGAAGCGACGGACCAGGGGATGGCAGACAGGGCTTTGAACCAAGGATTAGGCGCTGCTGAAGCATCGAAGTCGGGCCCTGCGCTGAAACATGACGGTAAGGAGAAGAGCAAGTCCAGAGGGAGGGGCCAGAGGGGTGGCCGCGGTGGTGGGAGAGGAGGTCGCGCTCAGGGCCCTACGAGAGAGGCAGTTGCTCCTGCAACGCCGCAGCAATAAGAAGCCGTCGCATGATTCTCGATTTTGCGAGCGATGAGCTCTGTACATGTCCTGTGCATTGGACCTATATATCCATACTTGCCTGCATCGTGTAGAACAAACGCTTCTCCTGAACCGTGCGCTTTCTTTCTCTGTTCATCAAACTGCATCCTGCTAGTGATGATGAGCCAAAAGAACTGAGTTCCCTCACTGCGTCAACACTCCTGGAAGGAAATCCAGGTGTGGTTCTTATTCTTGAATGAGCCAAAAGACCATGAGGAGCCTTTCACTAACAATGACGCCGATACCGGAAGAAGTCGATTTGGCGAGGGTGACCCTCTCCGCGCCTATGAGATCATGGCCCCGTTGAGCGCCCGCTCGGCAGCCTTTCCTACCACGGCGTACGCGTTACGTATAGTGGGGGCGGGGTATAAAGAGCTATACAAGTGTGAAGTTCACAACAACAGCTCGTGCTGCAAAGATTCTACACTCGCTACTTCCTGCACGAAAACATCTCTCTTTCATTCAACTTAGATTATCAGGTGAAGGTTGAGCGAATCGGGTGGTAGTCGATATGTCGGACGATCCAGAGAGCAGAGAGAGTCTCAAGATGAGGCAGTTACCTGAGATGGTGCTGAGCACGGCGGATAATCCTCTTACAGCGCCGAGGTTACCGCCGGAGGGGTTGAGTGCGGCGCAGAGAGCGCAGCATCGGTTTTCGGTCAAGGGGAATGTGATTGGTACGTCACTACCTCATTATCGGCAGCTGCAATTATTCGATGCACGCACTTTTGAATTCGTTGTTGTTTTGTCCAGCAAGACACGCTCTGCTCTGTATAGCAATGCTGGATGTAATTTGAGGAAGAAGAACGACACCGCTGATGAGATACTCCACAGTCACCGGCGGCGCCGGCACCCTCGCCCTCGAAGCCGCCTCCGCCCTTCTCGAGCACGGCGCCTCCGGCCTCGCCCTCTGGGACCTCTCCCCCGACCAAGCGCTCCCCGCCATCACAGCGCTCCACAAGAAATTCCCCGACCGCCGCATCATCACCGAAGCCGTCGACGTCCGCGACGAAGCGCAAATCGCGTCCGCCATCATCGACACGGTCAAAGTCCTCGGCTCGGTAGATATCCTCTGCTGCTTCGCCGGCGTCGTCGGCTGCGAGCCCGCCCTCGACATGTCAGCCGCGAACTGGCGCCGCACCCACGACATCAACCTCACAGGCTCCTTCCTCTGCGCGCAGGCCTTTGCGCGGCAAATCCAGACCCAAGGCACGGGTGGTAGCATCGTCTTCACGGCATCCATCTCCGCGCACCACACGAATTTCCCGCAGCCGCAAGCGGCATATAATAGCTCCAAGACGGCGCTGCTGAGCTTGACGAAGAGTCTGGCGGCGGAGTGGGCGGCCCTGGGGATCAGAGTGAATGCGCTGAGTCCGGGGTATATGGATACTATTTTGAATGAGGGCGAGGGGTTGGAGAGGGCGAGGAAGGAGTGGAATCGGAGGAATCCGATGGGCAGGATGGGCGTGCCGTGGGAGTTGACGGGGCCGTTGGTCATGCTGGTTAGCGAGGCGGGGAGGTATGTTAATGGGACGGATGTTATTGTTGATGGGGGGGCTATGGTGTTTTAGAGAGGGGAGGACTGGAATACTCAATACAGACAAACAGCTACGGTTTCAACACTAACCTTATAAATTTGATGCCTAAGAGGAGAGCTTAACGCGAGAGTTGGATGAATTCTTGCTGACTAACCCTGCCCTCACTCACTTGATATTCTCCATCGGCGAATTTAATGCCCGACGTTCGACCCCGCCACCAAAAAGTTTCGAACCCCCGCCAAACTTCACATCTACCAACGACACTCGGTTCCAACAAAAAATGGCCGGTCACGCCCCCGAATCCGCGCCTGTCCTTTCGACGCCCGACACACATATATTCGAAGATCCGACGCCTACAGTCGATACCTCCAGTCTTCCGAGGCTGTCGCACGAGCAGGTCGCGCTCACGTACGAGATCGAGAGAACGGTGAAAGAGATCAGGCAGGGAAGATGGAAGAGGATAGCGCTACAGTTCCCGGATCGGATGTTGGTGGATGCGCCGAGGGTATACGAAGGGTTGGCGAAGGGGTTGAAGAGCGCGCGGGAGAAACAGAAGGCTCCCTCTCGAGACGGGACTGCCAGCGGGAAAGGTACCGAGGATGAAATTGCCGAAAAGCTGGAGAAAATGGACGTGAAACAGGAGCAAGAGGACGAAGAAGAGAGGCTGTTCATACTGGCAGACACGTCTTATGGCGCTTGCTGCGTGGACGAGGTCGCCGCCGAACACGTTGATGCGGATGTCGTTGTGCACTACGGACGCTCGTGTCTCTCTCCGCCGTCTCGGCTGCCTGTAATATACGTCTTCACTGAGCGAGAGCTGGATCTGGGCCCTGTTGTGTCAACCTTCCAGCAGACGTATCCAGAGAAAGACAAGAAGATTGCGCTCATGGCGGACATACCTTATTCGCACCACATACCCACGCTCCACGCCCGCCTTCGCGAAGTCGGATACACAAATGTCTTCGCGACGGAGATCGTACACAACCCGGGCAGCTTACTACCGAACCGTACGATACCAGCGGAAGTCGAAGGCTCGAAAGACGCGCTTCGAGAATACGACCTCTTTCATATTTCAAACCCGCCGCCTTCACTGCTCCTCACATTGTCTTCCCGCGTCGCGTCTACACACATATACCCCACCGATACCCCTGCGCCATCCGCTACTCTCGCCTCGACGTCCCTCGCTTTACGCCGCCGCTACGCCCTCCTCACATCCCTCTCTTCCGCCTCCGTCTTTGGCATCCTGATCAATACCCTCTCCGTCAAGAACTACATGCACATCCTATCCCATGTTCAGAAACAAATCGCCGCCGCTGGCAAGAAAGCCTACACCTTCGTCGTCGGCAAGGTCAACGCAGCCAAGGTCGCCAACTTCAGCGAGGTCGGCGGATGGGTCGTCATCGGGTGCTGGGAGAGCAGTCTGATCGAAAGCAAGGATTTCTGGAAACCGCTCATCACGCCATTCGAGCTCGGTATCGCGTTGCAGACCGACGAGAGCAGAGTGTGGACGGGCGAGTGGGAAGCCGATTTCCAGAACGTGATGAACCAGCAGGAACGCAGATCAGACGAAGGCGTCAATGGTGCTGCTGGGAGTCAAAATGCAGACGTAGAGGAGCGAACGAATGGCGACGGTGGTGCAGATGCGGAGTACGATTCTGAAGAAGAATCCGCGCCGCCCGAGTTCGATCTCAGGACTGGGCGGTACGTCTCGCATTCACGGCCTATGCGGAGCAGTACGGCGAAAGTGGGATTGCGAGCACGGTCGCAGCTTGAAGATGGGATGGCAGCCTCCACCAGTACTGTGCTTGCTAAGCGCGCAAACGGTGAGCTCGCGCAGATTGGAGGCGTTGTGTCGCCGGGCGCGGAGTTCTTGCGCGACAAGAGGACGTGGCAGGGCCTGGGCAGCGACTATACACAAGACGAGGGGAACAACGCGGAGGGACGCGCTGCGAAGATGGAGGAAGGGCGGAGTGGGATTGCGAGGGGGTATGTTGTTGGGAAGGAGGAGAGGTTGCATTGAGCCTGACTGTGTCGAGAGGAGCAACACCACCTGCACCATTTCGAGCTAGCATCTATCGCGAAATACTATAAGTGCTGGAGCTTGGCCGTTCGATGAGTTTGGACATCGCCTGATCATGTCCCTCGAGTTTGGTTATTCCGCACCTTGGACGCAATAGAGTACGAGGAGGCTTGCGCCGGACTCTGCGCTAGCCTTCCATCCAAGGAACGCTAACGGGCACTGCCGCAGCCACCTCATTCCTCAGCTCAGGGGCCGGCGATTTACGGGGATTTGTTCACGATCAAGTTGACGCCGTTGACGGGTACAACCCCTGCACTGGTGTGGTAAAAAGCCGCTGACGATCATTTTCACATGCTGATGTGAAGATCTCAGCTTGAATCTCACGGGAGACAACACTACCCGGGGCGGCTTTTCTATCTGGCCGAAACTCTTCCATATTCGTCTTTCTTTTGCGTCATCTCGTCATCTCGTCAGTAACGTCCAGACTCTGCGGCCCTACAGGGATCGTCACGTCCGGTGGCCCCTGCCGTAGCGGCCGCTGTGAAGTGTTGGAACAACAGGGACCATGGAGAAAAAAACTCGATTTGCGCATCATAACGGCTTCGGGTCCACTTGGACGTGTCTACGCGGAAAGGAGATGATGTGGCAGGGCGGAGTCATGATGGAGAACATACGCACTGCGACGATACACGAATGCGGATGCTGTTGACCGCGAATCTGGCGTCATGGCGGTCTCAAACTTCAAGGTGCCTCGGTGTTGCTTAAAGGGCAAGGCTGTCTTCTTCTGTATTCAGATCAACACGCTCCGACGAACAAAACCCCAGTCTGATTTACTACCATCAGAACGACTTTCTCAAGCTATCGACACTTTCCACGAACACTACCCAGCAAGAGCGGCCCCTACCAGCAGGATGTCAAATACAACGGACGCCCTGACCAGTCCGGCGCCGCCAACGGACGACAACACGCTCTCGTGGGGCTCCGTGTTCACCGGCGGTCTCCTTCCGATTGCATTAGGCTTCACTGGCTACCCAGGAGGAAAGATCTGTGACGCCCCGGCGGCAATCGGTCCCTGGCTGCGCGTCTCCCCCATCATGTGCACCCTCGATATGCTCGTGTTCCTCCTCCGCCTGCAATACTACACCCTCAGAACCTGGTCCTGCCGGCTCGGCTTCCGCATCGTAATGACGCAGCTCTACGGCTACGATGACGCCGTCACCGGCGCCTTCGAAGACTTCCGGAAATCGCCGTACACGCGCCTCTTCGGCTTCCTCTTCGTGATCCCCAGCTTCGTAAAGCTGTATGCCGTGGACGGCCTAGTGTGGACAAAAGTGTGGTTATGCATGTACATCGCTCCGTACGTCGCCTTCGAGGCTGTTTGCTTGGAAAGTAGGGGTGCGGCGAGAAAGGTTGAGTATGTTCTTTCTCGCTATTTCTTTGCCCTCAATGTTGGAGCGACCCTGCTGTACTATATGTACTGCTATGACCCCAGAGGGACAGGGCAACCTGGGTGGACGAAGGTGTTGGGACGACGATGAATGTTCTTGCAATCCCTTTATGTTGGTGCATTTTGGTTTCTTGAAGCGGGGAAGATGTTTAGACGAGAGAATGTTAGAAATCTTCACAGTTGGGCCTGGGATCATGCTATAGAGCCGAGTTTTTTTTCTCTCTCTTGTTCCGGTATCTAGGAGCTTGCATTACACCAGCGCACTAATTTTGGCATTTGTTCCACTTTTTACAGAAATTGTTCTATCCAGTCTAAACTTCATAGTCTCTACTCGTAACTGGCAGAAAGGCTTCGTGTTCTTCGCTGCTTCCAAGCCCAGTCTCACGAACCGCCCAGCTAGTCCGCGTATACATCGCAACCACCCTTACCCAAGAAAAATCCAAGGACATCAAACTCGTGCTAATATAATCTCTATTTGAAATGCTACATGTTGTTTTCGCCGTGCACCACAAACCCGTGTCCAAACCTCTGCCTTTCCCCCTCCCTGTGCCTCTCCATCCATCAATGTCTTTAAGAGCTCTCCCATCCCTCGTACCCATTCCAACTCTAGAAGAGAGTCAAAACCCTGCGCTGGTTAGGCCACCTCCCGCCCGTCATAGGGCCCCTCCCCTCCGGACCCCCCAATTGCGGATCGCGAGCCCCCAAAAGCGCGCCAGTCGCCTTCCCCTTCGATTTCGCGAAGCCCGTCCCCTTCTCCTTCACTTGCCTGGGCTCGTTCGGCTCCACGGGTCCCGTCAGCCCGCCCAACGAGGGCGCGCTGCCCTCCCGATCCTCATCTGCGAAGCGCGGCCCAAAAGCGGACCGGAGTCTTGGTTGCCCTTCCACCCGATCGGTCCTGAACTGCTGGCTTTTCCTGTGCCCTGTTGCTGTCGAGCGGCTAGAGAAAAAGGCCGGGGCTTTGTTGCTTCTGAAGCCCTACACCTAAACATCAGCGTTGTTGCCGATTTGAAGCCCCGAGGAAGGAAGGAAGGAAGGAAGGAAGAATGTAGAATGGGATGGGATGGATGGACTTACGCGGAAGCAGGATCACTCGTCGCGGCCTCCCTCTGCAGAACGCGGGCTCTGGCGATGTCGAACTCCCCCGCGGCGGCAACAAGGCTGAGGATGACCTTCATTTTTTCGAAAAAAGGGTGGATAGATAAATGGTTTGAAAGGGGTAGATGGATAGGTGGTTTGAAAGAGATGGATGGATAGGCGACTCGAAAGCTCGAAACGAATGGATGGATAGGCGGCTCGCAAGAGATGGAGATGGACGGATCCAACGAAAAGGACAGAAATGAGTTTTTTTTTGGGGGGGTTGAAAGAAACTGGAGTCAAGGTGTTTATTTAAAAGAGAGGGAATGAGAGTGTTGGTCTTGAAAGTAACGGAACGAGAGTGTTGGGTTTAAAATCGAAGTGGTAAGGACACAAAGAAGTCAAAGTCGCTGTTGTAAAAAAAAAAAAAAGTTTTCTGTGGTCATCACAAGGCTTATATATCTCGATTTTACCACGAGTTGGCCTTAACCGTGAGGCAGGCAGCTTAATCGTGAGGCTGAACATGTGCCTACCCGCGATCGCGATCTCAACATGACGCATTGCACTTGGCGCTCCTCGCGGAGGATGTTGCCGGACAGCTCATGTATACCCTAAATCTTGGTGTCCATCGCAGCTCGTCTAAGCTGCGAGATATATACCCTTGACACTGGGCTCGAAGTCTGACACAGCCTTGACAAGCCAGGGTTTCGGTGCTTCCAATGGTTCTGGCTACACTGGGCAAGCGCTCAACAACAAGAAGCTTTTCTTTTATTATATTCAACAACCTGAACAGATCATATGACACGCAGCAACCAGGAAACGGACGATTAACAACGCCCCCATTCTCGCAGGCGCAGCGCTCGCTGCCGGAGTGCGTTGCGTTAAGTCTGTGACAGTGTCACGCACGTGCGTAGGGCTGTCAGACTTTGACAAGGTGCGGGACAACATGACCTGTTTGGGAGACGCCTGGAACGCGCTCGCGAGTGCGAGGAGGTTGATTATGTGAACTTGTCACCTGGTGATCGATCATTCGTTCAGGCATCTTTGAGAATTTTATCCCCCAGAAGAGGTAAGTGAGCTTGTTAAAAGACTTATGTAAGCCTGTAAAACTTGAACTCCATGCGGCGCGCGGTCATGTCGATGTGCTCGACTTCGGCGTCTTTGATGACCTGGATTTTGGACGTGGACAAATCTTTGTAAAAGCCCGCGGGAAGGACAGCGAGGCCGTATACGGGGAGTGAGGTATAGGAGTGACAGTACGTGGGTGGGGGAGTGGTGGAGCATGTATTTGGGGCAGAGCTTTTGGGAGGAGGGCGAGGGCGCGCTTACAAAAGTAGAAGGGGTTAGTGTAGTAAAGGATAGAGAAGAGTGGGGCGTTGGCACTCATTTTTGCGAGGTGAACGTGCGGTGGATGTGATGGAGTGGGAGAGGGAAGAGGAATGTGTTGGGTGATTAAGCTACTGCTGTGCGGTTAAGGTACCCTGTGTTAGCATTCACCAGTAGTAGCGTGGGTATATTTATCCACCATAACAGGTGTCTGGCCGAAGGTCGGAAGCCTCTTGTTAATGTTTTAAGAATACACTTCCACACAAATATACATAAGGGGTACATAGAATCATATTCGCAGGTTTTGATTGGTAGAGCAACCTTCACAAACGACTTTCTTCCTTCTAAAACTTTACTCGTTGGCACAGTAGCTCTGTTGCCCAACAACACTCCTCATCCGTTCCCAAGCAGCACACTCAGCTTCACGCGGGAGATTGACCATCATATCAAACCCATAGTAACATGATTTGATTCGAGGTGCTACATGTTGACTTCGCCGTGGCATGGCTCTGCCACAAACACGGATACTTTGCACCCATCGGTCATTCCCCCCTCTCTTACACCAAGCTTTCCAACCTTCCCACTCACTCAATCCGTCAATATCCTCAAGAGTAGCAAATCAATGCGTCCCGAGCCCTCCACCGCTTTTCTTCTCACTCAGCTCATCCTATTCTTCCATCTCGTAGAAAAACTTCAACGCCCGGCGCTGGTTCTCCTTATCTTTCCCATTACCATTGCCATTTCCCTTCCCATTACCGTTGCCATTTCCCTTCCCATTACCGTTGCCATTTCCCTTCCCATTACCGTTGCCATTTCCCTTCCCATTACCGTTGCCATTTCCCTTCCCATTACCGTTGCCATTTCCCTTCGCATCAGGTGCCACACCCTCCGCGTCGGCTGGAGGTGGTGGAGGCGTAGTGGCATCAGGGGCAGGAGGAGCGGCATCAGTAGCTTTTCCCTTCCCCTTAGCTTCCGGAGCCGCGCCCTCCGCGCCGGCAGCCGGGTCAGCTAGGGGTGGAGCCGTTGCTTCTGCAGCCATTCATTCACACAAGTCAGCAACACTGCTTTCTCGAAGCCTGGAAGAAAATCAGTAGACTTACCGACGAGCTGCCCCCGTCACCGGCGTCGACAGTGGTTCAAACTCCCTCCTCACAAGCTTCCCTTCGACACCATTAATCGCGAATTCAAGACCCTGCGCAAGCGCAGCGGCGGCCATAAGAGTGAGAAAGACCTTCATTTTTCAAAGGGAATGGATAGAGGAATCAAAAGAGAAGGGATGGAGTAAAAAGAGCGGAAGACCTGCTTCGTGCGAAAGGAATGAATGTAGTGAAAGCAGAAAAGAGTCGACCAGCTGTAGCAACCAAATATCTTTGTGGTCGTCTTCAGGCTTTGTATCTCCCACTTTACCACGCGTTACCCTTCATCCGATCGCGAGGCGCTACCTCTCCACTCGACACATCCCGTTTGGCGCTCCTCGTGGAGAATTGGTGCGGGACGCGCATGTCATGAACAATACCCTTCCCTTCGCAGCGCTCTCGAAGCTTGTCACAGCTTTACAGGCGAGGGTTTCGGTGCTTCTTGCCAGACCGTGTAGTGAGAAAGGTGGGTCGCGACTTCATGCGATCTCAGTATCGCCAGGGTTTCACACGATGGGCTCGTTACCGCGCCCCAACGCCCGGGAACGATCATACTAACGATAACAAAACCGTTTTGACACGCACTATAATTAGCTAGGTGTCAATCTATCAGATTCACGGCGCGGTCTCGCTGTGGTCGCAGGATTCCGCGTCCGCGCATGTTATCGATTGATTACCACAGGGAACGCCCAAAACGTCCTCCCTCAGGCCGAAAGAAAACGAAATGGAACCCACTAAACCGCGTTCCACACTCACAACAACGCCAGCCCGACTATGCTACTCGCCAGAAATTTCGAGTTCCAGAACGCCGTGCCGCTCGTATCGTACGTGCCTCTAAGCATGACTGGTAACGCCCTTGACCTCGCTTTCGGCGATGGCTCTAAACAGCGGGCCCATGTAGTTCCTCAGCGTCAAATTGTGCGCCATAACAAATCCAAGCTGCTCCTTCACAGGCGTAAAGACCCTCGGCACCCACCCTGCAGCCCTCGCCTCTTGCTCGTCCTGCTCATCCCTTTCTATATCCCTATCCCTGTTCTCCTTCGCGGCGTCGCTCAGCCTCGGTTTCTTGCCACCAGTCGTGCGGCGGTGATCTGGGCTTGATTCGCTGAATGTGCGTTTGTGAGCAGGCGAATCGGGAATCTCATATATGGAGGAGGGCGGCGGAAGCTTTCCGAGCTGGCGCGCAAGATTTCGGAGGACGAGGATGGATGACAACGGGATACCCGCCGCATCACTACTCTCATCAGTCAACGTGTTGTAGTACCTGAAGTTGGGCGCTGGTGTCTGAGCGGGCATCTGACCAGTGGGGACAGGTCGGTCGCCATGTCCGTACCTGTCATTGTACCGCGCACCCATGCCCAAGCTACCCAGACCCACAGGCTGACTGAACTGCGGCTGGAAATTCTCGTGACGGACTTGTGCCGACGTAACGAGCGGTGTAGAGGTCGATGGCGTTCGGTTGTGCTTGGCATGGGTGGCGTGTAGAAGACTAGTATCAGGAAGATGCGTCTTGATGTGTTGGCCGGCTTCGAAGGCCGAGTCTGTACCGGTAGGATTAAAATGTGTGCATCCACCCCAGTGGCAAAAATATTTCGACGGCTTGGTAGCGCTGATAGCATCGCCATTCTCCATATTGATGTCCGGCTTCTGCTCCAACAGCCATTTGCCAGACTCATCCCGAGGTACGTTGAGATGGGATGAGACTACATGCTCCCACATGGCTTTGACACCAGATGTGAACTCACCGCACTCGATTTTAGCTGTAGAGTGCTTGCTGTCTGAAATACCGTTCAACAGGCTGGGCGGGTGCCAACAGCATCGCAAGTAAGGTTTCTTGGTCACAGAATCTACCGGGATGGAACGAGGGCGGATACCCTTGATGGTGTATTTCGGTGGAGATGTTGTCTGAATCACCTGTGCTTGAGCGCCCGGAAACGTCGTGGAGACATTCGTGATGAAGTCCTTGGCCGGCATTAACGGTTTGTAAGCAGGGTCTTTGGCCACTGTCTCTGAGAAGGCTGCGTTGTATGCAGTCCATAACTGAATCTGCGTGATCTCACCCGTAGGATCTTCCTCGTAGCAAGTTCGAAGCCACTGTGAGCTGCGCTCCGGTTCGTCGAGAGGGATTAGCTGTCCTATTATACCGGAAGAAAGTTTCGGCGCGTCTTCCGCTTGTAAAGATGGTTTTGATGTTTTCGGGGCACTTCGGCGCTCTTCGAAAGCCTGGGCGCCGAACTGAAGCAGGCGAACCAGTTGGTTGACGAGGACCTCGATATCTATCTCGTTGACCAGTATCTGCACGTTGTCCGCGAAACCCGTAAAGAGGTAGAGGAAGTCTAGGCAAGCAAGTCGCAATTCCTCATCTTCGACCAATAACCAGTCGCATATTGATTTCAGAGTCTTCGCGGGGATACCGGTGAGTTTGTTAGTAGCTTCGAGATTCAGTGCAATCCGGCCCAAGGCTCGCAGCGATGTGATGATGTTGCCGCGATCATCGCAGTCGATTTGAGCGAGTAATGATTGGTACAAGGGACTTCGAGCGTCCAAGTACCAGAATCGTGTTGTTTCCCCCGCGATTTCCAGACCGTAGTGCCGCAGCTCATTTGTCGTCGGATGTTTTGGTAGGTTCAGAAGAATCACAATCAGGTCTTTTGTGGCCGGTATCGTCGAAACGAGGAAAGCGTTCTCGTTCAGCATAACCATGTTGCGCAGAATAAGGGCTGCTTCGTTAATCATGTTGAGAGTGTTTGCTTCGTCTTCCGGCAGAAGATCGTCTCGCCTATCCAGAGTCTGCAGCCGTTGTATGCGCTGCAGGAGATCCTTCGTTCCATCTAGACCGTTTAGAATGTTCGACTGGCCAAACCCCTCCTCGACATAGGATATCTCCCACTGCACATCATAGTACAACGACGCAGCTTGAATGACCTTCTCGATGAGGGCCTCGGCTAGGCCAGGGAACTGATCGAACCTGTACTTGTCGCCACGTTCGTGCGAGATCTTGACCAAGTGGTGCAGCGCATAAGCCTCCTCTTCGGGCTCCTTGGATCGCAGCGCATGCAGGGCGCGTATGTAGATGTTCGGACCGGAGAAGCCCGTGCCTGGGAGCATCATGCCCTTCAGCGGCACGGGCCTGTTCTTCCTGTTCACGATGTACTTGCGCTTTAGCTGATTGAAGTACTCTGGGTTGTTCGACGGAGTGTTCACGGGCTTCATGGTCGCTGGGGCGCTGGACCGCGGTTCGTAGTTGGCGATGGTCATGGCTGCTCCGCTCGTCCCGAAGGCGCCGTTAGGTTGGGGTGAATTGAGGTGACCGGTAGACTGGCGCGTTTCTCGACGCGACACCTCTGGTTGAAATAGAACGCGCTGTGGCGGCGCATGGCGAAGGGCTGCGCACGGTTAGTGAAGCACTTTCACCACATCAGGCCACATACAGCGCCGGCCCAAGCTTCCCGGATCGTCCACGTCCATCCTGTTTTCGCGTGGTGTTTTGGTTTCGCCGTCGCCGTCCGAGTCCTCTGAATCGTCCTCGCCGCGCAGCCTCTCCGTCTCCCTGCTCCCTGGGCGGAAGAAGTTCTCGACGGTGCGCGTCAGCAGGTCGCCGCCTTTCGCAGACACGTCTTCGAGGATCTCCTTGGGCGGCGGTTCGCGCTTGTGAACGGTCGATATCTCGTAGGCACTGTAGCAGAGGTCAGACACGTTGCGCGCAGCCGCCTGCAGTGTGTTGTGGCGTACGCGAGATTCTTGTAGTATGTCGTCTTCACTAGGAAGGCCTGCGTCGTCAGGTTCGAGCTGCCCGGGAGGAACTCGCCCGCCAGACGTCGCCAAGCAAGTTTATTGCCTTTGGTGTCCGAGACCTTGTCGTAGCCACCCTCTTCGTTGACGCGCTTGTACAGGCGCAACAGGTCAAGATGCCGGCTGCCGATCTTGGGTTCGCGGTCAAGGATGGTCCTACGCATCACCACCGTCAGCACGGAGGCACTCTGCAACGATGCGCAAGCGGAGTACGAACCCTCTTTTCTCGTGGTATTTGGCTAGTTCGTCCAGGAACTCCTCATATTCGGTGGTGCGCTCAATAGATTCCTCACGTGGTTTGTTGGGCGCCATGTAGGGCACGCCTTCACCTAGGGGCTAGCACCGCGGACACGCTGAGGCATGAACGGTATGCGACGGGTGCTGTATGCGCAATTGCTCGGACGGGGAGCTCGCGGTATGTTGCGCGCGGCGCGTTGGATGAGCAGCTCCAAACTTCCCACCGCGACTGTTAGCGGGGGGCACGGACACTTGCAGAGGAATGGCACGTGATTGGTTGACTCCTTCCTACTCCAGGTCGCAGCTTCCCTATTTCATTCCGTCAACCTTCACTCAACTTGCACGTATGAGATGATACAACGCTCACAGAAGAGCGGCATTCTTCAATCGCATACTAACCCTACGACTTACCTCCAGCATGCTCACGTTCGATCTAGCAGCCTTACATACACAGGATGCGGTTGCCCAACCCGGAGCGCCAGGACCCAGCTGGACGACGCTGCATAGTGCGCTCGTGGTCGTCTTCGACACCTTTCGCTCCGGCGGGGAGCCTTCGGTGAACATGAAGATACTGCAAGCTTCGCAGGTGTTGGTGAGCCGGGAATTGAAGTGACTTGCATCCTACCATTGAACATGTCTGACTGAAACGACCTAGTTCGATGTACCGCTACAGATGCTAATCGATCACGGAAAGCCTGTTGTTGACAGGCTGCATCGTGAAGGCATCGATGTATCGAGCGAGGCGGCGCAGCTGCCAATCTCTGGCATGGCCCGCAGCCCGGCTCTTGCTATCAGGTACAACATGCCAGAAGCTAACAAGGTAAACTTCATGCTTCATCTGGCCGTGGCTATATCTGACTACGTCGACCACCCAGGTTCGCCGTATTCAGATGAAGTTCAGCTCAGCGCGAGACTTTGATGTTGCTTTCGACCACGTCCGCGAGCTCGGTCTATGGTTCACGCCTACCCAAAAAGCACGACCCGTGACGCCTGCTCCTCATGTCCAGCGCAGTGGCCCATCTTGCCCACCTTCTCAACTCTCGGAGATCACCGGGCGACCTGGTACGGCTGTGCCATCCACCTCGACAGGTCTTCACACCCAATTGCAGGACACTGCACGCCTACGTCCGTCGACTGCCTCTTTCTTCAACCCAGGTTCAACAGCAAGTTCGCGAAGACCTGACTCAGCTGCATCTCTATCTCACGAGTCTGCATCAGTGATTCCACTGTCTGCCCGTCTGGATACAACGAATGCTTTCCTCGCAAGCGATATCCCTCCTCGACGTGAATTGCCGTTCGAGCGACTAGATACGCCAGAGTCACCTGCAAGCAATAGCACCCGGTCCGAGAGTCGACCGCTGAGTGGTATCATGGGTCCGCCTACTTTACCTGCATCTGCGCTCAGTGGCAGCAAGAGGCCGAAATCGAGGTCTGGGAGTAGCAATGAACTTGAACTTCCTCCTCTACGCAGGCCCACATACCTTAGCAAAACCAGCACAGGTCAAACAGCAAGACCGAATGCTACCCCAGGTCCCAGCTCTGATACAATCCGTCCTCAATCAGCCATCACTCCCAACAATTATTCAGCAATGCAGCAGATGATGAGTTCAGCACCAGTCTTGACGCCAAGCATTGCACGCCCAGCAAGCAGCTACAACACCGCCACGACGCACCCGCTAAGTATTGTCACCAACAGCCACAATCAAACTGATAGATCCGTCGATCTTGTGACACCACCTGGATCAGATGTGAACATGCTCAGCCCCGACCCGGAGGATCATGGCGACATCGAGCGTCATGCAGAAGAACTTGGGGCGTACACGAAGCAATCGAACGATGCTCGAATGAACGAGCTCAACAACTTCATCTTCAGGCATCTGGAAGATGACAATTTCCTCACCTTGGTCACCGATATGCAAATGGCCTGGGCCCGCATCGGAACAAGGCTTGAGTAATCACTGAGGCATCTTACGATGATTTACGACAGATACGAATTTCGGACGGCAATTTCTCTGCGACGCTAATATCTCTACGCTGATATGATCTACGCGAACAGCGAAGGTTGTTACTATGCTACGATTCGCAGGACTAATGTGGAGGAGGTAAAAAATCTCATTTCTGTTTCTGCCACTCTCTGAGTCATCACATTCGCGTTCATATCCACAATGTAAAAAGAGTATACATACTTCCACAGCATCTCACCTTAATGGCATCTCGAAAGGATCTTTGTACCATACTTTGGAGGAACGCAGAATTCACTCCGCCATAATATTCAAGACAGGACAGTATTACCGAGGTACTTAATTCAAACCCACATAACCAAACCCCACTCCCATTACCACCCTAATATCCTACGTTTCCTACAACTCATCCTCATCTTCATCATCCACCCACTGACTCGATCCCGGCGGCGGCGCCGGAATACTAAAATTCTCTAGACTCCCACCTCCCCCTTCCCACTGACTCTCCCTTCCCACAACAGGACTACTCCACCCCTCCATCGTGACCCGTGCCGGACTCGGAAAGCTGCTCGGAATGAACAGCGGCGCCGGACGACCCGGTTCGGGACTACTCATGCCCACGGCATCGCGGCGAAGCGACGTCGGCGTCGTAGTCGAGCTCCTGGTGCGGCCCTGCGTCTTTGGCGTTGTCGTCGCGCTCCTATCCCGCTTCTGTGTCTGCCCAGACCGAGGTGTCCTGGCCGCTGGCGATGTAAACATCGGAGGCTTCGGGCGTGTTTTGCGCGGGGTCGTGGCCGGGCTAAATTGCGTGGGGTCTACGGTGGTAGCCTGGCTTATGTGCGAATTTGCATTGGGGTGATGTTGCGTGAGATGGTGCGAGAACGGGTGCGGCGTGTGCTGGTAGCTGTAATTCGAATCGTGCGCTACGTGCATGCTCGATGGCTCGGGGCCGGGGCGGCGGAAATGCGAGTAGGTCTGGTATTCGAATTGCAGTTGGCGCTCTGCTTGGCTGGAGTGCGAGGGCTCGGGGTGTAAGTGTGCGGGTGGCGAGCGAGGGACTTGGATGGAGTGGTCGATGGTCGTCCCGGTGGCTAAGGCGGCGGGGATATCGTCTAGGTCTTCGGAAGGCTCTTCGTCGTCGTCGAACATGGAGACTGGGGGCTGCGTTCTGAAGTCTTCGATTGGGGGGGTTGACCTGGGCGGTTTGGTAGGCGTCGAGAGTAGTTGCACAGTAGTGGGAGCAGGCTCTTCGGTTCCTTCGGGAGACTCATCGTCAGCGAACATCGGGGTGGGAGGCTGTGTCCTGAAATCCTCGGCTGGTGGTGAAGATGGGAGCTGTTGTATAAGAGGAGGTGAAGTATTCGCTTCGGTGACATCATTGGGCTCAACATTTCCAGATAAGACGTTTTGTGGCTTCGGGGACGAGAATGGAAGAGCGGGAAGTTCTGGTGTATCTGTAGATCGCTCTCCAGTGCTATCAGAAGCTGTATGAGGCGTGGGTTGGTGGCCAAGCTCTTCGGAGCCCTCATCATCTTGTTGGACCACCGGTTCTCCCAGCTCTTCCGATCCATCTCGGTTCGTGACAGCAGTGTCGGCGCATGCTCGGTCGATGTCAAGAAGGATAGCTTGAGTGTCCGCTCCGACGTTTAATCCGGAGAGCGGGCGGTCTCCCTCACGTACCAAGGCCTGCGTTTCCTGCCCAACACCATACTCAGCATCAGATTGGTTATCGGTGTCGCTCAAACCACCATCCTCATCCTCTGAGTCGGGTATCGTGCTTGCAAATTTCTTCAACGCGGGCGGCGGAATATGTTCCTGGGGGCCCTCTTGGAAGGTGACTTGTTTCCGCTTTGAGGGCGTCTCTACTCCTCGCTTTGGTGGTATCTCCACAGTGTTGGCGGTGTTCGCGGAACGTGGATGTAATGGAGTGCGCCCAGACTTGCGAGGCGTATTCTGGGTAGAGATTGGTGACTCAGGTGGAGACTGAGAAGAAGCAATCTCTCGCACACCACGCTTTTCTGGTGTAGAAAGGAGCCCAAAACGAGTCTTCGGTGACTTTGAAGTTGGTTTCGATCCCTTTTTGGCAGCTGGAGTAGCCTGGCGCCGGGAGGTTTTTCGGAAAGGTGTGCGCTTGGTGCTCGTGACAGGTGTCTCAATAAACTGCGTCGGCTGATACTCGTCTTCGCTGCAGTCATCCTCGTTCGGAACTGGGTGCGACTCTTCGGCCGGCGGAACGTTCTCTTCGTCTTCATTGTCAGCTGCTATAGCTTGAACAGCAGCTTCTTCGGCATTTCCAAAGATGAAGCTGTGATGAGCAGCATATGCCTCCTCGTCAATTTGGTCTTCCTCCAGCTCCTCGTCCGAGTCTAGGACGAGCGGGGTCATAGTATGAACCATCTGTGTTAAGGTCCGCTGCTTCAAATCTTTCTTCACATCTTTCTTACTATCAATGCCGCCCCAGCTTGTCCTTGGGGTCCGCTTGACGCGTTTGAACTCTGGATCAAGCGAGCCTGGCGGGGGTAACCGCCCATCCACTATCTGCGTCATTGTAGATTGCCTCCGCAGCCTCGGCCTAGGCGCCTCTTCCTCTTCAGCATCATCGCTTGCATCAGATTCCTTCGGTGCGGGAGCAGCTCGTCTCCGTCGTGTCACAGACTTCGGAATATCAATGCAAGCTTTCCGTCTCCGCTTCGGTGTCGGTCGCACAGGCTCGTTGTCTTCTTCTTCTGTCTCCCCATCGTGCATGACGTCGCTGTTCCGTTTCCTCCCCTTCCTTCTGCTTTGAACCTCTGTCACGTCTTCGTCGACTTCTTCCTCCAGCGATTCGGCGTCCTCGAGATCCGAGTCCTGCACTGTGCTTCTCCTCCGCATCATCTCCGGCAGGAACTTCATCTGCTTCTTGCCATCGTCATCGTGCGGCTCCGGTCGGCGAACGATCTTTCGTCGATGTGGAAAATATCGTTGGTACGGTGCCGCTTTCTTCGAATAGTAAGCTTTAAAATTCGTCGATCTGTTACTTGATCGTGTATTCGGCATTGTGGCGGTAATCTGAAGTGTGTATGGGTCGGACACGGCGGAAGGTGTTAGACGCGTCGTGACGCGTTGAGGGGCCGAGACGCGCCACTTTGGGGCTCGGGAGCTGAGCTATGTTACCGACTCTCTAGAAATATAGCCGAGTCTACGCTGTGGCACCCATTGAGCTTGGAGCTTATTAAAAGTAAAAATAATATTACCCGAACACTTGAAAAGTTGCACATGAACGACCAGTATCGCGTTCAGGTCGTTGAAGACAATAATGTAAAAGCTTGGAGGACTTAGACAAATTGTTGCTCCTTGCTCCTTCCACGAATGCGCACCAATTGTGGTTCTTTACGTTTGTGGTCGCAATTACAAATGACCTTTCTCCAAACGGCACGAAAGCTCCTGCATGTGGGTCCGCTGCAATGGCCACATCCACACTTCGCAAAGCTTGATTGCGTCTAGGGCGAGCTTGTTAGCGGCAACGCGGTCTGGTAACGTCTCCGCGTATCCTCCGTATGGGTCCATTTGATAGGTCTAGCTTCGCATCAACTATGCCGCGTTTTCCATGGAACGAGTTCCAGGTGCATTGTCTAATGATCTTACCGTGCGGTACTATCACCGCCCCATCATTCACCCAATTTTCACCATGACGAACACGCTAGCAGGGTTTAAGCGACTACTGGCACGCATATAAGAAGTTTCTTTCGAGCAACCCCTTCTCCATTGAACTTCTTTCGTGATTGTCTCACGATATTCTTATTACATCCGGCCCAATGGCTTCGAACGAACCGGGCCTCGCCGCCTTGAATGCACCCGCCGAAAATCCCATCAAAGGTGCCGTGGATGTCCCCATTGATGACACGCCGGTCGCACCTGATCAATTCAACCCCAAATATGAATCGACAAAGAAGGAAATCTGGTCATACTATGTATACTACATTGGCGACAATGGTCTTACGCTCTTCAACTTCGGTCCCACGGCCTTCCAGAACCTCATGTACCAAGCTGCGGGAGACTCCGAGATTCTCCACTTCATGGGCAGAGACCGGACCATCAACAGCATTGTACTTCTGTGCAATGGCATCAGCTTCGCTATCCAGATTGTTGTCTTCCTGATTCTAGGCTCCTTCGCGGATTTCGGGACTTGGAGGCCCAACATCCTGATCGCCCTTTCCCTCATCGCTTTCGGTATCGGGTTCGGCTGGCTGGGGGTCCACACACAAGAAGACTGGCACATCGGAGTTGGGCTCTACATCGTTGGATTGATCGCTTACCAGACGACCATCACTTTTTGGACCGCTACGTTCCCAGGTCTGGCAAGGAACACAAAAGACCTACGCGTGAAAGCCGAAGAGCTTACTGAGGGACGCATTACCCGAGCCGAGTACGACTTCGCGGACATGATGAAGAGGAATGAACTGGCCAACACCGCTTTCTACGTACAGTCGATCTTTGAAATCGCCATTCTTGCCATTATTGTGGGAATCATGTTTGGCCTGCACGTCAACGACAGCGAGGCAAACAACAACTGGGGACTGTCTGTTCTCATTGCATTCGCAACCGGCGTCTGGATGCTATGCGCTGTTCCCTGGTTTCTTTTCGAGAAGAGAAGGCCAGGTCAAGACCCAGGACGAACAAACATCATCATGGCAGGAATCAAGCAGCTTGGCTACGCGATCACGCAGATCTGGCAGCTGCGTCAGAGCCTGGCGTATCTCGTCGGATATTTTCTCCTCGGCGACAGCCTGAACACCACCGTCACGGTCATCGGAACGCTCCAAAATGAGATCGTCGCATACAACAGCCTGCAACTCACCTACCTCCTCATTGTAGGCATTGCCGCCCAAGCCGTCGGCATCGGTGCATTCTGGCAAATTCAGAAGCGCTACAGACTCTCCACAAAGGCAATGTTCACGGTCGTCGCGATATGCATTGTCATATTGGACGGCTGGGGTATGATCGGAACCTGGACACAAGCTTTTGGCTTCCACAGGACCTGGGAGGTGTGGGTGTACCAAGCATTCTACGGCCTGTTCGTCTGCCCCTGGTACAGCTACTCGCAGACAATGATCTCCGAGGTGACTCCGCGAGGGCGGGAATTCTTGTTCTTCAGTCTGTTCTCGATTGTCGGCAAGACGAGTGCGTTTATTGGTCCGTTGGTGAGCAGTGCTATCATCGACGACACGGGGAACAACAGAAGTCCATTTTATTTCCTCTTTGCGTTGAGCTTGGTCAGTTGCACATGGTTATTCTTCTTCGTAGATGTCGGGAAAAGTAGGATCGAACAGCAGGATTTCTTAGAGAAGGCCGATCGGAAGATGAAGCTAGGGACATCAGTTGAAGAAGCGGAGGTTGCTATAGCTTGAGAAATGGCTAGGCATACTATCTCTCTTTACAGTCGTTGGATGCTAAGTCGGAGAACGTCAGCCTTTGGGGCAGACCCATATATCATACACAACCAATAATCTCTAAACGCCCTTCACGCCCTACACCCTCTCATCCCCCACGCACCCATCGCCAAGCTCAACATCGCCCCCCAACCACCAACACTGCCGGCAACCGTCCAATCGTCCCATTCGCAAACTATAGTATCCCCCCATCAGCATCATCTCATCAACCTCTCTATCGATCATGCTCACTTACCCCATACCCCACACCAACAGCATCCACAGCATCAACGCACAAAATCATCCACAGCGCCCTCCTCATCGCTCGCTTATTCTCCGCCGCCCACAACACCTCCCTCACCATGATCTCGCGGATACCGAACATGCGGGGTAGCACGGTCAAGTTGGCTGGGACGGGGAACTTGAAAAAACCGAACGCGAAGGCTGGGGCGAGGAGGGAGGAGATTCCAAAAGCAAAGCGGCCGATAGCAAGGGCGTTAATAGAGAGTTTAAAGGAAGGGGGGATGGTAGGAAGATCGGTAGTGGGGAAGATGGGCGAGGAGGGGAGTAGAGGGGTCTTTGGAGAGGTGGGTTTGGAAGAGGTGGGAGACATTTTGTCGCTGTTGGAATTGAGAATGGGAAGTGGGTATAGAAGGGGCTAGTCGATGCGTTGTGCGAGTAGTGAGGTGGTGAGATGGCACCGGTGATATCTAGGCAGAGAACGCCGTTCAGTACCTTCTTATAGGGTATGCATATGTTATGAGCGCGGGAAACCTCACGCAAATGTTAGAAAGCTGGGTTCTTTGCTTTGGAGGAGCATAATGCTGGTGGGCGGCCGATCCATCTCAAGGTTATGTAGCCCTAGAGCCTCTCACAAAAGGAGTCGGGATTTTGGCCTTCGCTACCGTATACTTGGAGCTTTTCTAACAAGCGCCAGCTAAGATGCGTACGGTTCATGCCCTCCTTTTGCTGTTGAAATCGCATTCCCCGCGTCACGGGCACGATTTGCGTCGCTTAGCACTCCTGTTTGAGCCTAAAGATTATTCGCTAACCACCCTGAGGCTACTGTAGTGACACCAGGTGCCAGCAGCATAACGTTATGGCTTGGCAACATAACGCTGTATAAGGTCGGTGGGCGGTCAAGTCCTAACTCATCCACATTTCCATTTCGATGTATATAGACTCTGTTCTGCCCGTGCTAGCCCCTGGACATAACGTAATTCTTGCCCAACCTGGTGGCAGATCGCGTGGAGAAGCAAAAGAAGACTAAGACGCCTAAAGAGCTGCCGGAACTAGGCGATCCGGATAGGAAGCGGGTACTGAATGTTTTGGCGCACAGAAGATATCGTATGTGTTCCGTCGTCGTGTTCTTGAAAGCAAGGTGTGGGCCTTGAAAACAACGCTGATTGGGCCTCTCAGGAGAGCGAAGGAAAGCGAAGTTTGCTGAGTAAGTGGCTCTTCCGTTTGTAGGAAACTTGTATCGGTATAGTGATTTTCAGAGCCCGTTGGGGAAGAAAATGAGAGTGGCGTTGCTTCGTTTCTGTGCTAACTTCGTGGACCCTGGCTCAGACTTGAAGCCGAAGTCCAGGATGCGTCTACACCTGCGAGTGCATCAGCAACTACGCCAGACTCGGCCCATGAGACCCAGCCTACCAATGCCCGAACCCAATCAGAGGCCATAGAAGACCCACCCCAAGCAATATATTTGGGATCAGCGTCCACATTAGACGTACCAGAAGCAACAGAAGAAATCATCCGAGATACTGTACCGCAAGAGGAAACCAGTATTTCCCTTCTGGATGGCTTTGACCAGGAGACGTTCGACATGCAGTTGCTTGAAGACATCAGTAAGTTCATCGACCTTCCACTTAGACCCATCTATTAACGTTGGTCAGGCTTTGGCCTTCCAGCATCAAGTAGTCTCACTTCGAGAAGCAGAGGAAACACCCCACGACTGACATCTGGCCCTTCGCCTTCATCATCCTCGAACACATGCACACTGAGTCTGGACGGGCGCTTGCTTGAAGTGCCAATCTTAACGACCATTCGAGCCTTCACCACTATAGCGACTAGGCTCGACATTATGAGCAAAGCCTTGTAGGGTCACAATTCTAAACAGGAACTTATGCAAGAACATGCTCACCCCTTCAAAGGGACCCGTAATACCTGCACACGCTCCCACCTGGGCCACCCCACTGCCGCGCAGATAACTATCCCACATCACCCTTTCCTCGACGCCCTCCCATGGCCGTCCGCCCGTGAGAAGCTCGTTTGCATATTCTCGCTCCCCTCCTCATTTCGGCCACCGATCGCGCAAGACGAGGATGGGGAAGGCACAGCAAAAGCGATCATGCGGCTGATAACGGATCTAGACGACACTTGGGACGGTGTACGGATACATGGGAACCTCGTCGGATAGGATTCGAATAATGAGTTGGCAGAGGAGGCTTGGGAGGTTGGAGGGGTGTTTTATAAGAACTGGTGGTGGTGCCTTGACGGGAAGATTATTGGGATTACGAATCGGAGGACGGAGAGGGGTTTGGCGCCGTTGATTAAGATGTATTGAACATTGGGGGATACAAGCGTGCGTGGTAGACTCTTGGTGAGTTTAGGGAATCATGTTCTGGGGTGACTTGGCTCGCAGCACGATAGTACCATAGGTAGTACAGTAGTGTCTTGTTAACGTGTCCTGCGTTAGTCCACTAGTATCGTGTGGGTTGTGTCTCTCATTACGGGCTGCGATGTGCTCACTTTACACTGCTGTGGCTCCGCTAGAAGTGTGAAAACATGACTCCGAAGTTGACATTGTGTAACTGAAACTGATCTGGTGTCACTCCAGCCGAAGGAAGCCCGTGATAGCGCGTGGCCGCAATTTCGCGACACGTGGACGCGTCACGCGTCATGTCCCGATTTGGGTTAGTGGTTGCTAGGGGCGACGATGGCCGCACCGAAACAGTGTAAACCGCCATTAGTCCGAACGGCGGGACCCCTCCTTGCACAAGACACGAGGCCCGTAAGTTATTCCAACGAATGTACACGAGTTGAGTTGCTGATTATGTCACGGAGAGAAGCCCATGAGCCACAGTCCCGAGAAACAGCGCGCGCCCTTTCGTCCGGTTGATACTTTGTTATCGCCCCAGAAGCCGAGCTTCAACAACAAGCAAGGCAGGAAACCCGTCCAAGCACCTTCACCCGGCAACGAAGAGAATTCGTATTTATCAGACGGCGACAGCGACGTCACCGGCTACTCGTCTCTAAACCACTCGGAACTCTCACACCTAGGCAATTCCAGCTCGCTATTCGACGAACAACGCATCCCACCCGCATCGAGTCCGATCCACGCAACGACGCACAACACACACAGAACGAAGGGAGCTGGTAGCATGGTTAGAGAGAGGGAACCACCCGGCGGGCATCCGCGTGCCTTTGCGCTAGCGCCAAAGCCCTCACAAGATGCTGAGAACTCCATCAGCCTCCTAGACACGCCCCCGAAGGCGGCGCCCCAGTTTGGGAGACCCAGCGTGATGCAGAGCCCGCTCAAGGACATTGCGCATGCGCAGAAGCACAAGCCTCCTCCGGTCTTCAATCAGCCTTTACCGGGCCAGAGCAGGCCAGAACACCACCGCGACCACAAGCCCATCGCGATCCACCGCCCGACAGCACCTTCACAACCTATGAAGCCCGCCCCCAGCCAACTGAGTTCACGGTATAGCAATGCTTCGTCTAACGATTCCGACATCTTTGAGATTCATCCGTCCCACTTCCAGGCCCGGTCCTCCCACCAAGGCGCTCCTGTTCCCCAGCCCGTGAAATCACAGCACCGGACCATACATGCGCCACCACGTCCTGCTTATTCATCCATGGACCATGCTAATGGATTCCAACCCGTTAATAGGAACCAAGGTGTATTCTCCCTTGAATCAAGGAAGACGATTATCCTGGATGACGTGATGCCAAAGCGGACGGGAAGTGACGACGAAGATGACTTCGACCCGGATGCCGCGATTCAGGCTGAGCGAGGACAATTTGGTGCACCGGATATCTTCGCTATGGTCGATTCGAACCAAGCGAACGAGAACATCAAAGCGTTACTCGAAGGTGCGTTGGACGAGGAGAATATCCCTCGAACCCGAGGACGCAAGAAAAAGAAGCAGCAGGCAGAAGCTGATGCTGGAAAATCTTTGGCGGAACGTCTAGCGGCGCTCGACGTGAAGGAGGCAGAGACGACACCTGCCGAGGAGGAAGAAGACGAGGATGTTGATGATGGCACCGTCGATGGCATGAAAGTGAAGCTGTTACCACATCAAGTCGAAGGCGTTGCATGGATGATCGAGAAGGAGACGGGCGCGCACAACAAGCGCGCGAAGCTACCCAAGGGAGGTATACTCGCAGACGACATGGGTCTTGGAAAGACCGTGCAGTCTATCGCTGTCATTCTTTCCAATCCCCGCCCGGAGAAGGACTCCGAGCCCGAGAACAAGAAGAACAAGATACTTCCGACCGTCGGAAAAGGCACGCTGATCGTTGCACCCCTAGCACTCATCAAGCAGTGGGAGGCTGAGATTAACGATAAAGTCTCCAAGTCGCACAGCCTTAAGGTGCTTGTGCACCATGGACCTAGTCGCACCAAGTCCGTCGACAAATTGAAGACCTACGACGTCGTCATCACTACCTACCAGGTTCTTGCTTCAGAGCATGGAAGCAGCGACGCGCCCAACGGCATTCAAAAGGGTTGTTTCGGTGTTCACTGGTATCGTGTCATGCTGGACGAGGCGCACACAATCAAGAACCGCAACGCCAAAATGACCAAAGCTTGCTACGATATTCGATCGCACTACCGATGGTGTCTCACCGGAACGCCTATGCAGAACAACTTAGATGAGCTCCAGAGTTTGATTAGGTTCCTCCGCATCCAGCCCTACTGTGATCTTTCTAGCTGGAAAGACGCCATCACCGGTCCGATGAAGAACGGTCGCGGTAACCTTGCCATGAGGCGATTGCAAATCTTCCTTAAAGCTTTCATGAAGCGACGAACTAAGGACGTGCTTAAGAAGGACGGGGCTCTCAACTTCGGCGGCAAGGCAGCCGAAGGCGAGGAGAAGAAGGGCGGCTTCCAGATCGTGGCGCGCAACATCGAGACTGTGATTGGCGAGTTCACTGCCAAAGAGCGATCTTTCTACGACCGCCTCAATGACCGTGCCGAGTCGCGTCTGGCGGAAATGATGGGTGGCGACAAGAAGGATTACATTGGCGCTTTGGTACTGCTGTTGCGGCTGCGGCAGGCTTGCAATCACCCAAACCTGACCAAGAGCAACATGAAGGAAGATAGCGATGCCCTGACCACGGGTCAAAAATCAGGCTCTCAAGGCGGCCTGCAGACACCACGCAAAGCATCAAAAGAGACAGACGCCGACGATCTGGCGGACCTTCTTGGAGGCCTCACTGTTGAGACGAAGCGCTGCGACATCTGCCAGAACAAGCTGAACAGCGACAATGCTGCTTCTGGAGCTATCCGATGCAATGAATGCGAGGCTGACTTGAACGCGTCTGTGAAGCAGACAAAGAAGCAAAAGAAGATCCGCAAGCACAAGCACAAAGAGCGAAAAGAGAAGAAGAAGCGCCTGCCTGTGGAGTCAGAAGATGAAGACGAGGCACCGAAGGTTCCGAAAGCTTCGCGACAACGTCGTGTCATTGTAGACAGTGACGATGAGGATGCGGCTGGTGGCGAATGGCTGGTGGGCGAAGACGAACAAGGTCCGACCGATCTGGGCAAGGCTGGTGGGACTGACGACGAGAATGCAGAGGGCGGCGGAGATACACTCGCTTCTGTCGATTCACATGCTACTGGCTCTGGCGACGAGGATGATCATTCTGTAGGATCTTTCATTGTTCACGACACGGACGACGAGGACGATGGCCCCGTCGTCCGCAAGCCGCACTCGAAGAAGCCGTCCAAACCAGCACAAGTCATCAGTCTCGACTCAGATGACGATGAATCTTCGGGCAGCGTTTCCTCATCTGAGGATTCTGGGTCCGATGCAGACTCAGAAGAGGACTCCGACACCGAAAACTCTGACATTGAGTACAACGCATCAGACCTCACACCTTCTACCAAGATCCGACAGCTTCTTACTATCTTGGAGAAAGAGACTCCGGAGCACAAGGTCATCGTCTTCTCGCAATTCACCTCGATGCTCGACCTCATCGAGCCGTTCCTCCGCCGTGGAGGCTTCAATTTCACGCGCTACGACGGCAAAATGCGCAACGACCACCGCGAAGCCAGCCTCGCCAAGCTGCGCAACGACAAGCGCTGCCGCGTCCTCATCTGCTCACTCAAATGCGGAAGCTTGGGTCTGAACCTCACAGCCGCGAGCCGCGTCGTCATCATGGAGCCCTTCTGGAACCCGGTAAGTAACCCCTACTCACTTCTTTCCCACGTAAGTGCGACGCTAACAGTAGAATAGTTTGTAGAAGAGCAAGCCATCGACCGTGTCCACCGCCTCAACCAAACCGTCGACGTAACTGTGTACCGCCTCTCCATCCACAACTCCGTCGAAGAGCGCATCCTCGCGCTGCAAGAGGCGAAGCGCAAACTCGCGCAGGC
Organism: Bimuria novae-zelandiae CBS 107.79; assembly: GCA_010015655.1. Classification (NCBI taxonomy): domain Eukaryota; kingdom Fungi; phylum Ascomycota; class Dothideomycetes; order Pleosporales; family Didymosphaeriaceae; genus Bimuria; species Bimuria novae-zelandiae. Next base: position 353,524 of record ML976663.1, on the reverse strand, counting down.
GGCTATCGAAGGCGGCAAGGCGGTTGGCAAGCTTAGTATGCAAGACATTCTCGCCCTGTTCAAACGCGACGCCGAGTACGACCAGCGACACGTGGACGACGCGGAGGACCATGGCATCTTCGCGAAGACGAGGGTACTGGAGGAGCGGGGTGGTGGGAATGAGGTTGGCGAGAGCACGGAGACACGGAGGAAGAAGGGGAGTTTGGGGTTTAGGAAAGAGCGGGTGGAGCATAGTGTTTATGGGCGGCGCTGAGGAGGTGCTGGGTGAGCGGGTGAGGTTATGAGGGTACGGTTCATGGATGGAGTTGGGTGTTGGGTAAAGGTTGCGCATCCCCGGAGCGTTGCATAGCTTGCGTGTCGATGATGAGGTGCGGCGTATGTATCGCCATCCTCTATTCGTACAATAATTTTTATGAATGCGGATTGTTGCATAGCCAGGGTGTACACATCCGAGCTAAGCTGATTGACTTTGACTTGGAGCATTTACGAGGACCACACTTTATCGCATTTCTACACTTGAGTAGAAATCCCATCCCGACTCACCTCAGAGAGATCACAGTCGAAGCCACGATCTCTCTAGAGCTGAACCCAACATAGAACGTGAAAGCCCCAGAAGGAACGACCCAGTCCTGGAGCCCACTATCCCAGTAACTAACATCCCGCCGCGCCATCTCAAAAGTAATCTTCCGCTTCTCTCCCGGCTCCAACCACATTTTTTCAAAGCCGCGCAAAACCCGCGAGGGCGTCCCCTTGGGCATGCTATCTGGCGGAAACGAAACGTATAGTTGCGGGACCGCTGCTCCAGCCCGCGTCCCCGTGTTCGCGACTTCGGCTGCAATCTGCAGAACAGGCTCCCAAAGTTCTGGGTTGCCGCCAGGTGAGCTTTCCCTCTGTGCTTGTGGCCTGGCTGCCAGCGTTCCGTTCGGAAACTGCGTCTCTAACCGCAATGTATGTATGAGGCTGAAGTCGGTATACGCCATACCGTACCCGAATGCATACAGTGGCTCGATTCCTGCTGCGTCGAAATGGCGGTAATCTATCGTGAGGCCCTCATCGAAGTCGGCTTGCCACGCCATGGGCGAGGTGACTTCGGCATCGGTGAGATTAACAACGCCAGGCCCGTAGTCGCTCGCGCGGTGGGCGATAGTATACGGGAGGCGCCCCGAAGGATCGACATCTCCCCATAGCACATCGACGATGGCATTTCCCGCTTCTTGGCCTGGCAGGTGAGCGGCGAGGATAGCCGTCACGTTAGGGTTGGTCGCCTAGGGCATGAGATTAATCCCCGCTGAGTGCGTCCCATCATTTCCCCAGTTCCCCAGATCACGAGGCACATGTCACTTGTGTTGACGCAAAATCCGAAAGTATCGCGGGGAAAACGATCCTAGAAAGAGGAACATTCGCGTTAGTGTATTGTAGGATTTGAAGTCGGGGTTTGTTAGCGCGGGTGCGAACACGCTTACAGTCGTTTGCGAAATAACGTGTTTCACCAGTCATTGAGCCACACCAGTCACTGAGCCACCCCACCAAGATCGCGACGCGTCTCTACACAACACCCACGATGCCCACCACACAACGCACCCGCCAGCTTGAAAAGGAAGCCAGGCTAGCTCTATCGACCCATGCGATTCAGATAAGACAGGTTTCTAGCTACCGAAACGCTGCAAGGCTCTATGATATCGATCGATCTACCCTACGTCGACGTGTCAACGGTCACCTACCTCGGGCCGTTGCTAACTCCCAGAAACGAAAGCTACATCCTACAGAGGAGCAGGCTCTAGTAGAGTGGATACTAGACCTCAACCGACGTGGATTTCCACCTTACATCATCGACGTACGTAGGATGGCCGACCATCTACTCGCTGCGCGCGGCCAGATCCCTGCCCCACAGCCAGTGGGTAAGAACTGGGTATCACGCTTCATCAAGGCTCAGCCAGAGCTACAGACCAAGTGGACTAGGAGCTTCCACAGTCAGCGCGCGCTCTGTGAGGATCCTGTTAAGATCTCTGCCTAGTACAAGCTTGTGGAGGAGACGCGACAGACATACGGCATACAGGATATAGACACCTACAACTTTAACGAGACAGGCTTCCTAATGGGGGTCGCCTCTACGTCTAGAGTAGTCACTAGCTCAGACACTATAGGCAGGGCTATACACATACAGCCAGGCAATTAAGACTACGTTACGACGATTGAAGCCATCTGCGCAGCTAGGTGGTCTATACCACCCCTCATCATCCTACCTGGCAAGCTCCACCAGGCTAGCTGGTATACTGACCTACCTGCTGGCTGGGTACTGGCTGTCAGCGACAATGGCTGGACGACAGATAGCCTAGGGCTTACCTGGCTAGAGCACTTCACTCGGCATACAGAGTCTCGTACAGTCGGCACCTGGCGGCTGCTTATTCTAGACGGTCATAGCAGCCATGCTACCCCTGAGTTCGATCAATACTGTAGGACACACAGGATCATCAGCCTGTGTATGCCTGCCCATACGAGCCACCTCCTACAGCCTTTAGATGTCGGCTGTTTCTCACCTCTCAAGACAGCGTACGGACATGAAGTGACTGAGCTGGCCAGACAGCGTGTCTATCATGTAGACAAGGAAGAGTTCCTGTCAATCTACCCACGTGTACGTAGGGCTGTTTTTACAGAGCAGAACATCAAGACTGGCTTTCAAGCGACAGGGCTGGTGCCTACCTGTCCTGATCGGGTCCTCTCATGCCTGACTGTAGTCAGGACACCGTCACCACTACAGACGGGCGCTGAGCCAGCATGGACAGCTGAGACGCCTCACACTACTACTCAGGTTGAGCAGCAGGCTAGGCTTATACGTGATCGTTTACAACGACCGTCTTAAAGCCCTACACACCAGATGCTCAGGCAGCTAGTTAAGAGCTATCAGCATGCTATAAATACAGTAACTCTCCTAGCAGAAGATATTAGGAAACTACAGTCTACCAATCAACGTCGTAGACAAAGACAGAAGAGGCGTAGGCAGTATATTGCCTCTGGAGGGGCTCTACAGGCTAAGGAAGGTCGAAGGCTGGCTGCAGAGGCTGAAAGGGTGCTCCAGCAGGTAGAGCAGGAGGACCGTGCAGGACGATCACGAGCACCACCTACATGCAGCAACTGCCATAAGCAAGGCCATAGAAGGACTCAGTGTACCCAGAGATTATAGCTATTATATTAATCTATTTATATTAAATTTAACTATTACGTTGTTAAGCTATCGTGCAGAAAGCTGCGTCAGTTTTGGTGGGGTGGCTCAGTGACTGGTGTGGCTCAATGACTGGTGAAACACGTTATTTCGCAAACGACTGTAACGGCGAAATACGCCAGGTATGAATACGTGACAATACGTTTTGCCCAACAACGCCTCACCTACGGACAAACATCTCCCATGGCTTGCTTTATAATCCTGACCTACGGATGAACATTCCCCATAGCATGAGTTAAAATTCTAGACTGTTCTCGACCAAAGGCCGTAGTCTCGCTTTCGGTGTCTTCCTTTGTCACCCCTATGTCTGATCTTCGCTCCTCTCGAATCAAGACGCACTGCGACGCTCCAAGCCAAAAAAATGCAGAATGCTAGGCACGATAGAAGGCTCCGAGAAGAGATGGGATCATTCAGATCTTAACATTTCCATGGTAAATTGACTATCGCTAGCTGCGCACCTTCAGTGTGCGGAGTGTTTGGGCCACGTCAAGCATCCAGTAAGCCGGATATAACGCCGTCGATGGGAAGCGGGAAGACGAGGGAAATGAGAGCCTCAACAATTCTTGGCCGGCGGGTGGCCAGTGTGTCCCTTCGCCTGATAGTCGGTGTTCTTAGGATGCCACTGGCACCCCCAGGTGATGTACTTGTACTTTGAGGTCTCGAAATCCGTCTCGTTGACCTGAATCTTCGGGACCGGAATGCTCTCGACGTACTCCGCATGTCCATCGCTCGGGTCGTACTTGCCCCTATCGTGCAGTCAGCTTATGTGCCTACGTTTACCGAATGTAGCAGCTTACTTAGACTCATAGAAGAAGCACACGTACTCCGGCGGCCTATCCTCAGTACCCGGATTGCTCCAACTAATGTGCGAATTGACATGGGCGCTGTTCAGGATGTTGTTGCATTCTCTGTCCTTGCCTACGTCGGCGATCTCGTTGCATCACGTGGAGCCGAGCGTCTCGTTGAAGGGGGCTTCCATCGTGGTATACTCTCCGGGCTTCTTCTTGGTCTTGAAACCGCCGAAGACATACTGCTTTGTGTCGTCGCGCTTGTGGAGTGCCTCGGTGGCGGGATCAATCATCTGTCAAAGCTTAGACCCGCATCAAGTCTATGCTATCCAATCATGGCGTACTGCAATCGTGGGAATCGGAGCAGGAGCGCGGACGACATTGTCCGCACGCTGTTTGACGCCGTGAATTCGAGGACCATTGGGAGTTGGAGACGTCGAGACAGTGACGGCAAGCGCTAACATTGAGAGGTAAAGGGCGAATAATTGCATCTTGTCGGCGGTAGGCGAGCAGGTGGTGCTGTCGGGGTAGCGAGTGAGGTTCGAGTTGGGGTACAAAGAGCGGAATCTGGAGAAGAGCGCGGAGTCTTGAAGACGGCCGAACGTAGAGGCCCAGCGGTTGAGGAAGGAGCGGCCTGGTCCCAGGAGTGTACAGCCACACTGCGCCTTCCTGATGACCCAAGTTCGAGCAGTCAACAATCGAATCAACTCACACGTACCGTCACTCTTACGACACGAATGTAGAGCCGATAAAAGGAGTACTGATTGCACAGCAGCAGCAGCATTTGAATGTTTACTTGGTACTGTTGGACGTGCTCCAAACGCGGGAAGGTTGTAAGGAGGTTCGACTTCAGTCACTTCCATAGCAGCGGACAAACGAATATTGGAAAACCTTGAAGCTACCAACACCACACCCAGCCTTCACGAACATGCGCAAAAGCATCAGCTGCGAAGAGCTTCCGCATGCTACACGCTATTGTCGAGAACTTACGAGCGCCCAAGCCTCGGTATGAAACGTATCGCGCAACGGAGAAACAATAGTTCATTGACGGTTTTGTCCAGTATCATCCAGTTCGCGCGGCTCAAATGGATATGATAGGTTTCATACTATCTCAGTCCTTCGCTCTCGGTAGCGTCCATGAGGAGCGATGCGGCGCCTCCTCGTCTTACAGTCTTGAATGCGGATACCGTCTCCTTGATTCCCATTTGGTAGTCGGAACCACGCCTGAATTTCCTTCCAGGAGCGATGACGTAGCGAGGGAACTTGGTTCTATGTATACGTGCCGCAGTTTTTCATCGTTTCGATCGCGTGGGTGTGGGAGTTGTGCATGTAAGTTGGATGGGACACTGACGCGGCCTCTGGGTTGTTGCTCGTGCGTGCGCTGTTCAACGCCACAATAAATGCAGTGGAAACGTCGCCCTCAACCGCGGCAAATGCCTTTTCGACATCGTCAGCATCTTGAGGCTTGCCTTTTGACTACCGTGAGGCCATCTTCGTCGGTGGGGGTCCGCTTCGCGCTAGCGCTGATACGGTATGGCCTGAAGTGTTACGCGAAAATGTGGGCACATGAGAAGGATTGGGAAGTCGCCTACTGCGCGAGAGCTCTTCACTACCAACCAGCTTGCCAACACGCCCTGGAACAAGAGTAGGAGGATGTCTATTTATGTTCTACAGCACTAAGGCCGGATTTAGAAGACAGGTGCGGAGTTGCGGGTCGGTGCATCGAACTTGTCATCGCATCCGCCGCACGCCGCATTGTTCCAACATGCTTCCCACCAAAAGCTCATGGTAGAGTACCGTTAATAGTGCTGATTGTGCATACCCTCAGTATCTCATATAATTGAATTCAGAGCATTCATCCTCCAGGAAGGATTGGCCGTCAGCATTGCACCCTCTGCGCATACAGCCATTCCTCCCCCAAACGTACCAGTGTCCAGGCCAAATTGACAACCCACGCTACTTCCCACCATGTTCCCTTCAGACTGTCTGCCAGTGAGCCTGCGCGGTTCATGTGTAGCTACCCCGCGGTAAGTAAGATATACTGTCAGGTTGTTCTGCGTGGGCAGTCTAGCAGGTGGGTGGGGCGGATGTGAGGCCTGCTCAGTATAGGATCTTAGCAGGTGCCGATAATGAGCGAGAACAGCGTTCTTACCTGAAGCAGGGCAACTAGCAAGCTTCCGAACTCCAACTCCAGTGTTCCAACTCCAGGGCGGGCTGGGAGAGTGTCATTGGCTAACGCGACGGCAACATTCCCTGAAGGCAAGCGCGACCCACCCATCTCCTCCACCATCAACGACCCAGTAACTACCACACAAATACTGTATTATTGCTCACAACCCCTGATAGAGCGCGGTGCACTTTGATCTCCTACTAACCTAAATCTTTTCCGGGTCGCGTGGTGGCTTCTGCTCGCTGCCTCGTGGGGTCACCTTCCGGCTTCACGTGGTCGCTGTGCCGGGTGCACACAGGCTTCGCCCGTGTCTCTCAGCTTTGCTATGAGCTCTAAGTTGTCAAATACTCTGCTAAGAAGTAATTCGTTCCTGTTATTTTCTCTTTTACTTCTCGTGTGAGGGGCGTGACTACCATAGTGGCAAGCTGTCTATATAGCGCCTTCCTCCTGCTCTCCTTACTCCTTCTTCTTCCCACAGTCGCTCAGCCTTCAAGCTCCCGCCCCCGTCCCCAAGTGAAATAGACCACCTGGAGTAAAGCCATATCGACTATCAAAATGCGGTTGCCACATCAACTTCTTACGGTCTGTCTGCCAATGCTCATTTCCCACCTCGGGGTCGCTATCGCGCAGCTTCCATCCCCACGTGCAAATGCCGTTCATACTATCGACCCTCGCCTATCCTTGATACTTAAGGCCAATGCAGAGATCAATCAGGGAACCGAGCTGAAAGAGACGATGGCTTGGATCGAGAATTTACACTCTGCACCTGCATGCACACAACTTGCGTCATCCAAACTCGTCGCGGATTGCCAACTCCTTGATGACCCTACAGAATTCGCCAAAGTCTACCCCGATCAGGTTCTCGAATATATCCAAAACGAATACGCCCTCAAGCTGGCGATGTGCGAGTATGTTGGCGCGCAACACGCATCCAGGCCGCCGCCAAAGTGCCATGCGTTCCTTCCTTCCAAGGAAGCTTGTGCGAAACGCTCTTGGCTTTGGGGCCACACAGAGCCGTCCGGTCCTGGTAATGAGCTTTGCTATCCGAAAACGACCAAGACAGACCTCACCCAGTGTCTCGCAACAATGCAATCCTCGCCCCAGACCTGGACCTCATACAGCAATGCAATGAACCGTGCTATGCAGATATGCCATCTAAGCAGGCACCACATTGAGAAGGAAGAAGCCCTCCGGCTGTACAAGAACCTTACACTTGTAGTTTCCAAGCTGCACGAGTCTGTACTGCCTCTGGAATCCAAGCTTCGAGCCATGGAAGACCAACTTCACACCTGGTCCGACGACACTAGACACTTTTTCGCAGAGTCCCAGCAGGCAGCAGAGAGCTTCACACAGTTCGCCCAAGAAGCCCAGAGACAGCACCGAGATCAGCTTAGAGAAACCAATCAGAGCCTCCGTTCTATGCAGTCCGAAGTTGCAGTTTTGCAACAGAAAGCCAATGAACATTATAATGCACTGAACGCCAAATTCGAATCCCGCATGGAAGCCTCACTCGCAACGGGCGTGGATGTGGTCACTCGTAACCAAGCGGATGCTCTTGCGCATTTTACCGCCAACATAGGGCTTGTCTACCAATCATTGACAAAGGAGCTCTCAGGACAATTCGAAAGGTACAATGCAGAGTTGCAAGAATACCACGAGAAGAGCATGCTGGCCATTCAGCAGCAACACAAAACAGCAGTGCAGAGCTTCGACATCATATCAACGGGCATGGGCAGTGTCCAACACAATGTGGATAATCTCAACGAGAAGACCAGCACATTGAAGACCGAACTGGAAGATACCATTACCCACGTTGGTACTGTCAACGATAGCCTAGGTGGCCTGGCGTCCGTCGCACAAACCGCTGGGCGGTTCATGGCTCATTTTGATACGCTGTTCGCCTATGCCGGTATCGGAGGGATCGTGCTAGGGCTGGTCCTTTTCAGCAACGTAATGTCGAGAATGCCATTGGTGGGCAACATGTTCCGACAACTTACGATAACACTACTGGCTCTTCTGGTAGGTGGCGCATCTTCTTACGCTGTCTCACGGTCAGTCTCTATCCCGGAGGGACTCAAGGATCCAGCAGAGAGACTTCTTCGGACCCAGCCACCAGAACGATGTTATTTGTAAGTACTACACTGTGCGTAAATCGCCTATGCTAATTCGTTTCAGTTGGTTTCGCGTTATTTCCTGCGGTGCCCTCATTACTTCTATACCTGTCTTCCTCTATAAGTCCTCTTCCAACCGCATGTCTAGCTTTTCTACGGCAATCTCAATTTTTTCGGGAATATTTCGCCGGCGAGCTCCTCAACCGTTGCAAGTTCACCCGACAACGCAGCTGCCTCCGAGTCAGCCGCAATCTCGAGCTTTTACTATCACAGTGTCCTCTTCCGCGCAACAGGCCAGAACAGCTTACGTTGGCAACCGGTTTCTTTCAAGGGAGGCTCAAGAAGACGCAGATGTGCGCGACCGGATAAATAATTTTCAGCGGGCCTCTACTGTCTGCTAAAACTGGCAACATAATTGTCTCGCGACATACGAGGGTACCAACCTGTCTGCGACCTTGTTGCCACGAAAAGCAAGCACCGGGCGCGGAACGCTTCACGACATACTCTTTCATCGTCTGATTTATTATCTATACCTATACTTACTCACGACCGAGTCAAGTCTGTCCATTTTCTCTATTGATTTTCAGCTTCAATTTTCAAACTTTCTTCCACGAGCAGCAGAGCAGTCTTCGCTCGTGTCGCCCAACCTCCTTCCGCCACTTCTCATCTATCTTTACGTATCGACAGCATCTACAGGCAAGATTTTCCTTCGTTCTACTTTCGTGCTTATGGCTGTATGGACATCATGGGTGGTAAAGCTAGGGGTATGGCGTCTTACATTTTGGCATAGAGCAGATACAACCTCGATAAAATCCTAGCGATCTTATTTGACGCATGAACATGGCACCTAAGTTAATCTAGGTTATCCCATCATCCGAACGTACTGCGTATGGGGCAAGTGTTTTCCTTCATGATTGAATTTAACGTCATACGCGTGTGTTATTTGTAAGCTACTACTCAGCGATAACTAAGACAAAGTAAACATATAATCTGCACATATAGTCTACCTAAAAAACCAATACGCCAAACACCAAACAACAGCTGCAAAACTGAACAAAATCCAGACGAACTAACTATAAAAATACCTACCTTCTGATACTCAAATCTGACACGCTGTGGCGCAACCGCACCAGCGCATCTATACCCCTACAACTATACAAGCACACCCGCATCGCGTCAATGTATACTAAGACACATCCCCAGCAAATCACTCTTCCTCATCAACATCTGAAGACGCATCCTCCTCCTAATCCTCATCAACATCTAAAGACGCATCATCCTCGTGAGCCGTATGATGAGCTATAATAGCATCGGCTTCCCTTTTAAACAGATCACTCGCGGATGTGGAGTTTCTGCCCTCGGTACTGTTCTTCCTGCGCGAGGACCTGCAGCTTCCCGTGCTGGCCGTAGAAGACTGCCGCGAAGCGTGTCCGTCCGCGAAGTGGACTTTGGCAGTTTTGCGGACTGAGCTGGATTGGCGGATGGAGGACTCGGACGGGCTTGCTGAAGTTGCAGAGGCGCTAAATTTGTGCCGCTTGGAGGGGGAAGAGGGGCCGGTGCTGCCTGTGGAAGAGCGCTTGCGGGGGGTGTTTTGGGCGGGCTGCTCTATCTCGGCGGCAGGTGTCTTTTTCTTCGTGTTCTTCTTGGTGGTTTTCTTGGAAGGGCCTACTCCTGCGTCGTTGGCGGCGGCAAGTGTGGCTGTTTGTTGGTAGGTTATGTTGTTGGCGTGATCGTCTTCCAAGAGTGCCTTAACGAGTATTTCTTTCGTCAATGTCTTCCCATCTTTATCTGAAATTGGGATACCCCTCAGTTGTGCCAACTGTTTAACCTCCAGGGGAGTCAGTGTGTTGATGTATTTGGGTTTCCCAGCGTTGGCGCCTTTCGCAAAGACCATCGTCGCAGCCTTTTCCTCGAGAGCACGTTCAACATCTTCCTCTATGTCCTCTGCAGTATTCTTCTCCACCTCTTCCCCTTCCCGTTCCCGTTCCCCTTCCTCCTCCTCATCGTCGTCGGCAGTTTCCTTTTCCTTGCCCTTGCCCTTGTCCTTTTTCTTTTTCCTGTCAGCCGCTTTCTTCGCGGCCTCTTCCTTCGCGGCCTCTTCCTTCGCGGCCTCTTCCTTCGCGATCCTCTGGGCTTCTTCCCGCATAACGTCCCCCACGGTCTTGCCGTCCGCGAGCTTATACTTCTTATTCCTCGTTTCGTCTTTCCTAGGTTCCAAACCCTGATCATACAGCCGCTTATGCGCGAGATACTCCGCCCTATTGCCCCCCGTTAGTTTCATCGCCATCACACAACCACACAAAGCCCGTCGGGCGCACATACCTCACACTCTCAATCGTCCTCCCCCGAAACTTCTCATCCCACTTCTCCGGCGTTGCAAAAACATCTTCCCCCATAAACTTATCATTCAACCTCCACGCCACCTCCTTAATACTCACATCCTTATTCTTCCTCAAGCACTCCGCGATTGCGTGCGCTTCTTTCTGGCTCCACACAGCGTCGACGGTGATGCTCTTCACATTATCGCGGTAGGAGTCGTTGAGCCGTTTCACCATATCCTTATCACTCCAATCCTTCGGCACGCCATTCTTATGCGCCCAGTAAATCGGCTGGCGCTTCGGCTGCTTGTTCGCGCCCTTGCGCATATCGATGAGCTTGATGATGAGATACTCATTTTGATCGACGGGCTCATCGGGGTCGTTGATCTCGTCTTCGAGGAGACCCTTCACTGTATCGGCGTACTCGTCGAGGGCAGCCTCCCTCTTGCGTCGGGGATAGACTTCTCCGCGTGTCGTGTGACGATCCCCGGCGTGAAAGCGGAAGCCGATTCTGCGGTCCTCCCATAGCTCCTGTGGGGCTGTCTGGGCGTTGCTGTTCCGCGCTGGAGGTTGACCAGAGAAGTCTGGAAGCGGAAGCGTGTTTCCTTCTTTGTCCTTTTCGGAATGGGAAATCACGCCGTAGGCGGTAGGGTCGGGATTGGGTTCCATGATGGGGCCTCCGAAGGGCGCGGGGCTGTTCCAGGGGCGGTATTTGGCTGATAGTGCGACGTGGGCTTCGCCATCCTCTCCGTCGTCGTCTCCATCGGGTTTCTTCGCTTTAACAGCTTTCTTCGGTTTGGGAGTAACTTTCTTGGATTTGGGGGGCTCTGTTGCTTCGTCGTCTTCGTCGGCGTCGTTCCCATCGGGATTTTTGTCTTTGACGGATTTCTTTCGTTTGGGAGCAGCTTTCTTGGATTCGGGGGCTTCTGCTGCAGCTTCTTCTTCTCCATCATCATCTTCGTCTTCGTCGGCATCGTCGTTCTTCTTGGAGGCTTTCCTCTTTTTTTCAGCGCCAGCGTTGGCTGAAACTACTTGAGATGATGCAGCTGGCGAAGACTTTCCGTCCTTCCTCGAGGTGTTAGAACGGAGACTGCTGCGTCGCTCAGAACTCGCATCTTCACTTTCGCCGCTAAAGCGACGACGAGCAAAACTGGAACTCGCTCGGTACTTCTCTACATGTTCTGACAATTTCGTAAGGACCATATTTAGTCAGACAACACAGGCAACAATCAAAGATTTGGTGTCCGGAAGGAAACCCAATGGAAAACCAACAAGACGGCGGGCGCAAAATTTATACGCGAAAAAGGGCTTGACGAGCAAGACGGCGGGCCCTCGTGCTGGACAAACTCGTTCTCTTTGTCGGCCAGCCTGGCTATTCTTTGCGGGAACAAAGCTGGCCGTCTCATGGACGCTGGCCGAATATGCTCCTTTGAGGGCATCACGACCTGGACGCATCATGCGGCAGACAAGCACAAAGCCCTGCCAAACCGCCACCGTCCTGTCGTCACAATCTCACCAAGCTCCGACTGTCTCCCTCCCCTCCCATGCACACAAGCAGCCGCATAAACAGACCAGTTCACACGCTTTTTTTCCTTTTTATTAATCTACTACAAATACAAAATTTCTGTGATGATACAAAACCTGCCTCAGGCACACAAGAGGGTATAAAAAACAGCCAGCTACAAAGAAAGCGAAGCGAGGGAACGTGGTGGAAATGAAAGCGTGAGAGGGGCCCGCTAAGCGTGACAAAGAAGCGAAAAATGTTGCACGCGCAACCCGTCGAGCGATCGACAGGCGCGCAAAAAGATGAAAGGAAACGTCGCCGGAAGAGGAAGTCAGAATTAAAGCCAGCTTGACCCGTTCCGGCCAAGAGGATGTCGAATCGAAGTCTATCGCAGCCCATCAATGTAAAACCATCCATCCGTATATACAAGTATCAACCATTAAGCCATCATAACTGCGGTCAGTGCTCAAACTTAGAACTGGCGCCCAACCAACGAGGGGTCGGCAAACATCATCTCTCCACTCCTCTTCCTCTGCACGACAGGATCATCGCTAAAGTCGGCTTGGGTGGGTGTAGGGCCAGGGCTGAGGTGTTGGTTCCTGGGGATGTCGAGCACGCCACTGACACTGTCGTTGCCCATGGGTTTCCGCTTGATGGTCAAGGGAAGTCCGGTGGAAGCAAGAAGTGTCTGGCCTGGGCCTGCCAGTGTGGGTTGGCGGCGCAGAGGCAGTGGCTTCTTGGGGAAGAGCGGCGCAGGCACGTCACCTGGGTGGTCCACTCTGTTGTTGTCCCAGCTGTTGCCTTGCGGCTTGGGACTGACATGCGCTGGAGGTGGCTGCATCAACGTTCCCTGATTGTCGGAAGACTCATGTGCAGCGGGCGAGCGACGACCCTCTGGAGTGTTGCGTCCAGACGGCACCAGAGGCTCTGGGATCAAGGAGTCGCAGCCTGAATCCCGACCAGGAAAATGGCTAGCAGAGGGCGGGGGTGGTGGGCGGAACTCATAGGGATTGGGTGAAGGACCACGGGCTGGTACCGCTCCGCGAGGTGTAGGTGGCGGTGCCAAAACTGTTATAGAAGAATCAGTCGAAGTATGCGGCGCGACGTTCAAAATGAGGTCATGCTCGAAGGGGTCTGCAAAGGGGTCGCTGAGTCTCTCAGAGGCACGCTCCCTGATGGGGCTTGAGTTACGGTTTACGGGACCATAAGGCGACATTGGAGGGTACTGTTTTGCGGCAGGACTGTCGTTGAAGGCGTTGAAGGCATACGGGTTGATACTGAGTGGGCCTTTAACAGTGCCACCCATGGGAGAGGGATTAGCTACAGGCTTGGGTTCCTCTGGGTCAAGGAATGGATTCTGCTCTGCTTCATCCTTGTATTGGTTGAGACTGACACTGGACGCTGCCGCAGCGGCATGGAGCGCAAGCGAAGGATCCCATGGAGTGGTAGACAGGTAAGAGCCAGTACTGTAACGAGACTCGCGAGCAAAAAGCCCAGGCGATGTCGCCTGTTCTCGAGCACCATAGACGGGTCCAACAGAGTGGCGATGCGAGGATGCCTTTGATGAAGAGCGAACAAGTCCAGCAACTGGAGCACCTTGCATGTCAGGACTTCTTGCAGACGCACTAGAGAGTGACCGACTGAGTGCGCCTCCAGCGCCGCCGGACATAGCAGGCCAATTGGCCCCAGCACCACCGGAGATGGGTGGGAGAGCGCCGCCAGCACCGCCCGACATGGCAGGAAGAGCACGTGCAGCTTCAGCGTCATGGTTGCCATTGCCCTGATCCGGAGTATTGCCAAAGGACTCTTCGGTGCTGTGGCGCCTTTCGCTCATGTTCGAGTGATAGCGACGAGCAAGGAAGAGGGCAGCGACAAGTGCAATGAGTAGACACGTTGTGCCTCCTACAGCAATACCTGCGGTCTGGGATTTGGATAGTGGCGGCAGCTTCTCCTCGCCACCTGCGCCTCCCAAAGGAGCTTCAGTAGACGAAGTCGAGGGCGATGCAGACACGCCCGAGCCGAAGCCAGTCGGGATCGTCGGAGGAGGGCCAAGCTGTGCAGATGTCTCAGCAGGTACCTCGCTAATGGAACTCTCGGTAGGTTCATTCACAGGCTCAGTGGGCTCTGCCGTCTCCGAAGCGTCCGTCGCAGTGGCCACGTCCCCAGTAGAGCTGGAGATTGTGGACTGTGCACCATTGCTTGCGCTAGTCTCCGTATTGATAACGCTTTCAGAAGTATGAACAGGTGCCTCGAGGGGAGCTTGTGACTCAACTGTATCTACATTCACGGCACTAGTCGCTGTGCTTGAAGGAAGAGCCGTATCGGTTGGGTGCGCGATCGAGGTAGAAGCGGTGATACCTGTAGGAAGAGCAGCGCCAGACGTCATCGACACACCCAGATCGGAAGATGGCACGAGGGTGGAGTCAGCTGATGGTGTGCCAGAAATGGCTGCAGATGTCTCGCTCGCATGCACAAGCGTAGAAATCGATGCATCAGTTGCGGCGGTCGTCAATTCTGTCGCAGAGGTGTCGCCAGTTGGCACAAGGGTGGGATCGACTGTGCCGGAGGGCGTAGTTGACAAGTCCGTTACAGGTGTCTCGCTCAGTGGTGCGGATGTCTCAACAGCCGACGTCTCACCAATAGATGTTGCGGGGGCGTCCGTTGGAGTCGGGCTTACTTGAGTCTCGCTAGCGGGTATCTCACTGGATGCCAAGTCCGTCGGAGTGGACGAGGCTGAGGTCGGATCAGCAGAAGGGTCGAGTAGGGAAAACGAAGGCAATTCCCCGGATGATGAGGGTACAGCAGATGTTGCCGCTGCCTCATTCACCGATGTCGGGTCCACTGTTGCTGTCGTGGGCTCAGAAGCAGTGGGGATAGCTTCGGTCGCACTAGCCTCGTTAGACGTGGAGTCCGAACCATGCGCTGGAGGATTAGGAGCATCTGTTGGCGTCGCCGATGCGGTCAGTGTAGATCCAGTGCTAGATGCACCTGGAAGAGAGATACCATCGCCTGTAGGGGTAGGAATAGGCGATTCCACCGAAGCCGTGGGGAGATCTGCGCTGGTCTCCGATGCAGAAATGGTGGGCTCGACAGGCTTGACCGACGTCTCGATCTCGGAAGTAGGAATTGCGCTGCTAGATTCTGTGGCAATAGCCTCCAAGTCCGACGTAACCGAAGAGACAACGCTGCTAATGTCTGTGGGAATAGCATCTACGTCAGATTTGACCGAGGACACGGCGTTGCTGATTATAGACGTGGCATCTTCAACGCCGGACTTGACCGAAGAGAGAATACTGCTGACTCCGGTAGGGATGGCGTTTATATTTGACTTGACAGAAGAGACAATGCTGTTGACTTCGGTAGGGATAGCATCCACGTCCGACTTGGCAGAGGAGACAATGCTGCTGATAGCAGAAGGAACGTTGTTCACATCGGACTCCACAGACGATGCGATACTCGCAATGGCTGAAGTCACATCTTCGATACTAGATATAACCGATGAGATAGGCAACAAGTCAGGCAATGACGGTGCCGCAGTCGTCTCAGGGACACTGCTACTAAAACTGGCCTCCGAGGTAACAGTGGCTTCAGAGCTCGCAGTCGTGGAAATCTGGGCCTCACTAATCTCAGTGGCTTCAGTGTGCGCTTGCGACCTTGTTGGTCGTTCGGAAATAGACTTAGTAGTCTCTTCATCGATAATTGAAGATGGCGTCGGAGTCAACTCCACCGGGGGTGGAGTCTCCGTAGCAATAGAGCTTTCTGCGTCGCTTGAGGCAGATGTAATTTCACTTGAAGACTCTACCTGGGCGGAGGAAGAGGTTGCTGCTTCCGTTGCGGTAGGTTCCGGCGTAGCTTGGGTGCGAGAGTGCGATGGAGTGGGCGTCTCGGTGAATTCAGATGTTGCCGGTTCGCCGCTGGTCGGCAGCGACGTGCCTGAGCTCTCGATAGACGAGGAAGTCACGCCTGGAAGAGCGTCCTCGGTGGTTTCAGGTGCGATTGCGTTGGTATTTGATCCCTCAGCTTGAGTAGTCTTTGGTTCCGGCGCAACATCAGTGCTGGTCTCTAAGATTCCAGCTTCCGTGGTCGAGAGGACGGGTGTTACAGTGGGTTCTGACGTTTCTGACTCGCTTTTGGGATCGACTGAGCTTGAGACCGAACCCGAGGATACGGCTTGAGACGAAGCGGTGCTTGAGCTGGTTGCCGAGGACTTTGTAGCTTCAGATGTTGAGGGCTCTACGTTTGAAACGACCTCCGACGGCGTAACCGCTTCGGTTGCCGATGACTGTGCGCTTGAGATCGTTGCTGACGTTGCAGCATCAGTGGTCGGCTGCTCTGTAGCTGAGCTTTCTTCAGAAGTGACAGCCTTGGTGATTGAAGGAAGCACACTGGAGCTAGACTTTGTCGAGGTGGCCTCGGTGATTGAGGGAAGAACGCTGGAGCTGATCTCCGTGGTGAGGCTAGGCTTGGAGCTCGCCTCAGCAGTGGTTGGGGTAGGACTGGAGCTGACCTCCGGAACGGTGGCCTCGGTAGTAGTGGAGATAGGGCTGGAGCTGGCGCTGGACTCTGATGTAGGGATCTTAATATCGGAACTAGTGATTACAGGTCCACCATCTTGGGTGGGTGTGACCTCAGGCAGCGCGGATGTTGTAGGAATTTCGGTCGTCGTCAATGCCTCGGACGTAAAGGATGTTGCTTCTTGCGTCGATGAGGTAGACTGCACTTCGTCTGATGTTGGCACGATGACAACCGGAGTCGGTGTCTCAGGTACCACTGGTTCCGGCTCTTGGGTCTCTGGTAGTTCTGGTACCTCGGGTACAGTTGTTTGATTTGACCATGGTTGTTGTCGCCTGTTCAGACGATTGTGTCGTCGAGCAGTAAGACTTTCTCTCCTACCCAAGACTTCGTCTACCATGGTCGTTAGTGAGCGCAAGAGGAAAGAAGTGCACGAGAAGTGACATACCCTTATGCTGAAAGGCTGCATTAGTTGGAGTTACGAGCAACGCCGTATAGGAAAGGACCAAGACACCCTTGAACCACATGGCATTGTCGAAAAAAAGGAGCGACTGGACAGAAGAACAAAACGAGAAAGAGAGTGACAACAGATGTGAAACGAGTGGAAGGCTACTATGTCCTTAAGGCAGGCGCGAGGCGAAGGCCGACGGTATATCATCTTGCTGGATCCATTGCATCGGGGGCCACGCCTAAGTGGCACACCCCTGCTGAGATCTGACCAGGGTGGTGTCGGGGTTGAGGCTTAGCGCGCACCTACCAACGCCTCAGTCCGGAGGACTACCTGGCATGTCTGCTAACAATAGACGGCATACCGCGAGAACATAATCTCGCTCGTAACTCCATGGCGGACACGAGACGGACCGAATTGGGTTGTCTGTCGCTACGTGAGAAGCTTAACTGTGGTTTCGATACTCGTGGACCAAACGGATGTTTTCCTCAGCACCAGTTGCTTCTGCTCATCGACGAAGTGGAACAGGCCCTGCAGCTGACGAGGACCAATTCGGGAAGTGCTACCTCCAACAATGTACTGATTGTGTCCCACGCTCTGGAAAATCTAGAACCACCAAACGAACACTTGCACCAGAGGTCGTCATCTGGTGCTTTCTCTTCTACTGCCTTGCCGCCAATCAAGAATCCACACCCACTGCGGTTGTTACATTCTCAGGAGGGATGATATAAGCTTGAGTGTCGCGGACTGCTTCTTGAAGCCACATTGGCATTACGCGCACGAATGGCGCAAGTTTCGGTCCCAGGATCAGTTGACCACTTCTGGCTGCAATGATTTGATTTACCATAATCTTTGCAACGTCCTTGACTTCGTGGAATGTTTTGCGGAATTGACCGTCCAGTGAGACGTTCAAACGCGTCCTGGTCCAGAATGGATACACTATTGACGTTTTGATCTGCGGTACTTTGTATCGGTGCTTCAGCTCCTGGGTCAAAGTTTCGTGGAATGCTGTAAGAGCGGCTTTAGTAGCAGCATAATCTCCAGCGTTGGCCATTCCAAGAAAGGCAGCCATGCTGGCGGTGGACATTATATGTCCTTTCCTTTTGGCAAGCATATCGGGAAGGAACTCTTGCACTATATACCAGTGACTGATTAGGTTGAGGCCAACAAGGGTCTGCAGAAGCTTTGGCGAGAGATCGAGAATGCTACATGAGTTGGCTATCCCAGCATTGTTGATCAAGATGCTTGGTGAACCATGGTCCGAGCGTAGTGCCTCAGCTGCCCTGTGGACAGCGTCCCGTGAAGTGAGATCGCATTGGTAGAAAGACACTAGGTCGCTCTCATCTACAAGTCAGGTTAGCCGTGACGATGCAAGCCGCCGCGCGGGTCTATACGACTGGCGCACCGTTCTGGAAAGCCTCAGAGAGTGACTGGATATCAAGCACAGCAACTTTTACGCCATGAGACACCAGCTCTTTCACTACAGCGGCGCCAATGCCATTCGATCCACCGGTGACCACAGCGAGTTCCTGGTTCCATTGCCACGAGCTTTTGTCGTTGGTGACCAACCAGCGATTCTCGGCCCAGGCATTGAGCATGCTGTTGATCTCGCGAATGAGACATGCCGCCAAGGTCCACTTCAAAACACGAATGAGCAGTGCGTACGGGTCACCCGAAAGGGGCAAGAACGTCGGAGCGTCGTAGGAGGAAGGGGCTTGCAACAGCGCGACGTAGGCCCCTGCAAGCATCAAACCCCGGATCGCCTCCATGAGGACGCCGCTGGGCAACAGACTGTCGAATAGCAACGGAGAATCGCTACGAGCTAGAGTTGTCGCACGTGAGGACCGCCAAGAAGCGCGTTGTAGTGGTGAAGGTGGAGTCTAGGACGCCTAACTCCACGAGGATGCAGTGGAGAGGCTGCCGGAGATTGGGCGATGGAAGAAGACAGCGGGCGACGCAGGTACCAGCAAGCAACGTGAGACGGAGCGTAGCCACTGCTGGGTCTGGCTGAGGGCGTTGAAGGTGGGCGGACTCTAGTCAGGAACGCGCTGCACGAAGTCCGACGCTTATTATGTAACACGCCTAACGCGAGTGCGAGTCCTTCTCGCACCCCGATTCAATATCGTCAGTCTTTCGGACATTGCCCAGCGCCACCCACTCAGCAAACCCAGGCGTGTTTCAGAGCCTTCGAGAACATCTGGAGCATCCTGCTGCATGCCGCTGGCGAGACCCTCCATCAGGCAATTCTGCCTCGGCAGCACCTTGACGCCTTTCCTATATCCCTCGCTGTCTGAAGCCTGTGCGCTCTCCATTGCCCGCCGGTTTCTCGTCAGTAGACGGGTGCCCCTAGCAAGATGTAATTCTACTGCCACAGAGAGTGCGAACTCTCATTCCGACTCGCTCCACACCCAACCGTCCCATCTCAACCCGACGCCGGACAATTACACCATCACACCCTTCGCCGATCGATGCATCCTGACGGTCGAAGCCGGTGCTGGCGGGCACGGCTGTGTCTCGTTCTTGCGTGAGAAATATATCGAGGAAGGGCCTGCCAATGGGGGAGACGGCGGCAGCGGAGGGAATGTATACATCCAGGCGGTGCGTGGCGAGACGTCGCTGCACAAGCTTGCCAGGCGGCGGCTCATGAAGGGTGGAAGAGGCAAGAACGGCCAAGGAAAAGTGAAGGGCGGAGAGCGCGGCGCGGATGTGCTCATCACCGTGCCCGTAGGCACCATTGTGCGCGAGATACAGCGCTTCGATCCGATCGCAGACGAGATTGAGGAGCAGAATCGATTCGAAAGCGAACGCGAGCGGAGACAAAGAATGCGCCGGCGGAAGCCAAAAGCCGAAGAAAACGTCGAGGAGGAGGCAGAGAGCGGCGTCTACAGAAAGGACAAATGGCTGGTGTTTCCGGGAATGGTGCCTTCCGAACTCAATCGACTCACTTTTCCGCCCCTACCACCGCCGCGAAAGTCCCATCTCGCAGCGCTTCAACCGCAAGCGCCTATATGGCTTGACTTAGACAAGCATATGGAGACACCCATGTTGCTCGCAGCAGGCGCGATGGGTGGGCTGGGCAACCCCCACTTCGTCACGCCCAACATATATCGGCCAATGATGGCGACAAGAGGCGACCCAGGGATGAAGATGGCGCTGCAGCTAGAACTGAAGATCTTGGCAGATCTCGCGCTTGTAGGCTTGCCGAACGCCGGGAAGAGCACGCTGCTACGCGCATTGAGCAACAGTAGAGCTCGTATTGGCAATTGGGCTTTCACGACGCTGCAGCCAAATGTAGGCACTGTGGTACTAGACGACCACAAGGGACGACCAAAAGTCATCAAGAGAGGAAGAGACGGCGCAATACGTGACAATTTCACAATCGCTGACGTTCCAGGATTGATCGAAGACGCGCACCTTGACAAAGGCTTGGGTCTCGGTTTCCTACGACATGTGGAAAGAGCGGCAGTCCTTGCGTTCGTCATCGACTTGTCTGCTGGCGACGCGGTGCAAGCTCTAAAGTTGCTTTGGCGCGAAGTCTCCGAGTACGAGACGATGAGGGGCAAAGAACAAAACGCTGAGACGGAGCGCCGCATGGTCACATACAGAGCTAAGAGGAGTAGTGCCACGCCCAGCGATCCATCAGATATGATCGACGCGCCAGACTTCGACACGTCGCTGGAGCCTCTAGAGTTCATCCCGACCACGCCCATCTCAGCGAAGCCATGGTTCGTCATCGCCACAAAGGCCGACTTGTCAGAGACGCAAGAGAACTACCACCGACTCCACCAGTATCTAGACGGCGTAAATAAGGGCGGGGAACCGCATCCCAGCGGCCGCGCAAACGCGTGGAAACAAAACATCCAGGCAGTCCCTGTGAGTGCCATTAAGGCCGAGGGCGTGGATGTGATCCCTCAGCTAGTCATGGACCTGCTAGAAGAATAAGATACCCCTCTCAATATATTTATTCTGCGTATTCATCCACCAAACCTAGCATATCCACCTCATGCACTTCCTTCGCCGCTCGTATGTGATTTCCGCCTCCCGTCAGCACCACCCCATTTCTCTTCTTTGACCTCAAATCCAATAAATCCGTCTA
This sequence comes from Bimuria novae-zelandiae CBS 107.79, assembly GCA_010015655.1. Lineage (NCBI taxonomy): Eukaryota > Fungi > Ascomycota > Dothideomycetes > Pleosporales > Didymosphaeriaceae > Bimuria > Bimuria novae-zelandiae. The sequence continues at coordinate 332,357 of ML976663.1, read as the reverse complement.
CCAGCCCATATGCCATACTCGGCACGCGGAAATTGCAGATCTCACGTATTTGAATGCTGCAGGTACGCGCTTAGCCCAGGCCCAGCCTTCGCAAGCGATCTTACTGCGTCATCTCCGCTGGGCGGTAAGGCTACTGCGCGATCCTGGGGCGCGCACACAAGGCGTCAGCGCTGTTTGAGCGTGAGACGTGAAACGGGACGCTGAGCGCGGCGTAGTATTGCGCGGTCGATTGCGAAATCGTGGGATGCGTTTTGCGTGCTTGAGTATTTGCCCGCCATTAGCAATAATAACAAAAATATTTGGCATAGTTATCTAGGCTTACAATGGGTGGAAAAAAGTGGACTATCGCTCACGTGAAATTCCTTGGCTGAACACCGAAAATTTCAGCTACATCGTGAATTTACCATCAAAGTAGCTTTTAAGTAGCAATATACTAGATGTAAAGGTATTTAAATTATGCCATAAAGTTATTATTATAATTAGCTTTTTCACAAGCTTTAGCCACATCACGAAAGTGATTAGGATAGAGTTAATAAGCTATATATTGCCTTATCGTCTTATCTTCTTGCTAAATAGATTGTACGAATGCTACCGCATCGTTTTTAGCTTATTTTAACGCGCTCTTTACTTTATAGTCTTCTAAGAAACCCTTAAGCCTGCTAAAATAGCGCTTAATTAGGTGTAAATTAGGTAAGTTAGGGGAGTGTAGAGCGAAGCGTATGTCCTTCTCTTTAATTTTAGGTGTGTAATATTAGAGCCCTAGGCTATAGAGGTAGACGTTATCTTACACTAAGAACACCTAAGCATAGGGGTTATTAGCGCGTATAGCTTCGTAGTAGGGAAAAATAATGTCCTTAAGCACCCGTTTAGCGTACTAGATCCTGTTCATGCCCTTCTTACTTTTGTATATAAAGTCCTCGTATTTAAAGAACTTATTAGGAGTAATAGGGTTTTTATAACTAGCCTAAAGGGCTCCTCCCTTCTTGCTAGTAGCTTAATTAGCAGCCTTAGCAGCCTTATTATAGTAAAGGATATTATAATTAATCTTACTAAGAGCGCGCTCCTCCTAGGTGCTAGCAACGTTTATACGGACCCTTTTATTATTAATTAATTTGCGAGCCCTCTTATTAGCTTTACGTACGCGCTTAAGTGTCTTCTCGCGATTCTCCTCCTCCTTTACTACCTATACTAAACATGGGCGTTTTAGACTGCGAATAGTAGTATTAGTAGACGTAGTAGCGCAGATTATAAGGCTAAAAGAGGGTAGGCGATACGGGAGGGCGTATTTATTAGCTAAAGCGCTACGTGCCCTCTAAACGTACTGCTTGCCTCCGCGAAGATTCCTACCTCTAATTAATTTGCTAGTTTCGTCGTAGCAAATAAATATAAGCTTAGGAGCAAAGCGCTTGTGTATAGTAAGGATCTAGGTAATATAGCGCTCTTGGTTACGTATATCGTTGTTGTTAAGCTCAGGCTTCTTTAGGCGTACACCTTGTATAATAGCGTAGGTGTGGTCGTGATCGCGGTGCTCGTGAGCAATTTTAACTAGTATAGGACGGCTTACTGTAATCCTAACCTCTTAGAGGACGTGGCGGGTTAATTCTTTAATATTATAAGTGCTAAATTATATAATAGCATTACGTATTTAAGCACTAAGCTTGCTGCCGTTGCGTACCTTAGGTTTAGCTCTAGGGGGACCGGTACGGGTAGCATGGACTATAGCTAGCAAATTATTAAGCGATGGGTTAAGCGAGGCCTTCGCACAAGCCTTTTTAACCTTCTTAAAGACTTTCTGTGGTGTTAAGATGCTCAAACCCATCGCGCCAGCGATATAGGCGTATTCAGTGTTCGAGAGCTTGCGTAGGGCTACGATAGCACCTTTCTAAGCCTCTGTAAGGTTGCGAGAGTCGTTCGGGCGGCCGCTAGTGCGTTGAGGTGGCATAATGGGTGTTGTTGGCGAAAAAAATCGCTATATACGAGGTGGTGATAGAGTCCTGGTGTTCAGTTTGGAGCTGAGGCACGGACCAAGTGCCCTTATTGATAAGATAACTAGCGCCTTGGCAGTTCACGTGAGCGATAGTCCACTTTTTTCCACCCATTGTATAGACGTTCAATGTTGGAGAGGTCTAGGCGCGCACGTCCGTTGACTTGTTAGGTATTCATCACGCTAAACGGAGTTGTTGCTCTTCAGTTCTGTAATTCTATCATCATCACCGCGAAACAACGCTTCGCCAACGTCTGCAAAAATAGCGAAGTTCCTGTAGCGATGCAGGGACGTATCGTGAACAGGAACAGGATTCCAATGCGGGGAATCGAACCCCGGCCTTGCCGGCACTTCTTGAGAGCGGCAAATCCTAGCCACTAGACCACATTGGATTGTTTTTTGATGAATATGTTTTTTATTTTTAAATATATATACCCATTACATAGGTTGAGCAGCACGGAAACATGCCTAAGAACATGCGAAAGTGGGACTATTGGGAATTGAGGGTGAAATATTCCAAGCTGAAGGTATGTGGGGTGTTCCGCTGTCTGTGGGCGCATTTGATTGGGCTAGATTAGCTGGGTCGTGACTTTGCACCAAAGCACTGGTAAATATGCGGGTTATGAGTGCAGGTCCTAGGGACGGGAAAAATAAAATTATTAAGCGGATCTATAGTAGTGCACACTGTTGGGGCCCGACATTTTGACCCTTGAGCGCTGGTCTTCAGAAGGAAGTGTCGTGATGGAACCCCTGCATTCTGCTCGACAAGCCCTCTAAAAGTTTTAATAGTATGATGAAGAAGGCAGTCTAGTAGAGACACCGGAGTAGTGCACTCAGCACTCTTTTTAAGGATTTTGAGGATTGGAAGGCAGGCTTTGTATTCGATCCAGATGTTGGATTCAGGCGTTCCGTTAGGAGCAGAAGAGCGGCGTACCAGCGGTAGAGCATCAGAACGTGTCCGCGAGGTTTCAATGAGTCGAAAACAATATAAACCGTCTGCAAGAAAGTTTCAGTCCCATTCCCATACCTTGAGCTATCCAACCTGACCTCACGGACACGCGACATTGCAGTCCTCGTCACGTTCGGCGCCCACATTATCCTACCCGCACGCGTCCAGTAGCGTGTAAATCCTCGGGACCAGATACGACACTCCTGCCAGCATGTGGCCCTCCCTCTCGTCGGCAGATATAAATCCAACCCACGCTCTATCGTAGGTATCAAACTCTTCGACGGGAGGCGCCTTGGAAAGGATCCGAGTGAGTTCCACTTCAGTGACGGCTATGAACGCAAGGCGGCGCGAAGTCGAATTATCGTCAAGCGTCGGAAGAACTTCACTGATAAAGTGTCTAACGCCGTCAGTTCGATGCATGAGATACGACGACATGGATGTTGCTTGGATCGGTTGCGTGAGGCACATGTGCCATCGCGTGGCCACTAGGTATGTTGCCTTCCAAGCCCATTTCATTGTCGTCGTCGTCGTAGGTGCAACGGTAGATGACGAAACCCCATTTTGAATCGGGGTATCTTTCCAGTATTTCACGGGTAGCGACTATATCTTGACTTTTGTAGTCCGCCATAATGGGTGGTTGACTGGTGGGCGAGGTTATTCTCCGTACCGCACGTGCGGTAGCCAATCAAGGTGAAGGCGCTCAGTGACCACAGCACCACGGAAACCTTAAGAGCGACGCTGCAAGAGGACGGCAGCGTGCAGGTAAATATTGGGCTATCGTAGCAACGGCTTTCCAGAACGTGGTGTGGTGATGGTGCGGTTTGACACAGCCGAGCGGACGTGTGGCTTGAGAAGATAGGTACTGACTTGCGGCGTAGTCCCGGGACGTCTTAGTGTCAACAAAAAGGCGAGTAATAGGCGCCCATGTCGCTCATGACAACATTCAAACATTATTCTCTATATTATACATCATCATAGAATATCTTCCGGTTTCACGATAACCCAATTCTTGTCTGCCGTCACTTCGAACCCGTTCTCCTTCTGCCCTTCAGCATTTTCCTGAATCAACTGCTGCAACTTTTTGTAGGAATCCTCTTTCCGATTAATCCACAAGTGTATACCACCCTTTTCAACATCAACGCCTTGGAAATGCATATACGTATCGCTGCCTGGCGTATCTCCCGCTGCCAAGATTGGCCTCTTCCACTGATCGATGTAGGTCAGGATAGCTGCCCACTTGCCTGCATACCACGTTGCCGGCGTCCATAGGTATGTTCCCATGACTAGGTCCAGGTTCACCGAGGCGTTGTACGTGCCTTCCGCGATCTGTTTTCGCGCATTGGTGAGAGCGCCGGAGGTCGTGTTCTTGAGCATGGTGGTGACGCCGATTACATTCTGCGGTGGCAAGTTGAACCCATACTTCGGATCGCTTGCTACCATTCGAACGATCTCTTCGTGCGATGCGCTGATGACGTAGACGTCGATTCCGTGGTTCATCAACGCGTTGTATAGTTCAACCTGGCCGCGGAATATTTTTGGCGGGCTGACGCTATCTTGAACGATTTCATCGTCGTCCCAGTATGTGACGGGAATCGCGGTGTTGAGGGCCATCAGCTCGTCGACGTAGCCTTTCAGCTCGCGCAAAGAGAGGCCAGTCCACACTTGTGCTGCCCATGGATAGCAGATAAAATCGTCGATTTCGCATAGGCGGAGGTAGTATCTGTATAGTGATTCGGTATAATTGGCAGTGTCTTTGAATTCGATCAATTTCAGGCTCGGATCCAGCTTATCGCGTGTCAGAATGCCTCGGTTATCCAGAAATGGAAGCAAAGATTCTTCGACATCGTATCGATAGGATGTGTTGTCCATGTCGAAGACCGCATAGTTGCTTTAGTTGGCATTCTTTTCGATCATCGTACCGAGTGCTTTGGCAGCTTCCGCAGGCAAGTGCTGGAGTTGCACGGTTGCATTCGGATATCCATTGTTTGGGTAGGCAAAGCCAAGTGTGCTGGATACGCCTAACCACAGGGCCGCTGTTGTTGGCAGTGTTCTGGGCAACATTATGAGGTATGGACGATGAAGAACGAGGTTCAAGTTTCCCCCCAGGAGCGGATATCCGGCAACTTATATGGCAAGATTTCGACGAAGGATCTTCAGGACGAAGACCCAAGATACGACAAGGCTAACAATTTTTTAGATAGCGTTCCGGAATGAGTTCCGGAGTAGCACTGACGATCGGAAGGACCTACCAAAAGTACCGGTATGCGATTGTTATTATAGCTGCATCAACGTCTTGAGGGTCCACGTTATCTACGGCGTGGGATGTTGATGGTCCCAAGTGAAGCACCCAGGCTGGCCAACAATCAATTAAGTGGGGCTTACGAGGTGAAGATTGAACTGATTGGTTACCAATTTAGGTTAGATAATTCCCTATATAGACTTAAACCCTGCTCTATTGGGTTAGCGGCGACTTTTGGAGAGCTGATTGAATTGATTGTTGGCAAGTCTGTTGAAGCACCGTACGTAATTTCTATGCTCCCAGGCAAGATACCACTACAAAGCAACAACATAGATCTAATCTTACAAAGTATCGTTCTCCAGGCAGTCATCGCACGTGCGCCTAGGCACCCGCGTAGTGGTAGTTGGCGATTCGACGAGGTTCTGGCGTTAAGGTGATAGCGTGGGTTGGATCCATGGGACGCGCAAAGGGGATGCAGAAAAAGCGCGCGACCTTTGCAAGGTACGGATCATATTCGCAACAGTAAGTCGTGTCTTGAAGGCCGCGCAGCGAAAACAAGATGTACTAAAGCTTGTTAATGTAGCTGGGTATGTACCTCAGCAATGGAGATACCTTCTCGTCTTGATCTATGGTATGTAGTGTACCGCTACATCGCGGAGCGACAGCGCTGGGCTTATGGAAATATCTCTTGCAGTATCGCCAATTCGATACCATTATCAACTTTCGGACTAGGGTCTAGACAGGATGTCTAATTGATTTAGATTTTTCTTTGTGAGTCAAAAGGTATGAGAGGAGGTGTAAAGTTCGGGGGTGTGACTCTTCTCCGAAGCCGCTACCGGTACTGTGCCTCGGCAGTCAGTGCAACACGTCAGTCAATGCAACACCCCAACAAGATCGCTCGGCCAGCAACATGAAGCTGCTGAGCCACCCACAATTAATATTATCACGAGATTTTCTGGATTTGGGGTCTCTGAGGCCTGTAGATAATTGCTAGCTACTTAGATTATCGATATCTACTTGGTGTTCTGATGATTCGGCCTCTGCGCGACTGTGAGGCGGATGCAATAGATGAGGCCTCATTAATATCTATAGCCTCACGCTGAGGCTGTTTTTTCTTAGTAGGCTTGCTAGGAGGCTTTAAAGCCTTCTTGTTTACTAATTTAGATATTTTAATCTATTTTTAAAGTTGACTTTGTGCCTTGCGGGCTTGTTACTTAAGGCGTTGCTCTATAGCCTTATTAGCCTTCTGCTTTGCGCGTGCATCTCTAGCAGCTACTTAAGTAACACGCCTCTCTTAGAGTAGCCTTATTTTAAGCTACTAGCTAGCCTAACGTGCCTCTGCTTGCTTACGTTTTTGAAGCTGTAGTTGCTGCGCTTTAGTATCTTTTTCGTGTAGACGATTACGTGCCCGCTGAACGCGATAGGGTAACACGAAAATAGATCCCCCTTAATCCTTATAAGGCTAATTAAAAGGTAGAGGCCTGTCTTGCTTTAAGCGTTTCTTTTGGATGGTTAGGGCCTTCCGTAGGCCCTGATTTTCATGCTCTGCAAGCTATGCTCGTGCAGAGATTGAGTGTACAGTTCAACTTAGCTTTTTAGCCACATTACTAGCCCCTACATTAATATAAGCTTTTAGAAGCCTATTGATTTTCCTCTAATCTAATGCGCTAAGTACTAAGATTAAGCTTTCTCGTGATTCTTGCTTAGGTACGTAATTGTTGTTAAACCGCTTAAGGATAACTTCTGGATGTAGAGGTGATAGGCTAGTAGCCTTAAAGGCCCGGAGTATTAATAGCTGCCTTATAGTACTAACCTAGGCCTTCTAGAATAAGCTAAAGAAGTCCCTTTTAGTAATAGAGGCTATTTCTAGGCTATCTTGTAAGAAGGCTGATAGCTCGTTTGAATATGCTGTTGATAGAGGCTTGAACATGCAGACATCTAGAGGCTGCAGCGTATGGGTCGAATGTGGTGGATAGATAGCTAACAGGATCTTATTACGATCGCAAAAGTCGATAAAATCCATAGTAACGTGAGATCCATGGCCATCGAGGATTAATAGTCGATATGATCGTCCAGCTTTTGACTTTGTAAGGCGATTAAACACCTGTTGAAGCCATGCAAGGCCTATCTGATTGTTCGTCCAGCCAGATTCTGATACGGTGATAAAGACTTGATGATGTTGAGGGTTAAGGTCCTCTATCCAACTTGATTGTATATCTGTAGAGGTGGCCTGATAGATTAGAGCTGGATCTAGGGCAGATCCGTCGGCGCATATGCAAGCGATGATCGATATCCATTCACGGCTACCATCCTGAATAGCTTGCCTTACTGCCTTGCTCTCGTACAGAGGTCTATCAAAGATCCTCTTTGAGCGGGAGGTGATGCCGAGCAGGCAGCCTTTTTCGTCCATATTGTATATATGCTGAGTCTCGATCTGATACTGGCCAATCTTTTGCTGTAGAAGCTGAAAGTAGTCCTCATATTTGCCTAGGGAATCAGCTTTATGGCGATTGCTGTCGATGCCGGTCGTCCATCGTGATATCAAGGATTCAGGGTGGCGCCTCACAAAGCGATCAACCCATGATAAGCTAACCTCCTTTTTGGCTATAGTAGAGGCAAAGCTTTGTATCATTTGCCGTGTAGGAGGAAGGCCACGTTCAGTAAGGCCTCTAATATATCGTAGGAGCTCTGATTCTTGCTGTGGGCTGAGATTTCGACGTGTAGAGTCGGTATCTGCACGCGCCTGCGTGACGCCTTGGTGCCGGCGCGTCAATGTAGAAAGTGCAACACCATATTCTTTTGCAATTTTTCTATATGAAAAAGATGCTCCTGGCTCTTGCGATTCGATTGCTGTAATTGCTGCCTTGATTGGATCCATATTGGTGGGGATGCGGCGCGTGAAAGTTGGTACGTTGCATGGTGGGGTGTTGCATTGACTGACGTGTTGCACTGACTGCCGAGGCACGGTACCGTACCAGCAGACCCCGCGATAGCTACAAAAAGTTGCCCCGCGCCCGCCACAACAACACCATCTCTGTCCTGTTGTAACACATATAGTAACTATGGCTTCGAGAAAGTCAGTGTTTGACTTATCCAAGTGTGCTCGGCCAAATATCCTTGCATTGGAGCCGTACCGTTGTGCGCGCGAGTAAGCCAGCCGCTATTAATCACGTTGCGACGCGTCTAACGTAGCGCAGTGACTACAAGGACGACGGCACGAACATCCTCCTCGATGCGAACGAGAACGCGATAGGGCCTGGCCTCGCGCTCAACAAAGATGGGAAACTCACGAACAACGCGCCAAATGGCTCAGGGCCCGCAATTGACATCGACCTGCTTGGACTGAATCGCTATCCCGACCCGTGAGCTCCCATTCACCATGGCGCCTGCCTATTGGAGCTGATATGGCCCCGTTAGCCACCAGATAGACCTCAAACAAGCCCTCTGCAACCTCCGCAACACCCACGCGCATACCTCGAAGACGCTCACACCCGACCACCTTTTCGTCGGTGTTGGCTCCGACGAGGCCATCGATGCGCTCCTCCGCGCTTTCTGCGTCCCCGGCAAGGACAAGATCCTCGTGTGCCCACCTACATACGGCATGTACAGCGTCTCCGCCCAAGTCAATGATGTCGCACTCGCAAAAGTCCCCCTCCAGGCACCTGGCTTCCAGCTCGACATACCCGCTATCAAGGCCGCGCTGTCTAAGGATGCAAGCATAAAGCTGGCATACTTCTGCTCGCCGGGCAATCCCACCGGTGCGTTGCTGAAGAAGGAGGATGTGAAGCAGATACTGGAACACGAGAGCTGGAATGGCATCGTCGTACTGGACGAGGCGTACATCGACTTCGCACCCAACGGGGCGAGTCTGGCCGAGTGGGTCACCGAGTGGCCGAACCTGGTCGTGATGCAGACGCTGTCCAAAGCCTTTGGGCTTGCCGGCATACGGCTGGGTGCTGCCTTCACGGACCCGGCCATTGCGCGCATACTGAATTCGTTGAAGGCGCCGTACAATATTTCGAACCCGACGAGCCAGCTTGCGCGCGCGGCATTGGATCCGAAGCACTTGGAGGTCATGTACAAGAACAGGGACTTGATAGTACAGCAGAGGGAGAGGATGTTGAAGGAGCTGCCCAAGATACCAGGCGTAGGAAGGTTCCTCGGAGGCAAGGAGTCGAACTTCTTGCTCTATGAGATGCTGGATGCGCCAAAGGGTGGAAAACCGTCGAATGAGACGGCACTGGCGGTCTACGAACGCCTGGCTGAAGATAAAGGAGTCGTGGTGCGGTTCAGAGGCAAGGAGTATGGGTGCTTGGGATGCCTGAGGATAACAGTCGGCTCGGAGAAGGAGGTAGACCGGTTCCTCGAAGAGATCAAAGTTGTGTTGGAAAACATCCACGTGAAGGCTGGCACGATAAATCCGAAGGAGGAACAGAGGCGAGAGAAGGAAGCCAGTGCCGTCGTGGCATAGCCCTTCTAGGAGGTATGACCGCGAACCTCATAAGATAAGAGAGCTAATGAAATACAATGTAGATAGTAGGTCAAACGATAACCATAGATGTCGAATTACAAATACCGTGTCTGGACTCACCTGCTTCTTTGAGCACGTCGAGAGTCTCTTGAAATTCCCCGCCACACTTCCTCGGATCTTCCGCCTTCCCGATGCTCACATTAATCATATACTTCTTCCCATTATATGCTTTCGCACCCTTACCACACAGTATTCGTGCTCCGCACTGTATGCGACATCGGGTAGTTTCAGTGAGTGGCCGTTGAAGAGTAGTATGCAATTTGGGGTGGAGTCCGCTGAGGAACGAACGACCAAGGCGCGCCTGAGCCCCGCCCTTCCCTTCTTTGTCTCCAGGTGCACTTGTGACACACGCGACCTTGAGAACGATGTTAATGAAAGAGTACCGATTCCGTCGCTGTGCAACAACGCGGCACTGTAGTGAGTTTGGGAACACGTTCGGACAGGGGTTACCGCTGACCGAATTGACGCTCCGAATTCTTTCCGATGCACCTGCAAGTCGCCGCTGGTATCAACGTCGTACCCCGTCAAAGATAATCACTTCCCGGCGTTTGAGAATGTCTCGTTCATATCCCGAGGACAAATGCGAAACGACTTGATCATGCTTGCTAAAATGGCGGTGCTACTTACGCCACGAACCCGTGCAACGTCCACCCCCTATCAAAAAAAAACTAGAAGTCGTACAGCTTCGGATCACGCTGTCATCCGCATGATCAGCCCTAGATATCTTGAGAGTGCCACGACCTCAGAAAGGCGTACAGGCGCAACGCGTGGATGCGTCTCGCGGCGGCCCGCTCCATTGACCTACGGCGCCAAAGCGCCACCGATACTACGCTGCGATCGACACCTTCCTTGACCAGATGATACCCACTCGAACAGAACTGTCCTACTTGACCGCTTCTAGCAAAGTGAAGTGCTTTACGTTTCAGCCGTAGAGCTCACTTCTCTTACAGAGACGACCAAACCTGATATTTTCCTGAAGACCAAAGGACAGTGCTCCTTTTCAGCAACGATTTTTCCACAAAGTCATTCGGCAAATCTCTTTACAATCATGACGCTAGAAGAGAACCCTCGCGGAAGGCAAGCAGTCATTCTCTCAGGCGTGTTTAGTGCCTTCGCCACATCAGTTGTCTTTTTACGATTGTATACTCGCTTCTTCGTCGTTAGATGCCCTGGTGTCGAAGATTATTGCATCTCTGCTGCTCTGGTATGGATCTAGAGTCAGAAGAAAGCCTGACTAATGTTTTCTAGCTCTGTGCAATTGGCTTGAATATTTGTATCGGCATTCGTGAGTAGACCAATTGTTGCAACACGAGAAGCGTTCTGACCCTTCTTAGAAGCTCAGCATGGAATGGGACGGCACATTTGGGAGTTGGAAGATATCGATTCACTACACTCATTGAAGGTATGCGCATTTCTCACGAGGTAATACCGCAGCATCTGATCCTTTGGCACGAAGGCTTTCTACGCCAGTCTAATCGTGTACTATCTGTCCCTTGGCTTCACGAAGATATCGATCCTATTACAGTACCGACGCGTGTTCTCCACTAAGAGGTTCCGAATCGCGTGTTGGACCATTATAGCTGTTGTCGTCGTCTACGCTTTCTGAACTGTTTTCGGCAGCATCTTCGGATGCCGGCCCATCCAAGCTTTTTGGACCCTGAAGCACCCTTTCAAATGCCTCAACCAATATGCAGTATGGTTCTTCAATGGCGGCATGAACATTTTGACCGATCTCACTATCAGCGTGCTTCCGATGCCGGTCATTCGCAAGCTGAACCTTCCGCGGAGGCAAAAGCAGGCGCTCGTTGGGATATTTGCCGTTGGTGGTTTGTGAGTAGACCCAATTCTCTTCCTGCACGTTTTCGATCGTGCGCGCGGTTTGTGTCGCCGTCGAAGTTTAGGCCATCGAGACGTGACTGTCCTGCGGCGCACAGCACCGACCAGCGCCCTTCATCCCCTCAAATCGACCTCTCTTGGTTTCTCACCCCACCCTTCACCAATTTGTGACCTGTTGGCTAACAATACCTCGTGTTAGCGTCTGCTTAGTGTCCATTCTACGTCTTCAATCGCTCGTTGCGATCTCCAACTCATCTGACCCAACCTACGATAACCCCCCAGCCGCAACGTGGTCATCGGTCGAGACGAACATTGGCATCATATGCTCGAGCCTACCCTGCCTACGTCCTCTTATCACTCGCTACCTCCCTGGAGTACTTACAGCGTCTTCAACGTCCACCCGCTCTTGGCGTTGCAACGGGGACAAGGCTGCACCGCGTGCTTCCAGAAGCATCTTCGGCAGATACATGGGAGCGAGCACAAAAGTAAAGACACTCAAGTCTGAAGAGATTTTCGATCCAAATCAAGTCAAGGAGATAGACTCTATCATCCGGGTCGCGACTGAGGTGCATGTCACCAGTGAGGAGAAGAGGAAGAGTGAAATGGAGGGAAAGGAAGAGGTTTAATTGGATTTAGAAGGACAGATCTTGATATGTGGGACCAAAGCTCCCCGCAAGAGCTTTTGTCGTTCGTAATTCTGGAAGCTGCAGGCAGCTTGTGATCTTTACGATGAAACAAACACAGTCCTGCTGGAGAGGCAGTATGATTGCATGACCTGTTTTACATTAGCCAAATGCTACAGTACTATCCTTTGTGGGGACCTGTGCTGGGGTGTATGCCTCAGCTGAGTCACCAATCCGGCACGTGACGTAGGTGAATCCGCACGCACTCGTGTGAGTCAATGTCGACTCATCAGAACTTGTTGTGCCTGCAACCGTTCCTCATTATAAATTTAAGTCTCAATCAACTTCACAAGCCACGTTTACAAGGTTTCAATACGTCTACATCTTGTCCGGGTCCTAATGTCCGGACCGGAGTCAACAGCACAACCAATGTCGCAGGCGCAGGCCGACCCCATAGCGCCTGCCGCTAATGAGCCAGGGTCGCTCACCCTAGCCGACCGTATGAAGCAATACGAAGCTTCTTTCAACTTCACTCTTCCCATTGCAACGCCTACCGTCCTACGACTCGATGGCCACACCTTCTCGCGCTTCACGGCGAAATTCCACAAGCCGTTCGACCAACGCATACACGACGCCATGGTCGCCACATGTATGGACCTCCTAAAGTACTTCCCGCAGGCAACAGTAGCATACACGCAATCCGACGAGATAACTCTAGTCTTTCCCGCTGGCGTTCAGAGCTTCAACGAGCGGGTGCAAAAGCTGAGCAGCCTCGCGGCGAGCTACTGCTCTGTGAGGTTCAACGCGCATCTCGCGGCATGCCTGGCTGCGAACCCTGAGCCGGTGGTTCAGGAGGCTGGGTACGATGCGCTGGGTACTGCGCACTTCGACGCGCGTTTCTTCACGGTGCCGTCGGTGGAGGAGGCGCTGAATTGCTTGCTCTGGCGATGCCGGGGAGACGCGATGAGGAACTCGGTAAACGCGTTCGCGAGGACGCTGTATTCAGATAAACAGCTGCACAAGAAGAATGTCGGCGAGGTGCTGGAGATGCTGCGGAAAGAGAAGGGGGTGGAGTACGAGGACGCGGTGCCGAGATGGGCCGTGGAGGGGAGCCTGGTTAAGTGGGAGCAGTTTGAGCATCGCGGCGTCAATTCGAAGACGGGTGAGGAGGCGGTGACTAAGCGGACCAGGGCGCGGGTGGAGGACCTAGGTGTGAAGAAATTTTCGGAGGGTAATTTGAGGCTCGTGGCCCATAAGTTTTGGTAGGGAAATGCCTTCTCTTCAGTAGGGATGTGCCGATACCGTATTTTTCAGTGTATCCCTGTATATACGGTAGGCTGGCGAGATTTGTCCCCAACGTTTTGAGATTTGTCCCCAAGATGAGATTTGTCCCCAACGCTAACCACACTTCGAATAGTGCCAAATAAATTACAATAATCAAAATGCACAGCAGTGCAGACTGAACAACCAGGTAACGCTTGACGATAAATGTACATATGATGAGACTATCTCCTACTGACGTCGATGTCTCTTGCGCGGGCTAAGAGCTTTCCATGCATCTGGAGCTGCTATTGCTGCGGCCCGCTTGGGTCGCTGCGCAGGCTCATCTCTGGGCTCAAGGAGTGCATCCTGAGGCTCAAAGAGCGCATTTTGAGCATCAACCTGCGCAAACCTCTCAGCGTAGAACGCCTCCATATCTCCGAAATGATAGTTCCAGGCCATGGTCGGAGTACAGGAAGCGAAAAGCCCTTCTGTAGCAAGAGCCATGTTCCGTGCTTCAACCAACTCTACTGGATCGTCTTCCTGTCCTGTTTTTACCAAGAAGTTGTTCGCTGCGAATATGTCGTTATACTGATACATAATAGCTTGAGACCGTCGATTCTCGATATCAGCAAGAAATTCTTGTAATGACGGAGCCCGCCAGCCTGGAGGCGATGCTACCGTGACAGACACTGCAACAGCCACAGGCGGAGACGAGCGAGGGTATACAACACTAGGCGTAGGGGCAGGTGCAGGGATCGATAGAGATATACATGTAGTCACAGGGCCCGCGTTTACTACAGAAGTGGGAGCCGATACAGTGACAGATGTACTCACTTGTCGCAGAACTTCAGCGAGTGTTAGATCATGAGGATCATAAGAAGGTTGAAACTGAGAAGAGGAAGGCGGTACACGTCGTTCGAATGCTGATGGATCTTGGCGAGTTGATGCCTTATTCCTCCTTGGGCCACCTCGCGTTTGAGCAGGTAGCGGCTCTAGAACAGAATGGTATGGCCTTAGGGATAGACGAACTGATGGCTCTTGCTCGCGTTGATAGCGCTAATGGTTATTGTAAAGGTGGTTTAGCCTTAGCGTTGACCTGGCTGTCACTACTTCTTGCAGCGTATGGCGGCATGGGAGACCGTTTATCTTCTTGAAGAGGCCAGAACAAGGGTGACCGCCGCGTCGTTGTCTCTGCTCCTGTTGGCGTAACAGATCCTGTTGCCTGATGCGCTCGATCGCCGGTGGTGTTAGAATATCGTGAATGCTAGAAGGCAGGAACGGCATTGCCTCTAGCCTATGCTTAAACTTGACGCTATGCTTAGACGAAGCAAGGTCCTTCTTGTACTTATTGTATTAACTCTTTACTATCTATTTAATCCGCTTAACAACGCGCAACAAGTCGCCTCTAGAGGTTATTAGGTAGTCCTTTAACACCTTATGCATCCCTTCTACGGGCGAGCTTGTGATCGTGTTATAGTGGCGGTGGTTTGAGGTCTAGGCAGCTGCCTACTTAGTACGGGTGAGGTATTAGTTCTCTTGCAAGTATCTACATAGTTCCTGCTAGTGGATATAGTCTTTAATTAGGTTGTTCTACTTTAACTAGAACTCTAGCGGCCTCTTCGCATAGACAAGCTGCTATAGTTAGAATATGTAGCTTAATATAATAGCCTTCTTAAAGTGTTAGACGCACCTGAGTCTATCGCTTTATAAACGCAGCCTGGTCTTTAGCAATCTTTTACTTCTCTTCTTTTGTCCTGCTATTAGCGTCCCGCCAGGCCTGCTAGGCCTTTGTTTAGACGTTCTTGTTAATGTGCCATACGCATAGTAGTTAAGGGACTCCTAGGAGTAGCGAGCGAGCTACTATTTTTAAAGCCTCTTCCTAATTGCTGATAAATACCCGTGGTAGTTGTACTTCTGTCTTGAGAAGAAAGTTTGCAATAGCCTAGTGGTAGTCTACTTGCGTTTTACTGCTAAGGAAGCAGAAACCTGCAGAGAAGAAGGTCTATAGGTTGGTGTAGCCAAGGATGTGCAGTAGCGGAAGTTTATATCTATTTATCCAGTATGTACAGTCTATTAGTAGTACATCGGAATTGGCAAGAAGTAGCTCCACTTGCTTTTAATAGGCGAAGAAGAGATTCTGTACGCGATTATAATCGTCTTTCTTCACAGCGAAGATCTAGTCCCTAGTAGATAGATTATCTAGTAGTGTCTTAATAGAACTCCTCTTGTTTAAGTGTTTCTCTCGAATTGCTTTCCTCTCGCTTCGGATGTCAGTCGTAGAGACTAGCGTATCTTGGTCTTCTTTTTAAATTGTAGCTAGTATCTGCATCGGCCGCACCCTAGCATAGGTTATTAACTTAATTGCCTCCTTTTGTGCTAATATACGCTTGTGGTAGACATTGTGCGCGCTAGGATTAATAAATCAAGAATAATTATAACGTTTATCTTAGACCTCTAGCTTCTATTAGCCGCTATCCTTTATCTTAAAGATAACAAGCTTAAAGGGATATCCTGTTAACTATGTGCTTGTGCTTAGAACCTTTGCAGTTGACTAGAAGTTACTCCTAAAGCGGTTGCAGTGGTAGTAGTAACGCGTCTTTATAATTAAATTATAAGGCCAGCTCCGCTTGAGGACGAAGCCGTAGCCATGCTATATACCATGCGTCTTAAGCGCGTCATATGCTTCTTCATGGGAGCCGTAGAGCAGGTCTGGAGGTGGGGTTATATCTTCCATGTTGTCTGTGAACAGGAGAATGAGTTACCACCTCCCTCCTTAAAAGCTATCTATCTGAAGTAGAGACGCGTGGTGTCGCGATGGTGTCGCGTCTATAAATTACGCGCTAAACTAAGTTAAGGCAGTAACTTTCGCTATTACTAGCGTTAGGGACAAATCTCATCTTGGGGACAAATCTCAAAACGTTGGGGACAAATCTCGCCAGCCTACGGTATCTTGTATAATACCGTATTTACGGTATTATCGTACATTCTTGGCAAAGTGAATTGAGCCAATTGGTGCCTTTCTCGG
Organism: Bimuria novae-zelandiae CBS 107.79; assembly: GCA_010015655.1. NCBI lineage: Eukaryota > Fungi > Ascomycota > Dothideomycetes > Pleosporales > Didymosphaeriaceae > Bimuria > Bimuria novae-zelandiae. The sequence continues at coordinate 315,907 of ML976663.1, read as the reverse complement.
CCCTATGATCACGTGCAGAATTAGATATAATTAAAGCTATAGATGCTAGGTATCTTTAGGATCCCTAAAGTGCTCTTCTTGTACTTGTTTAACTAGGTAATTAAGCAAAAGCTGCTTATCTTTATAGTCGTTAACGTTAATTTGTTCGGGCACCTTAGAGGCGTTGAAGTACTAAGCACCCTTAGCTAAAATAGAGTTATGGATCCGTAGATTGTGAAAGCAAAACACCAGCTTTTTAACCCGTTTATTAACGAGATAATTCTAAATTTTATTATAAAGAAATCCGTGCTTGCTCTAGTTACGTTTAGCTACTCTAGTTGTGGGGTTAATGCTAAGAGCGTAGATAGCAAGTTCTTTAAGCTCGTCGGTGCAGCTTTGTATGCGCCACCACTCCGCCGGATTGGTGTAATCCTCGAAGCTTTGCCAGGATAAATTAGTACCGCACTTTTCGAAGGCGCCTTGACGATAGAGCACATCTATAAGCTCTTTATAGAGCGCTGCGGCATGCCTGGCGTTGCCCTGCGTCGGCGGGTACTGCTGGGCGATGTATTCGCCCACTTCCATCTGCATCTTGTGAGTGACCGCCACAGGCAATTCTCGCCGCGCAAGAGGGTCGCATATATACGAAATCGTGCCGAGAGGATGGTGGACCTGCTGGAATCGGTTTCGAAGCGTATTTTGGACGTCTTCTCGCGGCAAAGTTGTGTGGAGAGTGACGGAGGTGAGCAAGTAGATAAAGCTGGCATATAGCCGTAAGAATTTCGGCCGAGTACTCTCGAGCGCCAGGGCTACTTTTGTAAAGGGCACCAAAAAGCTCCGTAGCCTTTGCAACTTCTCCTACTAACGTATATTGCTTATAATTGCTACAACCTTATAGAATCGCCGTTTCTGCGTCTGCTGGGTTATAATAGAGGTCACTATTAGATTCTGCACCACCGAAAGTATCTAGTCGCAATTCTCTAGCACCGAATTAATAGTATTGAACTTGTCTTGTTAGCAAGTGTTTCCTGGCAGCTACAGCGCTTTCCGCCGCACCTAAGGCCTGGCAGCCTCGTCTAGCATGCCTATAAGTAAACTAGACTGTCTAAAGAACTTGCTAACGTTCTTTATAGCGTTAAAAATTACCCTAAAGTCGCCTATTTTAAAAAAGTTAGCGACGTAGAGGTTGACAATATAAAAGGCGCACCCTAATATTAGATAGTTAAATATAGCTTTAGTAAGTAAACCCTGCGCTGCCTTTATATTAAAGATATTATTAAGGTAAATAGTAGTAATACTAAGCTTGCTAACGTCCTTAGCTACCTTAAGAATCCCTTTAGCTAGGTTCTTAGCGTTGTAACGCTCCGCTAACGTGTATAAAGTCTTTAGAAAGATCTTATATTTTTAAGTTACTACTAAGTAATTAACGGCTGCCTCGCCGCGTATATTTATCTAGCTATTACTAACTAGCGTTATTTGCCGCCTGGCCTTCTCGAGCACGGCTTTTATATTACGCTTTATTTAGCTATAAATAGAGTCTAGCAACGTCGTAGTAATTGCCTTATAGCCTAGCGGAGTGTAGGGCGGGCGCAAGAAGTTTAGAAATCGACAAAACGCAGGATTTTTAACTTACGGCATCTTAGTAAGTTTCTCTACCTAAGGCAAGCTACAAGAGCTTACAATACTAAAGGGTACTCTAGAGCTATATATAGCCTTTGCGAGTAGTAGATCTGCCTTTTTAGAGTCTATTTTACTTATACGCAGCGTCTCTGTTGGTAGCTATAATTAACGCTTAGATAGCATCTAAGGGTTACTATTAACCTTATATAGCTTATATTTCTCCCGCGAAAGCTTCGGGCATTTAGCTATGTGCTCGCAGAGACGTACGAGGCTTTTATTATGCCATTGTTTGGAGCAAAATCGACATGTTACAATGGCCTGGAGGCCCTCAAAGGTGACCTTGACGTCCTCGCTTTCGAACGCAGTACGCGGCATTTGATAAATATTACTAATTAATAATAATAAAGTACTAAGATAATGCTTAGAGGATAAGATAAGCAATCTAGATACAAGCTCTAAATAAAGTTAGCCCCTAAAGTTATTTTCGGCAGCATTTACCCGCCTTGGCATACGGATCTAATCCTACGATACGCGTATCGGTATCGTACGGTACGAAAAATACGGTATTCCGTATTGTACGGCCCATCCCTACTCTTCAGCAGTGGTGGATGGTAGCGCGTTCCTGCTGGTGATATGTCTTGCCGCCGGCACCAGCTTATACCACCTTTAGTAGGTCGTAAGCGGTCTCATGGAAGCACGGCGCAGGCAGTCGTCGTGCGGTTGACGCCATTAAGGGCTTGCGCTGAGCCCTAAAAAGCATGGATTGGCCGCCTTGTGTTTCAGCTGAGATCCCCACTTGCTAGCTAAAACATCATCCCAGCTGACCAGAAGGCGAACAAAAGTGCGGGAAAGCCCGCCCAATTCTCGTTTATACATTTGCACGAAACTTGGTCATCGTTGCCGACGCTTTTTCAGTCGCGCGGCAAGGTGGGCTACACCCGGATCGATAAAAACGTTCGGCAACTGCCGCAAGAGCAAAGGTTTCAGCAGATGAAGAGCTTTGCGGAATCGCGGCAGGATTTCGAGAGGATACCGACGGCTTATGGGGATAATTTCCAACAGGACCCTGGATATGATCTAGATAATGCGCCGCTTTATGCACCGCCCTCTAGACCGCCACCGGGAAGTCACGAGAAGGGGAAGTACCATGATCAGCTCCCTTTGGCGAAGGTATGGACAATGAACAAGTTAAGATTGTCCATCCTTGCATTTGACATTGTTTTTCATTCGAGTCCATTGATGTTCATTGGTGAGTAGCAGGCTGAGTTGTGTAGAAGTCCTAGCCAGCTAACATAGCCGAAGCACTCGCATTGATCGCTGCAAGACTCGACGGCAAGGAGGTATCTCAATATGGAGAGCATCTTCAGCAAGTACTTCTCCTTTCGCCAACCATTTTCCCTGTGATCTTTGCCGCACTCATGGGCCGATGCTTCAAGTACTTGGGCTTATTTCTTGTCGAGCGTGGCACTACTCTGGGTCGGCTCGAGCAACTGAACGGTTCGACTTCGCTATTTTCTGCTCTTGAGCGCCAGTTCTCATTGCGAGCCTTCTCGGTAGTTGGATATATTCTCATGGTCGTGTGGCTCCTCTCTCCACTAGGAGGCCAGTCAGCGCTGCGATTGCAGGGACAAGAAACGAACAGTGTTCTCTCCAACAGCACATTTCAGTATCTGAACCCAGAAACTGCGCTTGACACTTCCATGATTGGTGCGAGCGCCATTAATGGCGCAAGAGGCGTGTTCGGGCCCATTTTTCTCACTGCATTGCTTTCCAGCCCAAAATATCAAGATACATCAATGGACCTTTGGGGCAATGTGCGAATGCCACGCTACTCTTCTGTCGAAAACAGTACCTCCGAAGAATGGAAGCCAGTAGTAGACGACGACAAATCGAATATCACATATGCATCGCTAATCGGTATCCCCGTTGCCTTCGTCAACGGCAATGGAGCTAGTAATTTCTCCATCAAAGCACGACAATGGGACCTGGCCTGCAACAAAAATAAAATGCAAGGGGGAAAAGAAGCGGGTTTTGGCCGCCTGGACGTCTCGACATGGAAAGTTGCCAATGTTCCGGTCAACACCACCTGCACAGGTTGGCCGTGTCCCATCAGCTTCAAGTCACTGTCGAACGAAGACGCCGCCGACGAGGATTACTACAACTACACCGTCTCCACCTGCGAGTTAAGCTACGACCTGTACGAAACCAGGATAAACTGTAAAGGCAAATCCTGCACCCCAACCGCCATGCGGAAAATCGATCGCTACACCGGTGCAAACTACACCCGCGACACCGACGCCTACTTCCAAAAAATCGTCCTCGCCAACATCATGGCCACGCTCCCCAACATCGATAACCTCGGCGTCGGCTCCGTCGCCTTCCGCGGCAGCAGCAACGCCGAGAAATGGTTGGCTGATCCAACGAACTTCGTCGGCTATCTGTATACTTACGCGCAGCTCTACACGCTCACTCCCGAGCTCTTCTCCCAGCGCCTCACCGTCCTCTGGAACACCTTCTTCCAGTCCACCTACGCCATGACCACGCTCAGCGGCGCGCTCGACCAAACTTTCTCCAACGTCACGCGCTCGGCACACTCGCAGCTGTTCAACGGCACCGTCGCCGCGCTCACCACGCCCATGCCGAACGTGTGGCGAACGAACTGGAATTGGTTCATCGCATTGCTGGTATCCTCGGTGGTGCTGCAGATCGCGGCGTACGCGGCTCTGTTTTTCAAGTATTATACATGCGTGCCGGATATCATTGGGTATGCGAGTAGTATGACGCTGTTGAATCCGTATGTACCGGTGCCGACGGGGGGCACGACTCTGCATGGATTGGAGAGGGCATGTATGCTACAAGATATGCAAGTTATGATTGGGGATGTTTGTGCGGATGAGCCGGCGGGCGCGGTGGCGTTTGCGAAGGTAGATAAGGGGAGGGTGGCAAGGCTGAATCGGAAGAGGTTCTATGTTTGAATTGTATTTTGGTGGGTTATTGGTTGCAATACCCCGTTGCGGTATTCCGTGTGATTTTTGCCTTGTGAATAAAGCCTATGAACGTCTCTTGTATGTTGCGACACTTGCTGTGGAAATCAATATGAACTCATTTTAATTGGAGAATGAATTTGAACTTCAGCGCTTGAACGCTGATACTGTAGCTTGCGGTAGGAAGGCATTCATCACATCACTCAAAGAAACCTCCCAAAAAGAAACCATAGTAAATACAGTAAATTCAACTTCAATGAAATCTTCAATATTGCAGCCACTGGAAGTCATCTTGCGCAAGTATAAGATTATGCCCTTCACCCCACACCACGCCCTCAGTCGCAAATTGCAGCGACCCAATCTGGATCAACGGCGATAGCACGCCACACTGACTGGCATCAAAGGCTCCAAAAGCTTTCGCATTCGACTTTATGGTAGCCTGCATCGTGTCCAATATATCGTCTGCTTCTTCCGGATCGACCTTGACCCGGCGCTGCTCTGCACGGGGAACTTCCAGTCCCGTGACCATTGTCGTCGGGGTGCGGAAGTTCAAGACCAGATGCTCGGTATAAAGCAAATTGAACTGCGTGTTTCCATGTGACAACAATTTTGCCAGCGTCTTGAGTAGGATAGCTATGTAGTCAAAAAGCTGCTTAGCGAAGCTTTTCGGTCCATCATCATCCCCAAGATCCTCAATCAAATGCGCCAACAAATGATCATGCGGAGCCTGAAACTGGCCATGGTAATTAAACGGCTCTCTGATCCGGAGGTCGACATTGATAACCAGGGAGTTGATCGTCGCACACAGCGCCGGAAACCGCACCCACGTCATTGCAAAATACGGCCGGCCGTGCGAAAACGTGATATCCAGTTCGTACCGCAGCTGCTTCGACGCGGCTAAGTGCTGGATCGCTTGTTTGAGTTCCAAGTACGTTTTTCGACATGTGCGTAGAAGGCCGCGGTAGTTTCGGAGCGGGAGCCGCTCTTTGATGTAATTCTCCGACACCACCATCATCGCCCGCGAGTGGGGTGCCAGCGTTTCGCCAAGCAGGAATTCGTACACGACGTTTCTGACTTCCAGTGGCAGGTCGAGTAAGCCCGTCATACCTAGTGCAGGAGGCACGGAACGGGTAACAAATCGATGTAATGACTAACAAGGATCAGGGCGGGTGGCTTTGATCGGTCGCAGGGTTGTAGTGGGAGCAGTCGGCAGTGAAGGAGCCTCGGAGACGGGCTTCGGACCCTTTGGATCGCGGGGAATTAGGGTAAATCCATCTCAAAGGCTTTGTACATTAGGACAAGGGAGAAAACACGAGGATGCACTAGATGTCGCAGAGTTGGGGCGAGCCACAGCTGGAGTTTGACAAACCGAGCCGTCTGTGCGTGAGACATCGTTGTCATATCACATGAAACGCTATACCAGAAGCGGCATCGGGCCTCATTTGGACAAGCGGAAAGGCACGATAGGCGGATCGTCGATGACATCATCTTGTCCAACACTTCAAGTCGTTGTAGAAACATCAATTCATCATGTCCAGGCGCAATGGCGCGAATTCGGCAGGATAGGCAAACTCGCTTTGTCCTATGGGACAGGCTTTAGGTACCTTCGACCAAGGCTCTATTCATTGTCTTCCTATTTCTTCTATGTTCTCATTGTCCTAAGGAGCCCGAATATTACACCCAGAGCTCTAACGATGCGCTCTGTATATTATACCCACACGAGGGCATATGCTACTATAAAGCGCCGCCCTAATGTTTCCTGAAAATAGGTTACTGCCGGTCGCCATTTGTGGGTGGAATTCCATCTCTCTTAACATCGTTGTCATCAACTTCTTCAAGCTCCTTCTTCCCATCCGCTCTTTGCTCGCTTCGCCAGTACATTATCACCTAACAAACAATGACACAAATGCTTCGAGCCAATGGATTGAGTTTACATAACATTGATTTTACAGTCTAATCTTAACGTCATAGTAGGTCCATCCAGCAGAGCCTGCGTTCGTAACTCATCATAGTCGAGATGTTCAGCAGTCCATCACCCATCCCATGCATCCTCAAATCCCTCGTCTAAGCAGCGCCACCAGCGGCATCACACTGACCTGCTCAAATATTAGCAAACAACCCTAAAGAGGCATGCACAGCTCATTAAACAACATACCCTTCTGAGCCTGACAATCCGCAAACGCAACCTCCTGACTCCCTCCGTTTGCTAAATTTGCGCACCCGTTGAATTGTTGATCGCAAGAGCGCTGGAGCGCAGCACTGAGGTTGACGAACGTCGCACCGCCCACCGAGAACGGACGATCCGCATTGCCCGAGTCGAGGATAGGCGTCGCAGCGATACCGCCCAGGGCACCCGTGAAGGTCTGCGAGTTGGCCTGGCGGATGGCGAGGGCATTCGTGAGCGCGACGACGCTGAAGAGAGCGAGAGCGGCGGTGAGGAATCTCATATTTACTGAGTTGAAGAAATATACAAAATGATATCAAACGAGAGGCTCAAAGAATGTACTGCGGCGGCCTGGCGCGCGGAAAGAGTAAATATAGTGAAGTGAATGAGCTTGTGGAGAGGATAGACTGCGATGTGCGGTCCTTTGAGGATGATGCAGCGCTTATATACAGCATCACGGCGCCATGGCGATCAGTACCGCTCACTCTGATGAGATTATGAAGGCGTAATGCCATGCAGCTGTAGCGGTTTGTGCCTGATCATGCCGGAGGCTGTCTGAAACGGGATGCGTGCGAGACCCCTGCGGCCGCGAATCGCTGGTCGCGAGGGCATTCTGCCGGAAGTCGTCTCGAACAATGCTGTTCCAGAAGCTGTTCTTACAGGGTATAATGGCGGTATTAAGGCTTAGTGGTGAACTTGGCTAGTGTCTGGTGCGCGGAGAGTTCGACGTTCCGCTGCGTGTGGGCGACTTTGCCGTCATCTGATGCTAATCATGCAAACACCCGATTCAGGGCGGAGCCTTTTTTCTAAGTTCTCGTCACTTTATTTAAAAAAAACGAGCAGATAGAGGTTGCAGCGGATACGGACGTTCACACTCAGTCACGAAAATTTTGTGCATTGCATAAGATAGATCATACAGAAGCGCCGCGAAAGGACGCTCCTACGTGTTACCCCAGGATAGACAATATGTAGGTCAAATATGCCGCCACTCTGTCATGAATAAGCCTCATTGGATCAAATCTCCAAATAGACCAGACCTTACGACTACCCTCCCATACACATTCGTGAACTTAGAGCCCACTGCAGTGCAAGGATGAACCTCCGGATCAAAACGGCACTTTCTCATTGAGTTCCCGAGGGCACCGTTCAAGAACGTTGAACAGGCCACTGAAGCCCGTGGAACTCTTCTGTAGGTGTTCAGGCTGGTCACGAATTCCATGCATCGGACTCACTATTTCCCATCAACAAAGACATGCCACCACCCGTGGCATCGTGACTCAATCGTCATGATTGAACTCTGAGAAGTACGGATCATGCGGATTCTAGCCAAGTAAGGTATCCCAGCTTTTCTTTTATTGCCTTTAACGACCTGAATAAATTATGCGACACACAGCAACGAAGAAACGCAATGATAATCTAAGCAACGGAAGGGCGCACCAAAATGATACGCAAAATAAGGGCAGGAATACGTTCCTTTACAAATGATGTGTCGTACTATTAAACTACCGATCAATTATCAAACACACCGTCGCAAAACACCACCCAACGAACTGTCCGCTCCCTAAAATGCCCACTGCCCCAACCACTTCCCCAATACCTCCCCATCCACGGCCCTCCCCTCCTTCACCGTCCGACTACACGCCTCCGTCCGCCCCGTCTCCAAAGCCGGCGACCCCATCCCCCCCTTCAACCCCTCGTAAAACTCCACCAACTTCAGCCCCGGCACGCGCTCCGCGTTCTCCTTCGTCCTTTCCATCCCCTTCAACTCCTCCACCCACGCGCCATATTCCTTAACCTCTAGCTCGACACCAGCGTCTTTGTAAAAATGCTGGATGACCGGGTAAAGCTTTGACCAAGTGGTGGTGTGCGGATTCGTCAAGTGGTACACTTGTGTGAGCTCTGCGTCTGGGGTAGCTCCCGTTGCATACGAGATATCAATGACCCCGCCGGCCGCGACGTCCATCGGCACCCAGTCCACGCCATCATGACTTCCCAGCGTCCGCGGTAGCTTGCCCAGCACTTTACTCGTATGCACAAGCGTAGGCAGCCACTCGTGTCTATTCCACGCGGCGCCACCAGCCTTCGCGGTCGGGCCCGCGAGCTGGCCTGCGCGCACGATGGCGACGGGGATGCCTAGACGGTGCGATGCGACGGCGAGGATCTGTGAGGCAACGTACTTGGATTCGCCGTAACCCTGGGGCAGCGTGAGTGCGGCGTCGAAGAGCGAGGTTGTGGTTTCGGGGACGGGCGAACCGTCGGGGACGAGGGATGACCATGCGCCAACACTGGCGATGGAGGAGATGAAGATGAGGGCTGCGGTGTGGGTCGAGGCTGCGGCGAAGGACGCGGCGCGCCGGGTGCCGGCGATGTGCGTGGCTTCGTAAGAGTCGAGAGAGAGGTTGAAGTCGACGGACCAGGCGGAGTGGATGAAGATGGTCACAGTGTCAAGAAGTTGCTTGTATATCCCGTCAGAGAGACCAAACTGGTCGACTGCGAAGTCCGTTTTGAGGAACTCGGCTTTGTTGAAGTTGGTCGCGTCGTGGTGGTTTTTGCGGAAGGAGTCTTTTTGTCGGGCTTCTGCGTTGTCGGAACGGTTCATGCAGTAGACTTTCTCGACTTTCGGGTCTTGTAGCAGTTGCTCTAGGATGTGGGTGCCGAGACTGCCTGTCGATCCAGTGAGGACGACTGTATGCTTTGATGGGCGTTCCGATGAGTTCTTGGGGCATTTCTGACGGACCATGTCCGTCGTGTACTTCCGAACCATCCTATCCATCTTCTCTTCTCGACTCAGCGGGGCGGCTGGCTGATCAACTCGCTTCTTGGTGTTTTGCGAAAGAACTTCAGCTAGTTGTTTGACTGAAGGGTTGCTATATATGAGCGGGGCATTGACGTTCGCACCGGGGACTGCTTTGTTGATCGCATTTGTTAATGCGAGAACGTCCAGAGAGTCAACACCGAGGCTAAAGATATCCACCCCGTCTGGTGTATCCTTTTGGAAAGAAGGCAAAAAATGACTGAAGAGTCCATGAATCTGGCCAGTCAAATCCGCCTCTCCATCGGAGGTTGTGTTCAGATCACTGGAGTATCCCTCGTCCGCATACAGAGCTTCAATCTCATCTTTAAAGGCTGCTACTGTCTGCGACCGGATGATCGAACCTTTTCCAGCCCGTACAAAAGGCTTCTGCACTTTGGCAACGGCGATCTTCGACTGATAGATTCTGGCATGACTAGGTGCCTCGCGATTTGCTTGTTCGACCGTGGGCCAAATTTGCTCAATCAAAGCCGATGGGTCATAAGAGCCAAGCCGATTCCATTCGGGTTCGACCAAAAGGCCTGCCTGAAACCTGCCTGTGCCGACCACAAGGGCTCCCTTCACCAATGGGTGTGACTCGATGAGCTTCTCCGTCGAGACTGGATTGAATTTCTCGCCGTTGCTCAATACGATGATGTCATCACGTCGACCGATGTACTTCCAGAGGTAGGGCTTGGTGGCGTGACGTCGGAACAGGTCCTTGGTTCGAAACTCCTGGAGTTCGGAGAATGTATGAAATATGCCTTGGAACTTTAAGTCCTTCCGCTTCAGCACAAGCTCGTGTAGGCCGTCCTCTGCCGGTTCCATATCAACCCCGGCGACGCTGCTCCAATGGAAATACAACCACTCCTCGGGCTCAGACGGTAATAAGCCGGATATTAACAATGCCTCAGTGCTGCCGATACATGTGACAAGCTTCGTAACTTTGCAGATCTTCTCACCGGCTGCGGTAGCGAGAGGCGCGCCGCCAAAGAAGACGTACTCCAGCTTTCCGAGGGCTTCAATGCCTCGGTCGGTTGCAGCCACGTCCTCAAGTATTGACGGCGGCATGATACCGAAAGTCGCTTTGGACGATTCAATCGCGTCGACCACCAAATCGGCACTCAGCATCTTCTCCGACGGGGTTCGCACGATTGTGCCCTTGCACATGAGTGATCGCAATCCCACAAGGATGCCCATTGCGTGGAAGAGGGGCGCGATCACAAGAAGTGGCCTGCGGTCGGCAAAGAACACTTTGGTGATTTGCTCAAAGCCCTCCTCATCCGCCAGGGAGGCTTGGGCGTGCACGGTATTGAGGCCTCCGACGGTCAAGTAGATTGGTTTGGGAAGACCTGGGGTGATGGTTAGACTTTGAAATACGCATCGATACAAACTTAGTGTGTCACGGTACTAACCAGTTGAGCCAGAAGTATGCAGTATCAGACTGTGGGCGTCCACATCGCGACTGTGCCGACCCTTGTAAGTAGTCACAGAAGACTTCATTTCCAAAATCTCTCGTATCTTCGGCACTTGTACGGTTCGAAGATGAGGAATGGCTTCTCGAATCCCATCGACTTGTTTTGCGGTCTCAGCTGAGGACATAAAAATCTCGCAGCCTGTCTTTTCCAACACGTGCCTCTGGCCATCAAGAGAGTTGCGTGGCGATGTGAACAGAGGGACATAACCCGCCTTCAGGGTCGCAGCAAGAACCACGAGGTAACGCAGGTCGTTTGCGCTGCCACAAACATTAGTAGATGCTCAAATCAAAAGGACTAGTAGCTCACCCCATATAGCCAATTGCTTGGCCTGGCCGTTGAGCGACACCGATTTTCTCCTCAATCCACCAAGCTAGGTTATTGACCGCCGCTGCAAGGTCTCTATACGTCAAGTGTTGCCAACCCTCATCGAATCCAGTGGTAGCTCTTGGGACTATTGCCCAGGTATCATTGGGTGATGTCTGCCCTGCTTCGTCGACATAATCTGGCACCGCAAACTGTTGTTGTTTGGCAGCCGTCATCTTCAAGAAGGTGCCCGAATTGCGGACAATTTTTGAGGTCGGAGATTAGCGTGAAAAAAGCTTTCGAAACAGAGAGAGTAAGGTATGATGATGATAGATAATGGTTGTCTTGTGTTCGTTGAGATGGCACGCAACAATACAAGTCCGCCAAGAGAACAGAGATGGACAGTGAGTTCGGAAGGTCAGTTGTTGTTGTTGCCGCAGAACGACCCAGCTACATATAGGGCTCCTGGTGGCAAGGATGTTACTTGAACACGCAAGGTAATGCAAATAGAACCTTGACAGGTGTCGTCATGTCTCTGCGGAAGGACTCGTTAATTCACACTGACTGCTCGCCGAAGCAAATCAGTGGAGCCGGACGGATATACATATCGACGCGTGGTTCTGACAGCCGAGCAGACAGGATAAGAACGCAATCAGGACGATTACAACGTCCTCCGGACGTAGTCAGCGTAATTTTGGCTTGGGGAGTACGGGGCACGACAGTTTCTTGCGCTTAGTTATCCTGTGAAAGGGCTGTCTGTAGACTGTCGTGTCGTTAGTCAGATTGACGTATTATAAGGCACCCCTGTAAATGTTCGCGGCTTCAGAGTCTGAAGCTCGGCCGAGCTCGTAGGGTGCGTGATTTTGTTGATGACCCCACCTGAACGGTAACCAATTCGACAACCACACGTTGTTTCACGACGTCCGCGGCTGCCCGAGAGAAACTCCATGATGCTCCGTATGGAAATCCACGCTCCACCAGTCTGAAGAATGCGGTCCGGCTCGCGCGGCGCCACGAAAGCTTGGTTGGACAAGCGTCAAAATGATTATCGGCCTCTAGCGGCTGATTCTCAGTTTTTCTGCGAAAAAGGCCGTGCTCCGCACGGCCCTACGAGCTCAATGGCCAAACCGGCTCAATGGCCAACAATACCCGCCACCCACCTAAGGGCCTGTTCGGTGGCCGCAATCTCATTTCGTGATCTCGGACGGTTATAGTAAGGCGCTGGCGTGGAATTTTTTATGTGGCTAGCTACACTAAATCTTCTACACCCCCGCTTCTAATATACTAAATTTAAGCTTGTGTTTAGTAACTGCGCAATCTTATCTTGTTTTATTAATATATCTTATTTTATTACTACTATAGTAAGTACTACTATACCTGCTTAAGATAGGTTATAAGAGCTCTTATAGAGTTAGACGCTAGTCTTGTCGTAAACACCTATATAAACTTTAATATCCTTTATATTATTACTAACGCCTAGGGGTAGCTAAAATTATAGTTTTTAGATACTATAAATAGTAGAGGCACTCTTAACATTACTAATTAAGTAGGTAGAGGACTATAGCTAGCGTGCTAATACTAGTTACAAGGCCTCCGCGTGGTATATAGCTATTATAAGGGTGTCTATAGTCTCTCTACTAGGTGTTATAATCTCTACTTAACAGGCTAAGAATTAGTATAATAGCTATAAAGTAGATTAGTAAATTTAATAAAAGTTAAATAACTTTTTTAGCTTTATTATAAATAAGTTTAGTGTTGATAGGGCTCTCACAGCTAGCTGTACATGGGGTGAGCATAGTGTAGTAAGGTAAGAGGTTTTATATAGTGTGTATAGCGTATAGAGTAATAGAGAGGGTAACTAGTTCGTGTAATTACTTTATCTCTCTATTATACAAACGAAGGTGGCAATATTTTAGGAGGCAAGCTACGCACGGACATTACATAAGATAACCACGTAATCACGTGTTAGGCCTTGTAGAATACCCTTCGCCGTATCGCCCCTGCGTACGGACACTGGCAACTTTTTATTTTTTTTATTTTTTTTGTTCTGGTTGGTCTCAGGTATTAGGTGTCTCTACGTATAGGTTCTAGCCTGTCAACAGATACTTCTACCTTAATTAAAAAGGTGTTAGTTAAAATAAGTAATTAAAGTGCCTTATTTAGTGTCTTCTTTATATACGCATTTACTAGATTATCTTTACTATTAATTTATTTAATTTTAATAATTTCCTGTTCTTATACGACTCGCGGAGGGATATAATATTAATTATAAGCTATTTCTTGCTTATTGTTCCTAGTTTGATAAGGCAGTCGTACAGAGACTTTAAATCTATATAGATTACTATTAAGATTAGTAGCAATTTAAGCGTTTATATAATTTATTATACGGTTATACTTAGGGTAATTGCGTTATTAAAACCTCTAACTATTCTATATAGTTTACTAGCAAGGACGCTTCTAGTTACTCTTTTACTCTTTGTAGAATTCTAGTGTATAATATTTCCTAGGATTATAAAGTCTTTGCTATGTTTTATATAGTTCTTATTTCTTAATATAATTGGAAATCTAAGCTAAGAGCTAAGGTCCTTATTATTAGTAAATAATCTATTCGTAAAGATAAATAGCTTTATGCAGTTAAGTTATAATAGTATAACGGTAAGTTCTTTACTACTATTATCTATCTACTACTAAATTTATACGTTAAGAGCTTTAATATCTTTATGCGAAGGTTCTGTAGTTTAGGTAATAATTAAGAGGTTAAATACTACTTTTAATTAATATAGTAAAGTAATATAGGCGCCTTAAGCTCTTTGCACGATATACTATTATACTATATCTTTTACTATAATATTAACTATATAAAGATTCTTAGCCTGTCCCTTCTGCGTAAGGATAACTTTATTTTATACAAGCTAGATCTTCCCTCTATTAAATTTAATAAGTTAATTCTTAAATAGGATAGTCTTGCCTTTTATATAAAGGTTTACTTTTTATAGCTAATTCTCTTCTCTCTTTGCGAAGCCCTTTATAACGATACTAAAAGTATTATTTATTTAAAGGCTAGTAATACCAAAAGTGTCTTCTCTCTTATTAATAATTAGGAGGTATAGGTCGTATAAAGAGATATATATATAAAGCCTCTCCTTATAGTAGTTATAGTATGTCTTAAACTAGTATAGACTAGATTTAGCAGCTCTATATAAGGGTCGTATAACCTAAAAGATTATATTTAGTAGAAAGCTTTAGTATATCTCCTTTAGTAGCCTTGCATAGTGCGTACGCATTAGCTTATTAGTAGACTAGGTATACGCTTACGTAATATTACGTAGCTTAAAATATATTCTATACGTAGCTCTCAAGCTTACTTTAATTATAAAAAGTAGTTTTTAGCTTATTCTTTAAATAATAAGTAATTAAATAAGAATCTTATTCTTCTCCTTATCTAAATAGCTAGTAAACACTAGGCAGGATTTCTTATATAGCTAAGTTATTTTATCTTTAATTTCTTATACGAGGCGTAGGTTAAAGATCTAGCTTATATACTTAGTTAAGTTATATACTATAACTTTAAAGGTGCTATTTATAATTAGGGCGTCTATTTCTATGTAGTTTAATTCTTTAAATAGTTTTTTAAGTATAGTAATTATACTATCCGTGCAAAGCTTTAAGGATAAGGCCTAATTATTCTTCTTGTTAAATGGGCTATACTAAGCCAAGCATATCGCGATATGATAGGGCTAGATAGTTGTACGATGGTACGGGTGAGAAAAGGGTCTGGTATTCAAGTCTTGTCTGTCTATTCTACGCACGGAGGAAAGGGGGTTATAAGGATTAATGCTCGCGCACGGTGACTATGGTCTGTGCCTTTGCCTGTGCGGTATTACATAACCATTGTCACCTGTCTTAAGACATTATATTAGGTAGCTGCCCGTACTGCGTACGGACACTTCTCCTTTTAGGTTAGAAATACTTAATTTATTATTCTTTATACAGGTCTCTTTATCCTTTTACTCCTTCTAGTGTCTGTTTCTTCTCTTTACGTGGGTGCGGCATTACTATCTTAAAAGACTTAATCTAGGGCAGGTCCTAGTTCTAGTAGTGCGGCGTTCTTGCGGGGTTATCCCCTCCTTCTCTTCTGTGGGGGATCCTTGCATACGGGGGCTAGTTTATTTAGATCTTTTATTATAGGTAGGTTATCGTCTTGCTCTTTATAGTATAGTTTAACTTACGTATATGAAAGCTTTAGTAAGCTATTTTTTAACTTAATAATAATATCTCTCCCCTCTATACCCTTAATTTTATATAGGCCTATTTAACTTTCCTTCTCTCTCTATACTATAATCTCTAAACTAAAGGGGAGGGTAAGAGCTTCGTGTAATATAGGACTATTACGTAGTCCTTATAAAGTATTTTTATTACTTTTTATATAGCTATTGCCCGTGCGATAATATTAGGCAATAGTAAAAAGTCTAAGTTAACTCTTAAGTTGTCAGATGGTATGATAAGTAGATGTTAATGCAACTTGATAGTATTTATTATTTTTTTTTGTATTCTCCACTGTGTTCAGTTGGTTTCGGATATTTTGCTAGTGTGCCAAGCCAAGTGGTCCCTGCTCGATTGTACAGATCTGACCTCACCGCAGCTTATTCTATCTGACATAAGTATGCCTTAAAGATAAGTAGTATAGGCACTAGACCGTGTAGGCTAGTACTATTATTTAGGGCCTTAACTACTATTTATAGGATATTCTTATTATCTATATAGTTATCTAGCTTAGTCTTTAAAATACTAAATACGCGTCTAAGGGGTGCATGCGCTTATTTAATCTTCCTAACTACTTAATAAGTTTTTATAAGTATTTATTTATAAATAGCTCTTATAATCTTCGCGCGAGCTCTAAAATCCTTAAAGGTAAAGTTTATACCTAAGTTATATATAATATAGTCTAGTAATCCCTAATAAGTATTAATCTAGCACTTATATAGTGCATTCTAAGTATCTTATATAAATATTAACTTTAGGAATATAGTAGCCTAAAATAATATATTTATATTAATAATATATAGTACGTCTCGATTGCTAATTTGTATAATATTAATATTAACCTTATAGTTAAAGTAAGTATTATCTTTAATAGTAAACTTAAATCTTCGTAGTACTTAGTCGTATAACTAGTAGAGGTAGTAGAATTTCTTAATTTCTTTTAATATAGCTAAATTAATGTTGTGGCCTACGCTAGCTAGCATCTTTTAGAGTCTCTTTATATAGAGGTGTCTAAATTAGCGATAGAGGCGGCAGAGTTCTAATTTAGTAAAGAAGGATATAAATTCTTCCTTACTTACGTTAAAGAAAGGATATCCCTATTTTTATATAATAAGGATAGTAGTCTTATCCTTGCGTATAATAACGTTTAAAATATTATTAAAGTATACCTTAAGCTAGTTAGCGTCTACTAGTAATAGCAAAAATAGTATTAGGGTATCTAAAATATAATAGGTAACTAGACTAATTAGGCTCTTAATTTATATAGTACTAAGTAACTCTTTTAGTATCTAACCTCTAAAGCTAATATCTACGTAGCTAGGTATTTAGTTAATTTCTATATATAGGTTTTCCTATACGTACGCCTTAAGCTAAGACTTACTAATAATAAAGATTTTTACTACACCTATATTTTAGAGTTTACCTTAGTATACTATATAGTATTAGTTATTAAGGATAAACTACTTAATGTACTTTTTAAGTTTAATACTATAAATATTCTCTCTAGTCGCACGGTGCAGGTAGGTTGTTACGGCTACCGCGCCGCAACAGAATTACGGTAATGACTGCAGCGATAACAGCGACTAATAGGAGTATAATTACGAGGATTACGCTTACGGGTCAGACGCTAAGCACAATATGAACACGTGAGGCAGTCACGTGATTGGATCTGTGGATCTGTGGGCTCTGTGCTTTACAGAGCCACAGAGCCAACAGAGCCACCAATTAGATAGCAGTATATAGAGATGGTGATTGTCCGAGTACAATCCCCATTGTTAATCCATAGTTTAGTTTACTGCAACCCAGTTCCTCACGGAAGATTACCCTTAAGCATTTAGCAACAATACCCTTAGTGTAGTAATTAATTAACGTTTACCTCTCGTGACTTCGCACAACCCTGCACGCCCTTATCTCCCACTAGAACCCCAACAAGGCTTCACTCAGCTCCCCGCCAGGTGAAGGAACCACCCCGTTACATAGGTAGTAAAAGTAAAGTAATTAATAGCTTACTTTATATCTTTAACTTTTTAATTTATTTTTTTAAAATTATATAGATTATCTTCTTCCTTAGGGTATTCTTTAAATTTTTAGATATACGAGGTAATAGCTTTACGTAATAGGGTCTTTGTCTGCACAGCCTCGCCTTCCGCACTAAGGGAACTGTGTAACCCTATCATACCCCTGTACCCCCTCACTTCTAGTTAACCTGATACTGTACCGAAACCCCTTCGCCTCCACACCACCTGGTACTCTATCACATCCACAAGAACTGGAAGGAAGGTATATAGAACTATCATAGCACATACACAAGACAAGACAGACACCAGATACCAAAGACAGAGAGTTACTTGTTTATTCCTTGCTACCTGTGAACCGACAGTCTTATTATAAAATCCTTTATATAAAGATATATACTAGTTCTTCGCGCGCGTATAGTTATTACAAAGATAATTTAATAACTAGTATTCTTCCTTATAGTAGACAAAGCATTTCCTTGTCTGCGTACAGTTATCCCTAGAGCGTGATCTAAATCCTGGTAAAGACCTTCTACGTCCTCTTTTGTAGAATAAGAAGCTCCTTTCTCTCCGTGCGGAGTTATATTAGTAATTAGTATAGTACGTATTAAATAGTTTCTAGAGGTATTAGTTAGCTTTATAGTCTATAGTAACTTAAAGTGCTACTTATAGGTTACTAAATAAAGCTTTACACAAAGGTTTAATAGTAAATATAATATACTTTAGTTCTAGCTATCTTTAATAAGCTTATATAATAGTAGTGTAAAGTATAGCGTCCCCTTTAAAGTCTAGTTTTATTACTTTTTAAACAAGCGTAAACTTATTAATTATTATTTTTAGGACTTTATATAAACTTTTATTAAGATTCTCTTATTAGCATCGTGTAAAGGTTATTATTATTTAGTTAGTTTAATATTAACTATAATTTATATTTATATTAAAATAGTTGCTTAGAGCTTTGTATAGGTACTTCTAGGTATGTCCTAGTCCTATGTTATATAGGTAGTACATGTTCGCACAGCCTTCTAAGATGTCTAGAAAAATGTCTACGTACTAGGTTTTCTAGATATCCAATCGTTAGTAAGATTCCAGTTTTATCTATAAGGATATTATATAATTAACTAGTATAGTTATTATCCTTCTTCCATGCCTTTTAAAATTGTATAATCTTATTTACTAGAAGTCTCTTATTAATAAATTCCCTAGTAGGTGGCAGTTTATATAGGCTATAATATTATAGGTATTAGACTAGGGATACTTGTGGTGGCGCGTACGCTGCAGTAGGCGGTGGTATATATAATTAAGGATATAAGGCAGGCGCTAGATAGAATAGTATATATTATTTATATAGTGACTATTATAGCACTAGTTAAGGTGCTAGAGCAGGTAATTTTAGTACCTTTAAAGTAGTTAGTAGTATTACGTTTAGTCTACTTCTATGCAGAGCATTATATTGCGATAAAGGTTATATATAGATCTTTTTAGGTGTAATAGCTTTCCCTTATAGCGTATTATATAGCTTTATAGCTATTACTACGCTGCTATTAGATAAAGGCGTAATATTTTTATTTATTAGCACTTATAGTAATTTCTGCTTAAACGCACGATTAAGCTTATTAAAGTATATTTATATTTATTTATTAAAGTCTTCTTAATATACCTAAAGGAGTTACGCTTTAGTTATAATTATTATATAAAGACTAGTAATAGCGTATCCTGCGTATAATAGCTATTACCTACGCGTAGATAATACTATATTAATTCTAATTTTTTTTTTTAGAATTCTAGGTTAGTATCCTTTATTAGTATTACTATTAGTATCCTTATATTCTTCGCATATTATTTATATACACGGATGTTATCCTAGCTTCTTATATTATATAGGATAACTACTACTTAGGGCAAGAAGTCTATCAACTAATAGCGTAATATTATAGGTTTATATTATTTAATTAATTAGTTAGTTTTATATAAAGGGTTGTGGCTAGTTACTTATTTATATAGTCTTATTATTAGGTAGTACTTATCGCACAGTCTTTCTCTTTTCTTATATAGTGTCCTTACTGCAGCACTGTCTGCTCTCCTATACTAGTTCTGTAAGTAGTACTAAGTCTTCTCCGTACGATTAAGAAATCGACCTCTATTAGTTAAGATAGGTAATAAAATAGAGAAACTTATTTACTTAGGTTAACTTTTCTTTTTCTTTTTACTAATTTGCGGTTAACCTTGCTAGTTAACTACTAATTAGTGTTAATAGGACTCTTATAGCTAGTTATATATAGGGTAAGTATAGTATAGTAAGATAAAAGGTTTTATATAGTGTGTATATTGTTGAATGGACTCTCTGCTAGCAATTGCGTACGAGGCAGAAAGGTTTGCACGGTGTAAACATCGTACGGGGGGGGGGGGGTAACTAGTGTTGATTACTTCTCCCTGTCTATTGTACGAAGGAAAGGGTTAATATATTCCTAGTCTCTGTGCACGGAGATCCGTACCCTTCCGGATCTTACGTATAGAGATCCGTGTACATTTAGTCTACGTAACTACTACTATTTAGACACTAGCAACTTTTTTTTTTCCTTTATACAGACCTTGCTAATTTTTGCCTTATTTTATCCTGCGCGTACGAAGCGTTCACTCTATAGCGCCCTTTTCCCCCTCTTGTATAGGCTTAAGTCTATTAACTAACGCTTTAACTCTTATAGTTAGTTAGTTATATAAGATTAGTTTTTTAAGCGTAAAGTTTAGCGCCTTCTTTATACAGGCATCTACTAGATTGTTCTTGCTATTAATCCACCTAATTTCTATAATCTCCCTCTTTTCGTACAATTCTTAAATTAATATAATATTAATTATAAGCCTCTTCTCGTTTGTTATACTAAGCTTTACAAGATATTTATACAGAGATCTTAAATCCGTGTATATTACGAAAGGTACTAGAGGTATTCTAAGCGTATGTGTAATCTAATTAATTGTCGTGCTTAGTGCGATCGCGCAGTCAAATCCTCCTACTATCCTATATAGCTTACTAGCTAGTACGGAGCGGGTAACGCGTTTACACTTAGAGGAGTTTTAGTGTATAATATTACTCGTGATTTTAAAGTCGTACGAGTTCCTAGTACGCTGCTTAGTCCTAAGAATAATAAGAAAGCTAAGCTATAAACTTAGGTCCTTATTATTCGCGAATAATTTATTAGTGAAGATAAATAACTTCGTACGAGAGAGATTAAGTAGTACGTATAATAGTCCTTAATTCTAGTTATTAATTTACTATTAGATTTATACGTTTAATGCCTTAATATCGTCGTGCGACGGCGATATAGCTTAAGTAGTAGTAGATAAGTTAAATACTACTTTAGGTTAATATACTAATGCGATATAGGCACCTCGTGCGCGTTATTTAATATACTTCTACGCGGCGCCCTTTGCGTTTAGGTCCACTATATAGAGGTTTCTAGCTTGTCCCTTCTAATTTAACAAGATTATAGTATTATCTTATACGAGCTAGATCTTCCCTCTATTAAATTTTATAGGCTATTTATATAATAAAATTATCTTAGGCTTCGCGCGGAACTTAGCCTTTTATAGCTCTTCTTTTTTACGTCGCGCGAAATTAGTTATAATAATACTAAAAGTATTATTTATTTATAGCCCTATAATTTTAAACGTTATTATGCCTTTGTGCGTAATTAATAGGCATAGATTGTACGAGGAGGTTTCCATGCGAAGTTTGTCCTTATGGTGGTTGTAATATGTCTTGAACCAATACAGGCCAGATTCTGCTGCGCCGTATAGTGGCCGCACAACTCTAAATATCGTGCGCGGAGGAAAACTCTCACGGAGTTCTCTTAGTAGTCGTGCAAACAACGTTCGTGTGAGTCTATCTATTGACTGTACGTACGCCTGGGTGATATCGCGTAGCTCACAGTGCATACCGTACGAAGCCATCAGTGATGGGCTAATAGCCAGGATTAGCCTCTGGCTCATTCTTTAAATTATAGGAGACTGTGTGAGGATCTCCTTCTTTTCCTCATATAAATGCCCTGCAAAAACAAGTCGTGATTTTTCGTACGGCTATGTTAATTTCCCTTTTATTTCGCGTACAAGGCGAAGGTTAAAGATTCGTCCCTTATAAATAGATAGATTATACGTAAGCACCTTAAAAGTGTCTCCTATAATTAGGCTCTCTATTTCTGTATAGTCTAACTCTTTAAATAGTTCCCTAGGTGTTGTAATCACACTATCTGCGCGGAGTTTAATTACTAATATATAGTTATTCTTCTCCTTCTAGGTAAGGAATATTATGTCTTATACAGGATTCTTACGCGGTCTTCCACGTCCTCTCTTAATTAGTTATAGCGCTAGCTCTAGATCTAGTTTGTATAATAAATTTAATATTATATCTTTTACTAGTAGATCGTGCAGAGCTACTTCCTCTATTAACACTAGTTGCTTACGTAGTTAACCTCTCTTTTATACTTATAGAAGATCCCTTCGTACAAGAGCTAGTTTATCTAGATCTGGCAAGTCTTATATAGATTATTCCTTATTCTCTGCACGGTAATATAGCTTAACTTGTATAGCCTAGAATTTTACTAGACTATTTTTTAGCTTAATAATAATGTCCTAATCTTTAATTCCTTTTATCTTGTACGGCCTGAGCCATCCTTTCTTCTCACGCTATGTTATTACTTTTAAACTAAGTAGAAGATTTAGCACTTTGTGCGAGGTTAGGCTATTCTAAATGTTAATTGCACGATTAATATTAACTTTTACCCTCTTACTTTAAAGCATCCTTATTGCCTTTTATATAGTATTAGCTTGCGTGATAATGTTAGGAGATGGTGCGGAATCTATATTAATTCTTAGGTACGTTCTAAATATAAGTAATATAGGTACGAGACCGTTTAGTCCTGCTATATTATTAAGGGCTTTAATAGCTATCTATAACACTAACTTATTATTTATATAATTATCTAATTTTGTATAGAGGATATTATACGCGCGTCGCAACGGCGCGTGCGCGCGTTTAATCTTCCCTATAGCCTAGTAAGCCTTAACTAGCATCTGTCGACACGTTGCTCCCACAATCTTTGCGCGGTTCCGGAAGTCTTTAGACGCAGAGTTCGTACCAGGGTTATGTATAATATAATTAGGTAGGCCTTAGTACGTATTAATCTAACACTTATATAGCGCGTCCTAGGTATCTCGTGTAAATATTAATTTTAAAAAAGTTACTACTTAAAATAATATGTTCGCGTTAATTACGTGGAGTGCGTCTTAGTTACTAATTTATATAATATTAATTACTATCTCGTAATTAAAGTATAAATTATCCTTAATAGTGAACTTAAATCTTTGTGGGGCTAGATCGTGTAGCTAACACATGTAGTAGAACTTCTTAATCTTCTTAAGTATAAAGAAATTAACGTCATGTCCAGCGTGCTTAAGTATTATGTAAAGTCGTTCTATACGAGGATAGCCAAATCTCCTATATAATTATTAAAGTTCCTGTTTAGTAAAGAAGGATATTAATTCCTCCTTTCGTACGTTAAAGAATAGATAACCCTATTTTTATATAACAGGAATAGTATTACTATTACTTTATACGATTACATTCTGCACGTTATTAAAGTACGCACCTATTTAGTCTGCATTTATAAGAGATAGTAGGAATAGTATTAGAGTATCTAGGATATAGTATGTCACGTTACTAACTAGATTAGTAATCTGTATAGTACTAATTAATCCTGTTAATCCTTATCCTCTAAAGCTAATACTCTCCTTACTTAGTATCTAGTCTACTTTTATACGAGGGAATTCTCGCAGGTAGGCTTTAAGTTATAACTTTCTAATAGTAGAAATCCTTGCCGCGCCGGTGTCCTATAGTTTACCTTAGTATACTATATAATATTAATCCTTAAGGATAAACTGTTCTGCGTATCCCTTAGGTTTTAGGCTATAGATGTCCTCTGCTGTTGCGTGGTAGAGAAATACGACTATAGTAAAATAGTTAATAATCTCTTTACCTTCCTCTTTATCTAGGTTATTATTATTATATAACTCCTCTTCCTCCTGCTCTAGTTTACTTTTAAATTCTTAAATATACGCGCTCACCTCCTTGCGCGTTAGTGTTTTATTATAGAATTCTTTATATAAGGAGATATACTAGCGTTTTACACGGGATTAATCCGTGCGAGGATAATTTGTGGACTAATATCCTTCCTTATAATAGACAAAGCATCGCTTTAGTCGTGCGAAGGACTATAATCTAAATAATCCTTTATATCCTTTAGGGCTTCTTTTACGTTGTTAATAGCCTTGCGTACGTAATAAGCTATATTGCCTATTAGTGTAGTACGCATCCTAGGATTCGCTTATAAATATATTATTCTATTAGTTAATAGAGACTTAGAGTGCTGCACGGAGATTACTAAATAATGTCTTACACGTAGGCTTAATTAAGAACATAGCTTGTTCTAGCTTAGGCTATCCTTAACATGCTTATATAATAGCAGTATAAAGAGGTATCTTACCTTAGAATTATAGGCTAAGGGCTCTTTATATAAAAGTAAGTTTATTAATTATTACTTCTAGAGCTTCGTGCGGGGTTTTTGTAGAGTTCTCGTATTTAATTTATAAGAAGCTTATTATTATCTAATCTATCTAATACTAGTTGTGGTTTACATTAGTATTAAAGTGATTGCTGAGCTGCTCGTACAGTAACTTCCATGTTCGTCCTGGGCCAATATTGTGAAGGTAGAACATGTGCGCACGCCCTTCAAGGATATTAGGAAAAATGCTTGCGTACGAGGCCTTATAGATAACAAGGCGTTAGCAAAGCTTAATGAATACCATCGCCTTATTAGCTAGGATATCGTACGGTTGCCCTGTGTAGTTGTTTTCCTTCTTCCAGGCCTTCTGGAATTGTACGACCTTCTCAGGCGCAAGATTCTCCGCTGCAATCCCTCGTGTAGGTGGAAGTTGGTATGGATTATACAGCGATTAGATCGTGTGCGGTGGGTACAGGCTTTAAGGGATCTCGTGCGGAGCTATAACTATAGGAATATGTAGCTGCCCGGTCGTGCTCTTGTGTGATGGGCTAGCATGAGGTGGTTGTACTAGTTGCGGAGGAAGTATCGAGTCTGCGAGTGATTTATACGGGGACATAATCTGCGGCGTTAGAACTGGCGCTAGTGATAGTAATTCCGTATAGTACTATAATAGGACGTTAAAAGCGTATTCTCCTTTTATAAGTCTATATAGCGTAGTAGCTTTTATTTTATCCT
Source organism: Bimuria novae-zelandiae CBS 107.79 (assembly GCA_010015655.1). NCBI lineage: Eukaryota > Fungi > Ascomycota > Dothideomycetes > Pleosporales > Didymosphaeriaceae > Bimuria > Bimuria novae-zelandiae. The sequence continues at coordinate 291,021 of ML976663.1, read as the reverse complement.
TTTTAAAACTAATGCCTTTGTTCTATAGGGTAGTAATTAGTTCTCGTAGAAAGGGTTAGCTAAGATCTTTAAAGTGTACGAGCTTCTACTCTATAAAATTATCTTAAAAGTTCTTAAAGGTTTATACGCCTGTTGCGCTTAACGCGCGAAGTTCTATAATTAAGTTAGTTACGTATAAGTTAAGTTTCTTCTTTAGTATATTGTCTAATAGTTTAATCTTGTCTACTTAGTCCTTAATATTTATCTACTCTACTAGGGTCTTTGCTAAGATGCTCACAAGCGGTACGTATTAGTCGTACGTTAATACGTTATATTAGTTAGTTTGTGATAGAGCTAGCGTTACTTATTACTCTATAATAGTTAGTTATGCGTTATTGCACGCTATCTTACTTCTTATTATACGCTACCTTTAAATAGCCTTATACGAAAAGATAAAACAGATCTCCTAGCGTTAAATAAGCACTACTATTTATACGGTACCTCTAAATAGTATTATACAGACAGGTTTCTTGCTCTTGCTTAGGTAACTAAACAGAGATTTATAGCCACTTACACGTAAATTAGACTCTATCTTTACTCTTACTAATTTATAGTTAAAGTAGTAAGGAAAAGGATTTTTCTTATACGCGAACCTCTAAATAAAAAGATATAAAAAAAGCTTCCTCTCTTATAGTATTTAAACTACTAATTAGTGTTAAATAGACTCTCTACTAGTAATTGCGTACGAGGCAGAAAGGTTTGCACGGTGTAAACAT
>ML976663.1:91616-290256 GCA_010015655.1 Bimuria novae-zelandiae CBS 107.79 | reverse complement strand
GGGGGGTAACTAGTGTTGATTAATTGCTTCTCCCTGTCTATTGTACGAAGGAAAGGGTTAATATATTCCTAGTCTCTGTGCACGGAGATCCGTACCCTTTCGGATCTCACGCACAGAGATCCGTGTGCATCCGGTCTACGTGACTACTACCATTTGGACATATAGCGTATAAAGTAATAGGAAGGGTAACTAGTTCGCGTAATTACTTTATCTCTCTATTATACGAACGAAGGTGGCGATATTTTAGGAAGCAAGCTACGCACGGACATTATATAAGATAACTACGTGATCACGTGTTAGGCCTTATAGAATACCCTTCGCCGTATTGCCCCTGCGTACGGACATTTAGTATTATTATTAGCAACGAAAAGTCTTTAAACGCGTACTTTAACGCGTATCTAGAAGCTTAAAAGTTCTATAACGTGGTTCACCACCGAGCGGGCCAACCCCACCGAGCGGGCCACTTTTTAAAAGTCAGTCTATTGCGAAGCGCCTCCTACAACACCACTATAATTTACTATAATTCGCAGAATATAGAAATACTATTTAGACTTATCGCTATTAGATGCATCTATAATTTCTACTGCGCAGGTGCGAGCGTTGTGGCCAGCTTCGCCGCAACGTCTGCAGCGCCTCTACCCACGCACCCTCTTTGCAGACTCTTCACCCTCCTTTTACCTACTACTATCCTTTTTAGCCATTAAATTGACTACCTTTTTTACTATAAGTGTCTTAGCTGCCTAAATATACTTCCTCTTTTAACTTTTTACCTTTATTACTATCTTTACTATCTTGCGAAGCCCTGCTATTTCCTGTTATATTAATACTATTTCGTGCCCTATTAATGCAACACCTTTATTAAGCTACTTAACAGCTCTAAAAAGCGGAGAAACTAGTGAATCTCTATGCTTCTATACACGCTCACAAACTAGTATTAACTAAGCCTCTATCTTGCGGAGGTTGCTTAGTGTTTTTAATTCCTATAAGGTATCCTCTACGTTAGGTGGAGTTGGCGTACGAAGAACTATATTAAGTCTTAATAACACCGCCTCTAGGTTGTATAGGACTGATCTAGCGCCTCTAAAGCCTGCGCAGATGTTCGCCTTTATTATTACTTTTTTAAAAGCTACTTTAAAGGCTAGTAAAAAGGCCTCCTTCTTAATCTACTTAGTGCCGTACTATGCTAAGCTACTAATCTTATTGCTATACGCCCGCTTTAAAGGCGAAAAATAACTTACATTAAGTGGCTGTAAGAGGTGTAATGAGTGTAAAGATATATAGAGAATAATAATCATCTGTTCCTTATAGTATTTATAGAATTCGTGTAAGTAGTAGCTCTCGTAACTATCTATAATTAGTAGCTAGTGTGCACCCAAACTACGCGCCTTAGTATAGGTATTAAAATGTCTTAGCTAGGCAAGGCCAAGCTTATTTAACGTCTAGCTATTAGGACTAACTTCAATAACCTAGTCTTAGGGTAGATTATAGAACTAGGACGTGATTAGAATCTTGCTAAAAAAGATAAGAAAGAGTAGTAGAGCCTAGCCTTTAGCGCTAACACCCTAGATATTAGTAACCTACCTATAGTTACTAGGTTAAATCTTCTTTAGGTTGCTTCGCTTCTCAGAGCCTGTAAAGACTATCTAACCCTGTATTACCCCTATTATAAAGCCTGTCTTATCGAAGTTGTACGTGTCGTTATTAGCGATACCGTACTTAGCCTTAATATTAGTAACTAGCTTGAACTAGGGCGTTATAATACGTAAATCTTTATTTAGGGCTTACTAATAATTATATAGATAGCTTCTTTAAAGCTTAATTTCTGGCGTACGCGTCTTAAGCCTGTCTATCTAGTACTTACTAATAGGCTATCTATCGCGCTTAGCAAGTAGATTATTAGCTATATCTTAGACTATATCCCTTATTGCACCTATTCCTCGCTAGTTAAGCTTAAGTATACGTTAGACTAGAGCCTCCTCCTCTAGCTTAGTTAGCTTCTTTAAGTTGGACTCGCGATCGCGTTAAGAGAGGACTTCTTAGCGTTGTTGTTATACTATTATTTAAGGCACGCTAAAGGCTATAATAACACGTCTTTTACTCTTATTATAATCTTTAATTATAGCTTAGATAGCAAGCTATAGTGCGCTTTTAGTATAAGGTTATTACGCGTTATGTTGTAATGGCATTATAGTATAAGCTAGAGGTGGGCTGCATTTAGCAAAGTTGGCCCGCTCGGTGGGGTTGGCCCGCTCGGTGGTGAACCACGTTATAAAACCTCTCTAAAATAAGGATTTTTATTAGTAACTATTTAACGGCGTTATAGCTAATAGCGCTAGGAGAAAGGTGTTAAGATCTGAACATGTATGGAACAAGGAGGGCCAACGGGCCTCCAGTGGGGGTGACACTCGGCGGGGTCGCGTAACCGAGGTCACGTGACGTACCATCCAAGCCAAGACATACCATCCTGCCAAGATCGTGGAAGGCGTGCCACCCATGGACGGCACTGCCATCCAGCGAAACCCAGGGATGGCAGAAAGAGAGGCGGACGGTAATGTTCACACCTTGTGTATATAACCTAACACGAATACCCTTATGGTATCCGTGTTTAACCTGTTTATCAATCTATCGTTTGGATCTGAATAAGCAACCTTGTTAATTTGATTATACTATACCTACCTTTAATACTAACACCCTAGTGACAAGCGTAAGCTATCACTACGACCCTCTCCCGTCCTACTACAGTATTCCTGCCCGAGAACCAACCTTAGCCCCTTAGGGACCAGCTACCCCTTTGGGATCTTAACAAAAGGATATTAATTAGTTAATTATTATATTAGTTAAGTAATAAAACTCTAATAGTACTAAAGATAATAATAATAATAAGGTATCTTTAAAGGCGCGTAAAAGGCGCGCGATATTATTAAGAAGGTTTTATAAAAGGATAATTATAAGTAATAAGTTAAGTAAGTAAGTTAGTAATATAGTAGTAAAACTAGGGGAATTAGTTAAAACTCTCTTTAAAGACCTATAAAAGGAGGTAATTAATTACTTTTTAAAAACTTATAGTATTTTAGACTTTTGCCTAAAACTACCTAATATATAGAAATTTAAGTCGCACTTTTAGGCTAAGCTTTACCTTAGTCTAAAGCCTCTATTAGTATAAAAAGCTTAGGTAAAATTATATATAGCGCAGTAGCTAGGGCTCTTACGTAATAAGTAGCTATAACTTACTATAATTAGCTTAACGTAGAAGGAAGAGGGTAGGTTATAAGAAAAAAATAAAGTATAAGAGACTTTAAGTTAAAGCTAGTAAAGTACTAAAACTTATAATAGTAGCTCGTGCGTTACTAGCGTAGTTGCTATTCTTAAGTTATATACTCTAAATTACCTATAGCCTATGCAAAATTTATACCTATTATATATAAATTAGTTTTATTATTCTAAAAAAGTTAATTTTACGCTAGTAGACATGCTACTCTAAAGAATACGTATACTACGCCTTACGTAGCTAATATTTTAGCGTAATAGATTAAAGTACTCTTACTTAAAGCGTTTAACCTAGAGATTTTTAAGCTTCTTAACGTGACGTTACTATAAAGTTTTTCTACTTACGTAGCTTACTCCTTCTCCTTTACACCTTACTTTCTTAAATTACTTGTCTATACAACGCCTATATCTCTATTACTATTACCTTACGTAGCAGCATCCTATTAGGGTTTTCTATTAGCTACTAGTCTTTTGTAACTATAACCTTCTAAAAGAAGTTTTTATAACGCTTATGCGTATACGCTAGTAACGTATTAAAATCCTCCTTAATACTACCCTCCTTATTAATTAAGTTATATATAGCTATAAGGACGTATATAAGCTTAACCTAAGTCTTTATATTAAACTTATAAGGCCTATTAAAAACCCGCTAGCAACGCTTAATGACGCTAAAGCACTACTTAATAATATTTTTTAGTAATAAATAATAATAGTTAAATAGCTCTTCTAAGCGTCTGCGGCCGTCTATAAATCCCTGTTGGCAAGTATTCTTTAACACCTAACTATTATAAGTACTGCCCTCCTAGCTAGCTAGTACGTATATAAAGTTTATATTAAAATTAATAGCCACTAACATATTCTATATTAGGTATCTATAGTAGTTTTAGTATTGCTTTTAGTCCTTAGCTAGTATATAGACTTTAAAGTTTAACCCGTCTAGAGCTCCTACGTAATCCTTAAAAAATAGTATATATTTTAGGTTATCGCGAATGGCCTTTAGGATATTACTAAAGGGTAACTATACTACTTTTAGGTATAGCTAGAGCACTATAATAAGGACTTTATAAAAGTTACTACTAGCGTCAGCTAAAGTTAAGCTAAGTTTCTATATACGTACGTAGTAATTGTGCTTAATAAGTGCCTATAGCAGTGCTTAGCTTCCCGCCAGCCAGCGCCCTGCGCGTAGACGTATAGAAAGGTGAGTACTTTTTCCTCTACCTCGATTATTTAGCTATCTCTAACGTGTGGCCTATAGTGCTCGACGAGCTGTTTAAACGCCCTCCACTATAGTTAGATCTCCTTATATAAATATAAGTCGTTAGTAAGGCACCTGGCTAGCTATGCTGCCCTTAAATATATATTATCTTTATACTTGTTTACCCTTGTAAGGGGGGGGGGCTATCTTAGCGGCATTAATTAACACTAAAGTTATTACTATTAACGCTCTTATAAGGCCTATAAAACTCTTTTTACTAAGTATTATAAAGGTTAAAAATGCTAAAATTATGCAAGATTAAGCTTAAGACTTTAAGCTTAGTTAATATTATAATTTCGCGCCTAAATAGGTATAAATAAGTATCTTATTAGTACTAGTAAGGGTTAATTTAGCTAGGGCTATCTTATAAGATAGGCCTTTTATTTATAATATTAAAATTACGCTTAAACTGAATATAATATTAAATTTATCTTAGTCTACCTACTTTTGGTATAGTGAGATGAAATCAAGGTTGAGATTGCGGCCACTAAACAGGCCCTAAAATCATCAAAAACGCGTCTTTTTACACCAAATAAAATGCCTAGAAATGCGAAGGAGGTCTCTAAATGCGTCTACAAGTCTTAGATTATTAAAAAAAGTATTATAAAGCTTTAAAGATTAGCGCGCCTAAATATTAGTATATACTATTATAATTATAATATTAGTTACCTACGCAAGCGCCTATCGCAGGCACTTATAAAAACTAAAAATAAGTTAACGCGTTAGTTTATAAATAAGAAGCTTTTAGATAAATAAGAACTTGCTTTAAAATAATTTATCAATATAATTAATAATATTAGATTTAGCGTATATAAGGAGCTTATTAGTTAATAAGCTAACGCCCTACTAGCTAAAGCTTATAAAGGAGACAGTCCGCCGCCACGCGTAGGCGTTAATTAGGCATCTAGGTAGCTTACTGCCTATATAAAATATAGGAAGGTAAAGGTAACGTCTATAGAGCTCGCGTAAAAGCTTGCACAGTCGCTAAAGACTCTTCTTAAGTGGTATAATAAGCTCGAATCGTACAGGCAGCGCCTGGGCGTTACTAATAATAATATATATAATATAGACAAAACTAGCGTAAGGATTAGCGTTACAAAGTCCTCTTACGCATATATAAAATACAGACGACAAGTAATTATTCTAATATTAATAAATAAAAAGCTTATATCCCTTATTAAGTGTGTCTCTATAAATAGCTAAGTAATTAACCTAATATTTATTATTAAGTGAAGGTTAATCCAAGAGTTAGGCAGTTAATTTGCCTAATGATTACTTTATAAATATTACTAATAGTAGGTATAGTAATAACTATATAGCTATAGATTAGATATAGCACTTTAATAAGTTTATTATAAAATATAATTAAAGAGGGACGCGTCTCTTCCTAATTAATAGCTATAGATTTTATTTAATAAAAGAGTTTGCTACGTACGTAAAGAGTAATAATATATAACTATTTACTATTCCTTTATATATAATACAACTATCATAGCCCCTTAACGTAGGCTATTTTTAGCTATTAAAGCACTATTATAGTAAAATAATTAACTAGGCCTCGCGTAGTAGCGCGATTAATATACGTAAAACTAATTTCTTAGTAACTCTTATATAAATCTATTAATAAACGTTTACTCCTAGTATAATTGTAAGTAGTTAAAAGCGTATAGGACTATCGCCCTTCTCTTTAAAGCAGGTAATTAAGCCTCTAAGAGCTTAGGAGGCCGCTAATAGTGCTAAAGACGTGCTAGAAGAGGAAGAAGCTATATAAGGGCCCTTAACACCTACTTTATTATCCTCCTTAGAGGAAGGATAGCCTAATATACTTAATAAATTATTACCTTTATTATGTAAACGATATCTCTATTAACTACTTAATTTAACTAATACACCTTAGTTTAAGGAGCTTACTACACCATTTTAAAAAACGCTATCCTAAATATACGCCTAGCGATATTAGCTAGAGTATATTAAAAATAATTTGTACGCTTAATATACAAGAGAAATCTATAGCCTATACACTAAGGGAGACACTGCCGCGAGATATCGCGGAGGGCATTATTACGACGCTGAAAGGCAGCTCCGCGCTCGCTAGGTGTCAGATGGTATAATAAGTAGATGTTGATGCAACTTGATGGTATTTATTGTTTTTTTTGTTATCCTCCACTGTGTTCAGTTTGTTTCGGATATTTTACTAGTGTGCCAAGCCAAGTAGTCCCTGCTCAATTATACAGATCTAAACTCACCGTAGCTTATTCTATCTGACACACCCCTTCAGCTTGGAAACTCTTTAAGCTGGCACTTATGCAATTATAAGGTCTTTAAGTTACTCTTAAATCTCCTTAAGAGGTATAGTATTTGTTACCTCCTTAGTCTCTACATTAACTAATCTAAGTTATTAGAGAAAACCCTCCCACTTGCTCTTAAAGAGCACCTTTATAAGGCTATTAGCAATCATGTCTACTAACTATATATGCTCCACCTTAATCCTGCCTATAGATACTTCTTGTCGGATCCAGTGGTTATGGACGTCTATATGCCAAAGTTTGGTTTGGAGGCGGGAAACCTCCTTAGTTACTAGGCGTATAGTTTATTTATTATTACACTAAATAGTAACTGTGCGCGCGTCTAGTTTAATCTTAAGTTCTTAAAGCAGTCTTAAGACAAAGAGTGCTTCCTTAGCTACCTAAGAGAGAGCTAACAGCTCGGCCTTAGTAGTTAATATTATTATAGTGTCTTATTTATTTGCTTTCCAGGCGATAAGACCGCCGAAGAGCTTAATAGCGTAACCTTAGGAGCTCTTGCGGTCTATTATATTATTAGCAAATAATATATCGCTTACAATCTAAAGTCTAGTGTTACCTCTAAGCTATAGGGCTCGCTGCTTTATGCTTTAAAGGTATAGGAGAACTTAGTCTGCTACGTCTTAGTGCTTAGTCCCTAGGTTTAACAGAAATCGAGCTAATCGTGATGTTGCAAAGGCAATGTCTAGCCTGGTAGTAACTATAGTAAAGAGCAGCGATCCAATCTTGCGTTAAAATTTATTAATCTTAGTTAGTGTTGCTAACCCTTTCCTTAGTAGTAATTTAATCGCAGCTATTAGAGTGTCATGTTAAATATTTGTCTTGTCTACTAGTTGGCTAATCTTGTCTAAATAGGAGGCCTGTGATAGTTAAATCTTGCGGCTTGTTTAGTCCTGTATAACCTCTATGTGTCCGATTATATAGCCTCTATCTGTTGTGGATATAAGGCTGGAGCACTCTCTCTTTTGTACTATTCTAAATAGGGCTAGCGCTGCAGCGGCACTTATTTGGAGCCTCGTACACATCTGCATTCCAGGAACACACAGAACACGAACATTATCAATCAATCATCACATCCATCAAATTCTCATCATTGCATTATCTCAAAGTGACAGAACACTATCAAATCTGACACTATGCTAAGAAACTATTAAAGGTTGTTTCCTTTAGTAAGAGTATACTTGTCTTATAAGCGTTTAATTACTTGTTAAGCTTCTTGTTCTTTGTCCTTATAGTACGCAAGTATGATGTCGTTAACGTAGAAGAATATAATAACTCTATTTTTAATTAGGTAGCATGGCTCGTGAGGCACTGTCTAGAAGCCTAGCGCTTTAAGCGTTGTTGTAAATTCTCTCTGCTAGAGGAGTAGTAAAATGCGAAGGCCGTATAGTGCTTTATTTACTTACAATATTGTTCTAGGCTTCTAATAACCCTAAGGCATTCTTATGTACACCTCTCGATCTATTATTGCGTGGACAAAAGCGTTGGTGACGTCGTACTACGTGAGCTCCATATCATAGTAAGCTGCTATTGCCATTATTATTCAGAATAACCGGCTGGCAAGCGTGGCTGCGTAAGTGTCTTGCGAGGTAATATTTTATTACTAATCGCCTTAGACGACTAGTCGCGCCTTGCACTTTAGTAAGCGATAGTGCTTATTAAGTTTGTAGGTGTATACCTATATGTAGTTAAGGATCTGCTATCCTATTAGTTTAATCTTCTTTACTAGAATTTCTAACTATAATTTTATCTCTTAGTGGCTTGCGAGGTGCACTTGCTTAGCCTCTTAAAATATCTTGCCTATTAGGTAATCCTTAAGCTTAGTTTAGCACGTCGATAGAGGTAGAAGTTAACTTTAATAGGGCTTTAAGCCTTTAGCGAGCATTCTTATTATCTTAGCCTTATTTATAACTTCTCCTTTGTATTTTCTAATACGGCTAGCTTGGGTTCCCGCCATAAAAGCTACTACCTAGGAGACAGTTATAGAGGACGCTTATTACGTTAGACTTATTTAGTCTCTAGCTATTAACTATGCAAGTAACGCGACAGGTGGTGGTGTAGTTAGAGGAATTAAGTAGCTATCCCTAATCTTCCTTCCTTAATAGTAGCCTGGTGGATCTGCTTTATCTTGTTATTTTAACAAATCTACAGTGGCTTTATCCTTATAAAAGGAGTCTGTTTGTAGTTGTTAGGTAAGAGTTAGCAACTTAATAGTTCTTACGTATATTACTATTTCTTAAAGCGTGCTATGCATAAGACTGTCTATAAGGTCCTTAATTTTCCTGTTAAATACTAACTCTTCGTTAAAGATAACGTCCCGGATACTTATCACTTTGCCAAGTGACGGTATCTATATTTAGTAGATGTTTAATAATTAGTATCTAACTAGATAACCAATCCATGCCTTCGGGTTAAGACGTTGTAGGCGTGATTTGCCTTAGTAAGTATTATTAGTCATTGCAAATGCCTTGCAGCCGTACACTTTTAAGTGTGTAATATTAGGTTTTCGTAGTAACGTGACTATCCCATTGCTAAAAGTAACTCGTGTGAAGAATATCTCGTATGGTGTTTTCCAGTAATTTGCATAGTTTGGTGTTCGATTGTAGAGGTATACAGCGGCTCTTATAATCTCAGGCCACAGCTCCCAGGATAGGTTGGCATCAAGTCGCATGGCACGAGCTTTCTCCTTGTTCACACCCCCTGAGCGTTCTGCGCCTCCATTTTGTGATTATGTATCTAGTGCGAAAGGCTCCATAATTATTCCTTAGGTTATTAACTATTTCTTAACTTCTAGTTTAACTATAGCGATCTCGTTGTCTGCTTTAATAGTCTTAACAGAGATATTGTAGTGGTTCTTAAGGAATAAGATAAATACTAAAAGGGCATTAATAATTAACTTTATTATTTAGTAATCTATAAAGTAGAGGTCCTATTACATGCCTAAAAACTTATTAGTAATTAGCAATTAACTTTTCTCTTTAGTGACTCCTTAGATCTCGTATGTGTGGAAGTCAATGCTAAGCCTCTCTCTAGGTCCATCTTCGTTTATTCGTGGGGCGCGGCTTATCTGCCGTCTAGACTTTGCTCTCCCGCATAAGTTGCATTCCACAGTTATAATGCCTTTAACACGCACCCCTTCAGTTTGCTGCACTAGGAGTTTAATAGCCACTAGGCCTAGGTGTCCTAGTCTTTTGTGCCATAGCATAGCTAAGGCCTTTTACGGTCTTCTTTTGGTTCTTGTAGTGATCTTGTATATGTGATATATGGCAGGTGGTAGCGGATTGTATTCCAGCACCCACTGTCTAAATATCTTAGTTATAATTCTAATAGCTCTGTTCTTAGCTCCTTAGAGAGTAGTTAGGTCTATTTATATGTCTCACCAGATCCCTTTATGCCTTAACAGTTAGAATAACACTAAGTTATATAACAAGTCTAGGCAAATAGCTACATCTTACAAGGTTAATTTTATTATTTTAGTATTGTTCTTTAGAGTGAGGTTAATAGACCCATATCCTCTAATCCACACTTTGGAATTTCCGGCCCATATATAGTCTCCGGGCAGTGGTGGTCGGAAACTGTAGATACAATTAGGGTTATTAGTAATGTAGCAGGTTAATCCTAAGTTAAGGATAAATAAATTCTATAGTAAATAGTTAGTAGCATCTCTCCCTCCTGCTGCTAAGTTAAAAACTACTTTAGTAGTAGCAATTCTCTAGCCCTCTAGTTAATCTTTAAGAATCTCGGGCGTTGGAGTGTGCAATTATTTCGTAATTAGTATTCTTAATTAGGTCCTACTTTATCTATAAATTAGCCCCTAGAACGTTGCGTCTTTCTCACGCTTAAATTATATAAGCTCGCTAATAGTCTCGTTTAGTTTCTACCATTCAGGAGCCTTGTCTAGATTAACATAATAGCAGTCCCTTATACTATAGCGTTGTCCACATGCAGGGCATTTTGCTCCTCTTATAGTAATAGGCTCTAAATCTGCAGGCTATTTAAGCGTGGTGGTTTTCCTGCCCGCTGTACGTTAATTACGAGGTCTACCCTAGTTTTATTTTAATAACGCGCTTTTAGTAGGATAGGCGTCCCTATTATTACCCTAAGTAGGTGCACCACCTTTAGCGAAAAATAATGCATTATTAGATATAAATACTTTATGTTTCCTTAATCTAAGGGGATAATTTGTTATTATGTGTTCTTAAAAGCGTTATATTATCTTTTTTTAATCCATGCCAGCTGCGAATCGACCATTATCTTAAAAATTCGTAGACTATATAGGAGTAACCTTATTTACGGCATCTATAAAGTCTTTTATAATTACATTAATTTATAATAGCTTAGTAACTTAGAAGGCTTCTGCTTCCGCAGCTGCTTCGTCGTACTTAGCTAGCTAAGTATCCTATTATTAAGGGCTTCTTATTAGCTTAAGTGCCGCACGGTATCTGGTACGTGCTTATTCTCGTTTGAGTTAGTCGCTCATGCCAATTGTCTTCTGCAGATTAGTAATCCACTATTATAGTGGCTTGTCTGGCAGGCAACATGTGCGCAGTAGGTGCGGTAATATAATTAATTAGATAAACGCAACGATGTGCTAAAGGCTTAATTACTCCTTTTTATATTTATGTTAATCGCTCTTATATTTCTTAAAGAGGATCTTATAGTATTTAAGGTCTTCTTTAAAAGCCTTCTAGCCTCTAGCTAATAGTTTAGTTAGTCTTATTAGGACTTCGATATTCGTGGCTGGCGCGTAGTTAGTAATAAGTAGAGCCCTTATTAGTAGCGGTTTTAAGGTTAATAGCGTGGTTGAATTTAGATTAACTTTATCTTAAATATTATGTACTACGCATCTTGCCTAGAGTTATGTTCTCCACCCCCTATGGTCTGCGGAGGTGTTCAGGTGTACCGTAGAATCGCGGTTTAAGAATTGCGCCATATTATATCAGTCAGGGCAGTGAGACTCTTAATTGTCAAATAGTATAATAAGTAGATGTTAATGCAACTTAATAGTATTTATTGTTTTTTTTTGTATTCTCCACTGTGTTCAGTTGGTTTCGGATATTTTGCTAGTGTGCCAAGCCAAGTGGTCCCTGCTCGATTGTACAGATCTGACCTCACCGCAGCTTATTCTATCTGACACTAGGGCGGCGGCAGGGCTTAAGCGAGCTCTCCACAATACACAGGCTGCGGAGAACGCCCGGGAGCAGCGGCGTAGGCGTAATAGGCGCGTAATTAACGCTGGCAGAGGCCCTATTTACGCTGGAGACTGCCGCAGGATAGCTGCCAAACGGGTAGTTAACAAGGCTACTAAACAGGAGGCTGCTATTGCACTGTGCCTTTAATAATTACTTATAAAATATATAAACGCCTAAAAGAAGTTACGCCTTATAATTTAAAGTATTAATAAAAATTAATAAAGTGTTACGCTAATAGCGTTACTATTTTAAAAAAAATATAAGTAAGTAGATCTATAATAGCCCTACGTTTAAGTATATTAATACTAATTAGTAGTCTGGTGTTAATAACCTAAAGAAGGCTAAGAGGCTTTAAAATCTTTATATAAAATTTATATAATACTTAAATAGTTGCAATAGGTTTTAGGTAGCTTTTATTATTATAAGTAGTCTTTTTAACACTACTAAAGTCTCCCTTATAACGCGTAACTCTATAGATCTCTATTATTAATTACTATACTAAAAAAGACTTTTAATTAATATAAAAGCTAAATAGGCGCCTATTATTAAAGTCCCTAATAGTTAATTTATTATATAGGAGACGCAGGTCTCCGGCAACGTTAGTAGTAATAATAAGGACTACTTAAGCCCTATTAATCTAAAAATACTTATAAAAGCTAACTAGGGAGATTTTTAATACTATAAGCACTAAATTAGATGCGCAGTAATGTATTTACTATATAAATTACTATATAAACTGCATTTTTGGCCATTGAGCTGGTTTGGCCATTGAGCTCGTAGGGCCGTGCGGAGCACGGCCTTTTTCGCAGAAAAACTGAGAATCAGCCGCTAGGGGCCGAGTACACCTTATTCTTGGCACCACCTCCCACATGCGCTTTCGGAAGATCGTTCCCCCCACATGTCGCCGGTCGAACTCGAGGTCCACTGCATACGATTAGTCAAACCGCTCAACACCAAGCAGCGTCACTCCCTAAATCGCATATTGCACCTACGACAGCAAGACATCCAGCCTACAACAAGGCCAAAAGCAAATAACACTAATCTCGGGATATAGAAGCTACCCAGTCATCGGTCCATCAGCCCACCCAAACTCCAAGTATGCATCTAACCGCGCCGCACGCGCATGCTCAGGTATAGTGTTCATTGACACGTTCACCTCATAACGAGACAGACGACCATCCCGCCTCTTGCTCCCCCCAAAACGCCGAAGACTAGGAGGTGATAAATATCCAATATGCACGCAGAAATTCGCTATGCGGAACTATGACCCCTTGTTGAAAAACCAGCTCGTCCTCTTCCCACTCTGCTGTGTGGATCCTTCTTGTGATTGTAGATTGCCCACGACGGCGTGTACGGGGCCATCGTGTGCAGGTCCGCCGCCACGAATGGGCTTGGCGACGCGAGATCCGACGGCTCCGCCAAACGCAAACGACGCGCCGGCAGTTGGTGACCCCAGACCGCGGGTGGAGCCCTGCTTGGCGGCTTCCAGGCGTTCTTTGACGGCGGTGAGCTGTGCTTCGAATCTAGGATGCTTGTTAATCTCTGTCCAGCCGCCTAGCTCCATCGAGCCGCCAGGTACAAGAGAATAAGGAAAAGAGGAACCATCATTCAGAGATACATTCTCTTTATTTTTGGTCTTGGTAGGAGAGGTAGGGAGGTAAGGAGATAAGAGACTGAAGTTGACGTTCTTGCACTTTGCGGGGACACTCGACTTGGAGAGATAAGAGAGGACAGAGGAAACTTTGTCCACGTACCGGTGGTTCGCAGCGGTGAGCTTCTCCTGGCTATCTTGTAGGAGCTGCTCCAGGCTTTGTATCCGCTCGTTACGTGCGATGAGCTTGCGCTCCGCGATGGCGACCTCCTTCTTGAGGCTGGAATTCTGCTCCACGAGCTGGCGTTGGACAACGGTGAGTTGTTCGAGATTGCGTTCCAGGAACATCATTTTCTTTTGCTGCGCGCGGTTGTTCGATGATTTGAGGACGTTGTTGTACTGCTCGCGCGTTTCGTCTAGCGAGATCTCGAGCTCGACAACCTGTTATCCCAGATTGTTAACTACTGCTATCATGCAACGAGAATGAGTGGACAACTTACCCGTTCACACCTGTTCTGCAAATCCCGCATGAGGTTTTTCTTCATGTTGTCGAACTCGGCAATCTGTTGCTGAACCGACTTGCCGTTGATGCCATTTGCTACACCATTGGCAATGGCGCCACTCTTGATCCGCTGTTGTAGGCTTTCGATATCAGCGGTCAGTTGCGAGTTCTGCTCAGACTTGCGAGCCAAATCTGCCTTGAGTTCTTGAACCAGCTCAACGTTGCCTTCTTGACGAGCTGCATATGCTTCGGCAAGTCGGCTCTTGATCTCGTCCTTGTCTTCATCAGATAGGTTCTTTTCGCACAGCTCCTCGTATTGTTGCTGCAGGTTGGCAAGCCTTTGTTCAAGAGCCTCCCTGCGTCGGTTGTGTGTATCGTCTTGCTCGTTTCGCGTGTTGAGAGATAGTTCTGCTTGCCGCACGATGCCCTGTGTTTCGACGAGCTTTTCGCGTATATCCTGAATAGCGTCAGGTGCGACCGCTTCGCCCGACGCACTCAACTTATGAAGGGCGTCTAGCTGTTCGATCATCTTCTGGATGCTGCGCTCGTTGTCGCTGAAAACCTCTCCGCCAAGGTCGAAGCCTGCCATCATTTGGGCCATAGCCTCGGCCTTCTTCTTCTTCTTCTCGTCCAAGGCAGCTGTCGATTCTTTCGCGTTCATTCGCGCGTCCAAAAGCTGTTGCTTTACATCATCTAGCTCAGCTGTGAGCTCGGCGTTGGCGTCTTTGAGACCATCCATCGTGATCTGCCCCTCCTTTCCTTCGTAATTGAGCTTCTCGATTTGCATCTTCAGCTCATTCAGCTCGGTTGCCATCCGCTCAATGTCTTTGCTCGACTTGGAGTCCCGTTCTTTGAAGTAGGATAGCTCCTCCTTCGCGGCCCTCAGCTGTTCCTCGATCCTAGCGACTAGGGTTTCCTTCTCTGCAACCTGATCTTGTAGCTCGTTCTCTCTCCGCAAGAATTCATCCTTCTCGTCTTTCTCCAGAGGAATACTAGGTGTAGGCGCTCGTTCCACGTCTAGTCTTGAATCTGGCCTTGAAGGTATTTCAGAGCTCTTCGTGGCGTCTAACCTCGAAGGGGTCTGTGCGCGCGACGGTGTGGAAGGGGACTTCTTGCTTGGAGCACCCGTCTCCAAAGCTGGTGTCCACCGCTCCTTTGGAACAGGTTCACCCCCGCGCCAGAGTTGCACCTCACCTTCAAGGGACGCGATGTAGCCTTCGAAGGTTGTGATCTGACCTTGGGCCTTCTTGAGCATGGCTTTGAGCTCCGCGGGGCTGAGTTCCTGGTTGACCTTCGCCTTGTTCTTGATCGATTTGGCACGCATACCGAATCGGAGGGTACTCAATGTCTCCGAATCGTTGTAGCTACTGGGCGAGCAGTTGATGATCAAGGTAGTCCGCGAGTTCCCGCCAAGCGATTCTTGCAGGATACGGGTGAGCTTGGAATCTCGGTATGGGACGTGCGAGGATTTCCCATCCGTCAGAGAATTGATGACCATACCGAGAGCACTTAAACTCTTGTTGATTTTCTTCGCTTCCTCCAATGTCTGTCCACTGGCGCCTGTCTTGCCAACTTTTTCGGAACCGGCAAGATCGACCAAGAAAAGCTGCCCACTCTTCTGCGACCCGGTGGTGATGTTCTTTTGTGCGACGGTGATGACGAAGATGGAGTGCGACCGCGAAGACTCGGCGTTCATGTTTGTCGCGGAAACAGCTCGGGCATCTCCACCTCTCCGCATGACTTCGTAGACCTCCTCCACGCTCGAAACATAGACCTCGAGCAGACCCTTCACATAGACACCTCTGTTCTTCTCTTCATGCACGGGTAGATTGTCGTTGTGGGGCATGAGCAGATCTCGAATCCTTTCCATGTAGATTTCCATGTACGAGACGCGAACCGTGTACTCGATATCGCTTGCAGAGGATATTATGCTTGCGAAGATTTGCTCAACGATTCGCGGGATGATGCCTTTTCCTGCCTCGTCTTCGATGCCGGTGCCCATCATCGTGTACGATTTACCGGCACCCGTCTGGCCGTATGCGAAAACGGTGCCGTTATAGCCATTCAGAATATCATCGACGGTCGGGCGGATCGAGTAGTCAAACACTTCCTGCTGCCGTGACTTCATATCGAACACGCGGTCGAAGGTAAACGACCCGGAGGCCTCTTTCGACTAGGTACGCAGCGTTGTTAGCAAGTATGTTCACATACAGTGGCAGCTATAAGAGACGTACCGAGATGGAGCATGTATCCTCATCTTTAAACTCGACTATGGGCTCTCCGCCGCTGGCGATTTCGATTTTGTTCTGCGGGCGGAAGCGCGCCACCACTACGCCAGGCCGTTAGCACTCTGCATGGTCGCTCGTCGTACCGAAAACGGTCAGAATAGGCGCACCTTTTATGGTGTTGGAGCTCCTGCGGCCGTTTGTTAGCAAGCTTCACCCTCACCCTCACGCCCTCGGCGCGGGCGATGCCACTTACGACATGGCGGGCGGCGTAGTATTGCTCTCGGCCCAGCGGCCACTCCAGAAGCCTTCGTCGCGCTCTCAGCAGCGGTGGTAGCGCGCGGGGGTCGCTGTGGGCTGCTGTTGTGGTACGTCAAGCGAGAGTATTCGAGGCCTCGGCGCGCTTGCAAGGCGAGTACAGGCAGGAGATTGGAAGCCCCGCCGGCTAACAGGGGAAAGTGGCTCGTTGCCTGTTTCAGGATAGCGCAGTCCTGTGAAATGACTGTGGAGGGGTGGACTGCGTGTGGAGCGTATGGCACAGGAGGGCGTGGAAAAAGGCCGGTAGGGACGCCTGGTACACGGTGTGGGCGAGACAGGTCAACAGCGTTGCTGTTGATAATCTTAGCACGGGTTGCTCCCCACTGCGTGGCGTTAGCTACGGTCCAGGGCTTTATCAACCCACGACGCTGGCAACACGGATTGTACGTCACGACTAGAAAGGCAATGCAAAAACCGCAGTAAAGCTGCATCTATGCAAACGAATAAGACGGGAAGCGCCTGCGACGCCTGCTCGTCGTATAGTGAACTAAACAAGACCCTGACGCCTTCGCTATGAGAAACGCATGCCCAGGAAAAGACAAACCGAGCGCAGTAGCGTCTACTTCGATACCAGATAACTCCTCTCATGCATCGTGCAAAATCTTATCCTCCTGTAGTCATCAAATACTGCCTGGCAGCATCCGTCCACCCTAGTCCTCCCAGCTCTTCTCCACCGTCTCGCGCACACGCTTGGTGTACTCCCTGCGATTATCTTTGTACAGGTTCGACGCTTCGACGTTGGCGGGCGACGATGTGTTGGGGTCGTTCAGCAGACTGCCTGCCGTCAGTATGCGCACTCTCCCGCTGGGCCATAGCCCAACCCACCTCTGTATGCTGGTCAGAATAGCAGCCACATCGTACGTCGGGCTCCATCTGTTCTGCAGAATGTCCAGGCAGAGCTCGCCCGTGCCGTACACGTTTGGATGGAACATCTGGCTGATGAACTTGACACCGGGCGGCTTGTTCGGATATGCCTCCTCGAAATGCATCACCAGCCTGAATGTCCCATCCTCAAAGGGCGTATCTGCTGGTCCGATGATGACGGCGTTCCTATGCCTGTGTGAGTCTCGCTGGTCGAGGCCAAGTCGCGTGCGGGGCGGTATACCATGTCATGACATTGTCGGCTATAGGAGACGCAGAAACGCCAGCAGGTGGATCAGTTTGCATGCGCTGTAGCACTAGGTTAGTCTCCTTTCCTATCTAAAGTGCTGCACGTTTGCGTCGGCTGTTTGCCGCAAGGCCAGCTACAGTAACTCAGGGTGGCGCACCTTGAAGTCTCGCATCAAACGACGGCGAGCGGCGGTAGACATGGTTTTGCTGGCTGTTTATCAAAAACGATTCGGTTTTGCGTTCGGAGAATAAGTTGCGTCGGTCGGGGTCGGGCTATGTGTGGTGTGGAGTGCATGCGAGCGTGCGCCTTCGAAGAAGTAGCAGGTGCGACCGGGGAGCGTCACAGTCACGTGACGCCGATCGCGCCCTTGTGAGACTGTGGCTAGTTTGAGCACTAGCCAATGCCCACCCCTCATATGTCACCATGAGTGAAGCTACCGTCAAGCAAAGTTGCTATTCACGTAAACGTATCTCGTGGATTGAAGTGTTCATTTGAATATGTATGTATACATCAAACACTATTCGGGGCGGGCATTTGTACAGGTCATTCTGATCATCATGTGAAAACCCGCTTGAACGCTACAAAGAGTCCATGGTCCGCATCATGAGGCAAATGACAAATGCAAAAAGGCAGACTATGATGTGCGTCCAACTCGCATGTAGATGCAAAAAACCGACCAGGGTAACAAATCAGGACATCTAAAGTCAAGGAAAAGAAGAGGACGATAGCCGTGAAATATGCTCTTACTCTCCAGCTGCTCCAGCAAGACCATGGTGCGACGCAGCGGCGGATCGCTCGCGTCCAAGATAGTCGACCACAGGGAAACGCGCGCGACGCTCTAGATCATCGAGCGGGATATGGGAGCGGATATAGCGATCCTTTTCGATGCCGGGAGGCTGGTAGTCCCAAGTTTCCTTACGGCCTGTCCTCGTTAGCATGGAAATTCTCTAAATTTGCGCTCATTACTTACCAATCTTCAAAGCGCTCCAGCAAAGCTGACGCCGACGTTGAGCAACCAAGACATCTTCGTGGATAGCGCTAAAGTTCCACTTCTTCTTCGCTTCAGCCTCGAAGCCTGACAATGTTTGCGCATGTTTAGGCGAAGTAGCCAGATTGACAAGCTCCCGGGGGTCTTCAGTCAAGTTGAAGAGTTGAGGAGGGTCCACGAGGGATGTGGTGTACTTCCAAGGACCACGGCGAATCATGTAGACGGGTGTGACGGTGCCTTCTCCCATGTATTCACCGAACACTTCATCCTTGCCCGGCTCATCTGATACGAGGTAGTTGTAGAGACTAACGCCATCTACAGGTAAAATAGCTGAGCGATCACCTCCAGCCAGATCCACAAACGTGGGCAGCAGGTCCATAGTTGACACTGACTCGTTGACCCGCTTCGGTTCGAACTTGGAAGGGTAGTGGATGATCATTGGGACACGAGCGCTGTTCTCGAACCAACTCATCTTGTACCACAGGCTGCGCTCGCCGAGCATGTCGCCGTGATCCCCTGAGAACACAATGATGGTGTCTTGGTCCAGATAGCAGTCCTTGAGGATTTTGACCAGCTTTCCAATCTGATCGTCGACGAACGTGCAAGCGCCAAAGTACGCCCGGCGAGCGCGGATGGCGGCTTCCTCGGGGATGGGATTATCCCAAAGATCCACAGCCTTCATCAATCGCTGCGAATGAGGATCTTGGTCTTCCCGGTCGATGAGAACTTGCGGCAGAGGAATGTCGACTCCTTCATACTGGTCCCAATACTCCCGAGTCATGGTGTAAGGGTCATGAGGATGGGTTAGAGAGACGGTCAGTGCAAACGGACGGCGAGTCTCTGGGTCAGAACGGACCCAATCATAAAGATATTGTGAAGACTATGAGGTCAGAATGGATCGAGAGTTTAGCATGTGGCTGGTGGATCCCAGGAGAAGACATACCTTGTACATCACATCCTCATCATAGTCGAGCTGATTCGATCGGACACACGGTCCGGCCTGCATGACGGAAGACATGTTGTGGTACCACTCCTGGCGCTCATCAGGCTTGTCCCAGTTGACTGTCCAACCCAGATCACCTGGGTAGATATCGGAGGTGAGCCTAAAGAGACATTAGAGAAGATCAATATGCAGGATGGCATTATTTTACTACGTACCTGTGCTCAAATCCATGGAGCTGGTCCGGGCCGATGAAGTGCATCTTACCCGCAAGTACGGTTTCGTACCCTTCTCGGCGAAGATAATGGGCATACGTCGGGACATCGGGATTGAGTACGGAAGCATTGTCGTATCCACCGATCTTGGACGGCAGCTGTCCAGAGCACATGGTGAATCTGCTCGGAGCGCAAAGCGGCGAATTACAGTAGGCATTGGAGAAGACGACACCAGTCCGTGCGAGTTCGTCTAGGTTCGGGGTCTTGATCACAGAATCTGGGTTGTTCATCTTGAGGAGGGGTGCGGCCATCTGGTCGGCCATAATATACAAAATGTTAGGCTGCTTCTTAGAGCTACCCGTGCCTGCCTGGTTGGAGGCGAAGTTCTTGGTCTGTTCTAGGAGTATTTCAGTAGTGATGTAATGCTCCTTTCCTTGGCCCGCAGACGCTCCGTTGCTAACCCCATACCGGTCTCCGGTTACAGAATGGCCGTTGCCGTTGCCCGAAGGCGATGAAGAAGTGAAGGAGTGAACAGAGCCCGCAGGTGCTTGAGCGTCCAGAG
Source organism: Bimuria novae-zelandiae CBS 107.79 (assembly GCA_010015655.1). Taxonomy (NCBI): domain Eukaryota; kingdom Fungi; phylum Ascomycota; class Dothideomycetes; order Pleosporales; family Didymosphaeriaceae; genus Bimuria; species Bimuria novae-zelandiae. Next base: position 269,787 of record ML976663.1, on the reverse strand, counting down.
ACGCCACACCGTCAGCCTGTCGCGACTTGAACGGCTGTTTCGCTACCGGATTTGAGAACAGCTGCGACTCCTCCTTGGCCGGTAGCAGGAGACTTGGAGCCATTCTCTGGAACACACAGCTGAGAGCGACCCAGCTTTTATTGGGGACGCACAAAGAAATGTATGGCAGGAATATTGGGACCGTGTACCACGGGAGACGTACGGAGTGCTCGGCTGAAAGACCCGCAATGACCTGTGCAGGAAAAGTTCAGGGCAGAAGACTGAAAGGTGGTGAGATTTGGAACCGCTCGGATATGTGTGCGAATTTAGAGGTGGTTTTGGGGCGTGGTGTGAGTTACTTAAGGAAGCGACGTGCGGACGTGCTCATTCGGAAAGAGCGATGGCGCAATCGAGCGACTACCCCAAGCACGCCATCATTCACACTGCTCAACTCGCGCTAAACCAGGCTAAGCCATTATTCCCTCGCGCTGCACCTGCCTCTCCACATTACATATGTACGCTCGCAATGACAGAGCGCCGACTTCGTCGGCACCGCTGCCCTGGGCAGCTGCACGCGACTATCTGTCAATCACTCGCGCTTGTGATCCGACCTGAGAACCGAGACGACAACACTAGGACAAAGACTCGGTTGTTCAGCAGCGCTTCATAAAGGCTTCAAGATAAAACCTACATACACCGTCTAGGTGACTGAGATACCCCAGCTTCCTCCTGACGGCACAGTAGTATCAACTGGTGGTCTGGATCTAGAGACACATACTGTCGGCGTGCCGATGCGGAACGCAAGGCTTTACAAAAGGATGGACATTACACTAGTGTTGGGCCCTTATCTCGCTATCGGTCGTCACGGTGGCTACGGAATGATTGAAACCTGAGGTGGTTGCTGGTCACAATCTGAACACGGAGCCCTGGAGTGAGGTCAGGCTCTGAGCATCCGCTAGCACCCGCCTAGTGTTCCTATTCGCTGTGTCTACTGACCACGTTTTCAAAGTCCAACTGATCGGTCAATCGCCTAAGCATCACAGTGGCAAGCTGGGCCCTTTCACTCCGTTTGACTAGCTCCCGGAACCTTCACGATTGGCCGGCGAAAGAATCGTCGGCGCAATCGAGACATTCCTCGGCGCAGCCACGTGACAGGTGTGCGCCAGTTCTAAACCGTAAGAGGCAACCAGCTGTCGCGTCCGCAAATCAGGACTATTCTCCGCCTGCAGGGCAAATTAGCGTGTCTGCAGAATAACTATTCATACACCGACTCTATTAGGCGAAGGCACCGGTTTGCGGCCAGAGCCTCCTGAAATGACTTAGGTATGCTCTTTATGCATTCGTTGTGAGGTCAGACTGAAAATATGTTGTACAGGAGCGCACGTTCGTTGATCCCGAGGTCCGCTCGGGACGGCGGTCTTGCCTCAATGTCTTTCTGACAATATTTACAACTCCACATGCGGAAGGATTCGAAGAATTCGAGCTGCGGTCGCCAAACAGCCGCCGGCCCGCTTGTCGAACCGATAGCTTGATTTCGCTATCTTGTGGCAGGGGACTTCCTGAGCTACTCATCAAAAACTCGTCGGTCACAAGCCTTCCTGGGCAGCAGTATCGGACACTATCAGCCAGCATTGCAATCTGGCAACCATCATGCGCATGCTTGATACACGTCCATAGCTGTTGTTGCGCCAACACATCACGGCTCGTCGCTCGGGGTTGTCGGGTCGTCGCTCTGTGACACATGGAAAGAAGTAGTTGCTCATCGAGCAAGACAGAGTCAGGCAACGCACGATCAGCTGTCAGCTTTCCCGATGCTGGGAGATTACGACTCACACATTACAGAGACACCGGCTGCATCGAATCTGCCAAACGAAGAAAGCCAATTTATCGACTCTACGTGGAACAACATGTTTGACGACACTCGTATCATTACTGATAACCTTTCCGACCCCTGCCTCGACAGTCACGAAGTCCCAGCCAAACCAGGGCGATAATCGCCTTGGAACTTTTGCCTTCCTGAGGAAAATTCGTCCCTTGTCGAGCTCGAGATATTGAATAACCCCCACATACGCTAGAGCGCCTTCCTTCGTGCTGCTCTATTTGCTACGGTCAATCAGAATTTCACAGCAACGTCAGCTTGAATAATCAAACTCCACATAAGCTAGACAACAAATCTGATCAGCACGGTAGCCTTGGAAAGATTAGCCCGAGCATAAGCGCCACGGGCCGGTGCGAGGTTGTGAAGCTCTCAAGCACCAGTCCAATAGCCTCACTCGATTCTCGATCAGAAAACCAACTCTGTCCAAATTTTGAACTCACCACTGATTTCTTTGAACAACCAAAGAATCAATGCGGAAATCTGGATACATCGAGCCAATGTCTCAGAAATCTGGTCAAAATTTTTGCAGAACCGTGAAGCTCGCCACGCGGTTTTCCCCACATACGCGAGAGTCGCAACAAGAACATCTCTTACTCGTACGTCCCTCGGATGTGGCATGTCCAGAAATAATGCCTAGACCTCCAATGCCAGCACCGGACATTGATGTTACCGAAAAGGAAAAGAGCTGTGCCACTGCAGGTGGCCGATGTAGGAAGCGACCATGCACAACGGTCAACACAACAACGGAGGTTGGAACAACGTAACTCGGCAACCTCTCATATACGACCTACCACAACACAACGATTGGGATGTAACGCTCTGTCCCTTGTAAACTATACAATCGCCCCGAGACTGCATAAGCGTCGGGTCAGTCTCCCTCGCATGACAATCCCTGGACCTTGTATACACGAGGCAAATGTGTCGAATCCATGCACGAAGGTCCCATGACCACCTGAAGAGACGGCCATGTGCGGAGACCATCTTGGCAACGGTAATATCCTTTTCACTATGTCTCACGAGCTTTATCTGCTCCTCGCATGCCTTTGTTTCTCCACAGGCCGTCGCCTCAACCACTCTCCTTCCACCACGTCGTTGAACATACATCCTTCTTGTCATGTGCAACGCTGCTACCTCGCCCACACACGTGTTGAAGCCCCGAAGTGTTTCCTTTGAACTCGATGTCCTGTACACCTCACATTCCCTTCATTTCTCATCTCCGATCCTGCATTTGACTTCATCTCTTTTACTTTAGTCCAGCACGACCAAAACCCTCGCAAACATCATCATGTTGCCAGTTGCCTTCAGCGAATTACGCTTCGACTTGTCTCGTTAGCGGTCTCCTTCGGTGCATTCACAGTCCACTTCAAAATGAACTTATCCCGTCTGCCCACTTCCTTGGTATGTGTCGATAGCGGTCGAGCCTTGGGGAAATGTTGCGGCTGGCAAGGCCACCAAAGCTCATTCTGCGCGACCACCGGGTTGGCCTTCTGTCCGTTACGCCGCTCATGCTCGGATGCTAACCCCACACTTCACGATTGACAGTCAACCCAGAAGAAACGAACAACTCCATTCTGCACGAAATTAACATCTGTAGTCGATCATTCATAACTTCATAACATCATATCTTATCCAACCCACCCAACACGCGCGCCCTTGACTACCCTCTCCTCCCCCTCACATACCCAGGTATCCTCGGCCTCTCCTCCCCCATCATATTAACCCCATCCTGTATCCCCTGCTGCAGCCCTCCCGTCACGCCCCACACAAGCCACAAACTCAGCTCGCTCAGCGCCACCCCGACCTTCCCATCATTCATCTGACAAATCGTATGCGTCAGCTGCAACCCCGTCCTACGCACCGCATCGGCGCCCATGATCCCGCTGTTCACAAGCCTCTGCGCGACATTATGCTTGCGCTCGAAGCGGTACGCGTGGCCGAGGAAGAGCTTGATGTACGGTAGGAGGAACTGCAAGAGGACGAAGGTCTCAAACACGGTGATGGCGACGAGGCGGTGGAGGAGCGAGGGGTCGGAGGGCGGCGCGGCGCCGTCAGGGTTCTTGAAGGAGAGTTTGTGCGAGCATGGCGCGGTGAGGATGAGTTCGGGCGGGAGGGCGACTTGGAGGGAGAGCGTTTCCTCGGGCGAGAGGGAGGGCGGGAGGCCCCGGAGGAGGTACGTGAGACTGTGGATGTACATTTGGCGGGTGAGGACGACGGAGGTGTCGTCGAGGCGGGGGGACTGCGATTCGGCGTACGCTTGCGTGGCGAGGCTTACACCTGGGAGTGTTAGCTGAGCGTGATCTTGTAGGGTTACACTTGGGCGTACCTTGGTTTGCATATTTCCACTTTATCCCCGTGCGGGTTTCTGATATTGAGAATGGCGGGGGCGTGCTCGACGACGAAGCTGGCGTATCTGACAGCGCCTCTTGAAACGGTTCCTCGTCTTCGGCGCTGTCGAACGAACTGCCCCTCGAACTGTGCTGCGAGTATGCGACGCTGGTCGGTCGCGATGTATAGTCTGGCGGCGGGCTCCGCGGAAGTGAAGCTTCAGAAGCAGTCTGCAAAGTTTTGAAAGGTATCGAGGGACCCCGTATATCGCTCAGGGCGCGGCGGATCGACGGAAGGGTCGGAATACGACTCTGCACCACAGCAGGAAGCACGCTGTACAGCATCGAGTACCTCTTCTCGTCTCCCTCTATCGTCGTCGCTGCGTCGAAGAACTCCAGGACGGAGGCCTGCTCGGCGTTCATACTGGCGGGCTTATCGGCGCTTCCGTGTGTTTCGCAGTACAGATATTACAGATATCCTTATAGATGGGTTTCGCGCCGCATGCGGAAGCGGACGATGGTATATGGACAAGGAGATGGTAGAGAGGTTGTTGGAATTGAAGAGAAGCGTCTAATTTTGACTTGGAGGGCATGACGGGCGGCTTCTCCCGGGCTATCTATTTGCGACATGGCTTGAGGGTGCATGTGAAAGTGGGTTGTTGGGAGTCGTGCCCTCGCTACAGGGGGGTGATAAGATCCTGGCAGGCTGAATTCCGACCGTTCGGGCTATTAGTGCGCCACGTGCGCGCCTGTCGCAATCACATGCGACGAAGTCCCTTTAAGTCTCTTTAGTAGGGAATTCGAGTAGGATCGATTCTCGCTCCATTATTTAATTGTTCTGATCGGTGAAGTTGTTTTTCATCCTTTAGACTGCTATCGTGCAGGTTTTTGTACAACAATTCGTGACTTCGTGGAGCTGCGATGAGCAGATGGTTGGCGACATCGGATGACAGTGCCACCAGATGCACCCTCATGAAGTTTACTAATTCTTCCATCCCAAGAGGAACGCTTCTCGGCTCTTCTTCACAAGACCTTTCAAGATTGAAGAATGCATATAGACAAAGCGCAGGAGGGAGAACAGAAGAATCACACCAACCGTCGAGGCCGCGCCGAAGTATAATATCTTCAGGCCCAAACCGACGTCAACAATCATGCCGACGAGAAATGATACTACCATTGCTGCCCAACCTAACAGCACCACAAACAGGTTCGCACCCTTGTTGATTTGGATGATACCGTGAACATTGCCTTTCCTTTTGGCAAATTGCTTCATGGCGGAAACGATGACCAGGGCCAGGGAGCCAAAGAAGACGATGACCCCACAGAAGTCATACAGTATGAGGTGAAGGTCTGTGAGGCGTGTTTGCATGCTCAGCAGCGAGGACGCCAGCGAGAAAGGTAGAAAGATGGCAGCGAACAAGCTGAGAAGCCATAGGCTAGTGGACTCTCGAATGTTGCGATTTATCTCCAAAAACTTGAGCTTCGACTCCATTCGTGGGACCAAGTCTTCGGTCCTGGAGACAAGATTTCGGGAGATGGCTCTGAGCTCTGTGTCGAATCTTTTGAACTTTGCAGAACCATGGAACAGTGGCGACAGCATGTCCAAAAGTGCGTCAACGAGGTCGACCACAGACTTGTTTTCTGCGTGCACTTGGTCCGCATGATGCGAGATGATTGCAATCTTCTCGAGGAACTGCGTTGTGACGACAGCGGCTCCGACCGTGGCTTGCATGTGCGAGGCAATCTCTGCAAGGTGAAAGTCGTACAAGTCCCGAAAGGTATCCAGAGTCCGGCATTGCATCAATATTTGACTGTGTAACATCCTCAGTACAAGTAACATGGATTGGTTTTCCGCTCGCAGACGTGGAATGCCTTGGGTGATGGCCTTGTACTGCCGATCCATATTTTCCATCGTGTGCATGAATTCAAGAAGGATGTCATGACAGTATCTCGACCCTTCAGCCTGCTCTTCCCTCCACATTGTTTTCACAGACAGCTTGCATGAGACGAACACTGTGATCCGTTAGCGCACGGCCAGGGTAATACATAGATTGACCTACGGATTACGTTGCCGTATGTGTCCTTGAAAAAGCGGGCTCTAGGTAGCCATGATTTCGTGGTCAGGTCAGGACCAAGGTGCGTGTTTGCTGTAGAATGATCGAAACTGGTCATGCCGAATCCCCATGCTGTGCCATTCTCGTCGCCGCCCTGGCATTGTGCTATGATCTCCGCCACTGATGTTGAAGTGTGGTTGCTGATCAGCGAGTTGTAAGAAGGTGGTTGAAATAGATTGACTAATGTCCCACCGTCTGGGAAATGCTCAACAAGCACTCTGATTGAATCTGCCCGCTGAACAGGTATGTTTCTCAGTACACTCGCCAAAGGTGGGATCGGCCCTGGATAAAGCGGCGGATATTGCGCCACAACATGGGGACAAATATCCCCATTGAAGGAGAAATCAACACCATATAGAAATCCTGGAACTGCGGTGGGTTCCATCGCTCTGAAAGGATACGCAGGGTTCCATAAACACTGGAGACGATTTTCCGATGTAAAGCTCCGAAGCTATGAATTCAAGACAGCGCAAAAGAAGTTCCGGGTGGGTTTGAAGGGGCATGGAAAGCTGGATCGATGGCTAAAGAAGGTAGGCTGAGTCGAAGGGGTCGCACTCAACTGGGCGGAGGAATCATTTCGCCTCGGCAGCTGCATGCTCAGCCTCGCAGCCTTCTTGCACTTGCGAACGCCAATGCTCTCGGATTCTGTAATTTCACAGAGCCCTTTAATTGTGCAATGTTTTAACACCTGTTAGACCGTGTTCGAATGGTCAGCTATGTCTTTCAATCGGAGGATTGTCACCATTATGTACATGTATACTAGTGGGAGCAGGAGTCTATCGTAGTGGGGTGATGGTGGCGCGGTATGTATCCCCCGCACCGCCAACATCGCCCGTACACGGGCCACCTGGCGTCTGCCAATAGGAGGATGTCCCTGATGGCACTATTTTAGTAGGAAAACCAAAATATGTGAAATTTCTTAGCAATTTTCGTAGGCAGGCTTATTTATAATAGTTATAGTTAAAATATAGTAATATAATTACTAATTACTTAATAGTTAAACTTATAGAGATATCTACTAATCTAATAGTATTAACGCGGCGTTAGTGCTCGGCTAGGCACTTAGGACGTAGCTTTGGCCTACACAAAGGCACCTTATAAAGCCTATAGCCATAAGTTATACGCGGAGCGCGTTAGTGGCTATATAAATTACCTATTATTACTTTTAAAGGTTCCCTAGTAGTTATTACTCTATTATATACCTGCCTACTTTTACTATAGACTATATAGGTCTTTAACTCTACGTATACCTTTATTATTATATAAGAGTTACTATTTATAATAATAATATTATTAAAAGCCTTGTGTTTATAAGAGCTATTATTAAGTTATATACTACGCTTAAAGAGTTAATTAATAAGCTTATAGAGGAAGTATTTATAACTATTCCTCTTAGCTAAGGCTAGCGTTAAGTATATAAAGAGCCTATACGCGTTATTAAGCGTTAAGTTAAGTAAGAAGTAAAGTAGTAGCTACTATATATAATAGTATACTTATTAAGTAGAGTAATAGCTATGCGTTTAATTAAATTAATCTACCTTGCTTTTATAGTAATTATAGGTATCTATTATTTTAAAGATACTAAGTAACTTAATAGGCGCGCTGCTAAAAGCCTTCTTAAAGGGCTTCTTATTATATACGCTTATAATAGGGTGATAGTAAAGCTACTCTATAATAGTAACGCCAAGAATTATTAGCTTAAGCTTAGTAGTAGCTAGAGTAGCTAAAGCAGCTAGAGTTACTTACTATTAATAATAGTAGTAGTAGTAAAAAAGATAACTTAAGAATCCCGCCAGGTAGCTTAAAGTACTATTTTATTATTTAATAGCGCCTAGTAAGCCTTTTTTTTATATAATCTCTTTTATAAATTGCGTCTTAAGCTATATTAAGTTGCTATTAAAGCGCTCTTTTATTAACTTCTGCTTACCACGCTCCCTTATTACTGGCTCTAGCGCTGCCATCTCCGTCTTAGCGTTAGCCTCGAAGCGCTCCTCTATTGCAGTCTTTGTGCTTCTAACTGTGCCGGCACAGCCTATGCCTTCGTCCCTTAGTGTTACGACCACGAACCCCACAAGGATGAAGAAGCCAGACAATTACGCTAAGAGAGTAATTATTAATAAAGTAGCAGAGTTAACAGGACCTAACGGGGCGCGGGGCAGCTTAGTTAGTAGTCATGTAACAAAGTCCCGCATAAAGGGAAGTCCTATAGGACTATCGTAGTCCCTGGGACTACAGGGCCTTGGCGGGACTACGAAGAAGGAATAGGCTAGTATATAGTGTGGCGACTTTCCTATTGTTGTTTCCTTCCTCTTAGTTAACTTATATATCTTCTGTGCGAGTACGTTCTCCTATACAGACTAATAGTTATCTTATTTATTATAAGATTAGATTATCTAGCCGCGCTAAGTGTCGCATTAACTTATACTACTAAATAATTTGTAAAGCACCACGATACCTTACCGCCCTAACCTAGATTAGAATAAGGTGTGAGAGCCTTATAACACTTTAACTACCCTATGGTACAATAGCAGGACCTAGTTCGACCACCGCAGCTCCGGCACCTAAGGAAAAGACCCTAGGAGAGATGGTTATCGAACAAGCGGCTCAGATAGCCCAGTTACAGGAAATCATTAACCAGATAAGCGAAAAGATAAGCGAATAGGGAAATGGCGACCTCTGCAAAAGGCAGAAATAGCGGCTTTTGAGCAGCTTAAACGCCTATTCCTAACGGCACCCCTACTATAGATGTACGACCCAGAGCGGCGACATCGCATCTACACAGATGCATCGGACTATGCGCTGGGGGCCGTATTATTGCAAGAGTGCGACGACAGTAAATGGAGACCCGTCTTCTATCACGCACGCAAGCTCTCAGGAGCAGAACTAAATTATAAGATTTACGATAAGGAGTTACTCGCAATCGTCGACTGTTTTAAGCAATAGGAAGCGCAGCTTAAAGGAGCAAAGCACTAACGACAGGCTAGATGGTCGGAATGGATGGCGGAATTCGACTTTCGCATCACCCATTTACCTGGCAACTCAAACGCCGCAGCAGACGCACTTAGCAGGCGTTTAGATCTCGTAGAAAAAGATAATAGAAGTAACTATGTTATAATCCTAACCTACGCGAAGGACAGAACCCTTCGCTATAATAAAATATAACTTGCGCTAGCACTAGAAGCACGGCGCGCGGATCTTACCTATTATAGGCTAGCTATAAAAGAGATACAGGATTATAGTAGGCTTAAGGACAAGAAATACTAAGCGTATAATCTCTACTAAGCTACGAAATTAACAGCACAGGACTATTAAAACTATATTTAGATTAGCAAGTAAATAGCTCCGCTACTAATTAAAAAACTATATAAAGATAAGGATTAGGGATACCTAGGGATCGCTAAAACAACGCGTTAAATCGCGAACGAATATACTATCCCTAGGCTACGCTAGGCGGTACAAAAGGTTTTAGGCAACTATTTAGCCTGTTATAAGAACAAGCCTAAGAGACATAAGCCCTATAGCCTCTTATAACTACTATAGCCGCCCCTAAGACTATAGTTAAGCGTGACCATAGACTTTATCGTAAAGCTACTAGCATTACTAGCACTAGGGAATAAGGATCCCTACAACTTAATCTTAGTTATAATCTATTAACTTACTAAGGAGTCAAGGTTTGTGCTAATTAGGGAAGCTATATTAGCAGAAGAACTAGCCTATATGGTAAAATAAGAACTAATATTACAGGTTAGACAACCTAACGAGTTTATTACAGACAGGGCCAAGATATTTACATCGTTATACTAGACCACGTTTATAGCTAAATTAGGGATTAAGCATAAGCTCACGACAAGCTTCTATCTTAAAATAGATAGCTAAACTAAGTAAACAAACTAAACGTTAGAACAGTATCTCTAGATATATGTAAATAAGCTTTAAGATAACTAGGTTAAGCTGTTACTAACGGCCTAGCTAGCATACAATAGCGCAAGATCGGCGACTACGGGGTACTCGCCATATTACGCCAACCATGGATGTGAGCCAACGACTCACTGGGATCCATTAGACATCCAGAGCATTGCGAAGAACGCAGCCAACAAGGCCGAACTTATGCAGGACCTATATAAAACACTGTATAAGAATATCGCGCGACGTAATAAATAAATAGCGCGATAAGCGAATAAGAAAAGGATTATAAGACTAATCTTTAAAGAGGGAGATAGAGTCCTCCTCTTACGAAAAAATCTTAAGATAACAAGGCTAAGTAAAAAACTAGATAACCTTTAAAAGGGACTATTCGAAATCTAAGAGGTTAAGGGACTAGTTAATTTTAAACTATAGCTACCTATAGATACACGGATCCACCCGGTCTTCTATAAGTTATTATTAGAACCAGCACTACTAGACGCCGAACTAGAAACCTAGCTCGAACTCGAAGATAAGGAGTACGAGGTTAAAGCTATTAGGGACCTATAAAAAATTAGGCGTTAGTATAAGTATCTAGTAAAGTGGGAAGGATGGCTAGAAAACCATAATACGTAGAAACTAGTACAAAACCTTACGAACTGCAAGATAGCGCTAGAGAGGTTCTATAAGGAATATCTAGAGGCGCCGCGACTAGATTAGTAAGGAACTTAGAAAAGTTAAAGGACATAAAAGGATTAAAAGGAATAAATAAGTTAGCCTATAACTAGCCTAAGTTAGCCTATAGAGGTGCATGTGGCAATAGTTCGCGAAAGCTAGTACCCTTTAAATTCTCCTCTTATTACTTTAACGCCTTAATTATATTAGTAACGCGTAAGTCGTGCTAGGTATAGTTATGCTCCTTCTTCTCTATCTTTACTAACTCTCGCTTAAGACGCGCGGTCTTAAGAGTAGCCTAAGCTTAACGCTTTTTTACTTAAAAAAGGGTAAGACGCTTTTTGCGCTTCTCCTTCTAAACACGCTCTTAATCCTTCTTAGGAATCTATAGACTATATTAAGCATGGGTAGCAAGATAGCCCGCACACTACCTAGAGGCAGCGTTAATAAAACACCGCAACTTCTTCTTCTAATAATACTTATAACTAGACGCTATTTCTAGACCCTAACCTTCTACCTTTTACGCACGAGCACGACGGGTCGCTAAGAATAAATAGGGGGTTCTTAGCATAATTAGTAAGGCAAGGGGAATTAAGGAGAGGCTACGGCCTGCCTTAAGACGCGGGGGGACGCACCTTTATAATAATTAGCACTAACGCGCTAATAGCATAGCATAGTAAAGTAAGGTATTAGGATAATAACCTTAAAGAGGGGGATAGTGTTACGACCACGAACTCTATAAGAATAAAGAAGCTAGATAATTACGCTAAGAAAGTAATTATTAATAAAATAGTAAAGTTAACAGGACCTAACAGGGCGCAGGGTAGCTTAGTTAGCAGTTACGTAACGAAGTCCCGCATAAAGGGAAGTCCTATAGGACTACCATAGTCCCTGGGACTACAGGGCCTTGGCGGGACTATAAAGAAGGAATAGGCTAGTATATAATATGGCGACTTTCCTATTATTATTTCCTTCCTCGTAGTTAACTTATATATCTTCTGTGCGAGTACGTTCTCCTATACAGACTAATAGTTATCTTATTTATTATAAGATTAGATTATTTAGCCGCGCTAAGTGTCGCATCAACTTATACTACTAAATAATCCGTGAAGCACCACGATACCTTACCGCCCTAACCCAGATTAGAACAAGGTGTGAGAGCCTCATAACACTTAGGTATTTAAGCATAGGGATAGTGTTAAAGAGATTGTCGTCCTACACGGCGTAGAGTCCTAGCGGAAATATACAGTTGTTATTAGCGTCTTTAGCAAGTACAAGAATAAGAGGCACTAATTTAGTCGGGGTAAAGGCTAGCTTAAAGAGGTTATATATAAGATTAATAGGCCCTTTACTAACGCCCTTAGCATAAAATAGCTAGTTAAGTATAATGCCATCGCTCGCGAGGACCTATATCTTATATCCCTTAGGTTGTCCGATTATATAGCCTCTATCTGTTGTGGATATAAGGCTGGAGCACTCTCTCTTTTATACTATTCTAAATAGGGCTAGCGCTATAGCGGCACTTATTTAGAGCCTCGCACACATCTGCATTCTAGGAATATAGAATACGAACATCATTAATCAATCATCACATTTATTAAATTCTCATCATTGCATTATCTCAAAGTGACAGAACACTATTAAATCTAATAATTAAGAGTCTTATTGCCTCCGCCAAGCTAATTGCAATAGCCCTATTAATCCTTAAAGATCTTATAGTAATCTTGACTAACTACACGAACTACACACCGTAGCTAAACTAGCTAAAAATAAAATCCTAATTCCTAAAGGTCTGGAACATTATCAACCCAGCGCTGATAGATGAACTAAGACAGAAACCCGCAATGCCAATACCTCCCGCGATAGGCAACTACCAGCCAAGCACGGCGTATACAACTGCGAATCCGAATAATATGCCAACAATGCCCTTATATCTATCGACGGCAGGCGCGAAAGCATACAAAGATAATAGCGATTATTATAAAGGATAGCTAGAAATATACAAGATTATAGATCGCGAATACTGAGAGGAACAGGTTAGCCTAAACTAAGTAATTACTATTATCTAATTAATAGTTTCTGCGTATCTCCAGAACAACTACTACTTCCTAAATTAATTAATTAGGTAGTAGATTAATAACCTTACGATTATAGTTAGGGTAGACCTGCAAGACAAATACAGACAATTAAGGGTAAGATACTAAGAAGCCCTTAAGCTAATAAGAATAGCTAGATTATAGGCTACATGGCTATCTAAGTACGATTATGCAGCTATAGAAGTAGAGACTAATTAAGTCCTAGAGCTTTAAAGGCTAGACTTAGTTAAAGAAGACTTTATAAAGGCAGTTGTTTATATCGCACCTATATAGGTAACGACCTTCTAGTAATATAGAAGCAAGGATGCAGCTGTCTTACGAAAGTATATAATAAAACTCTTCTAAGACTATATAATCCTGTAGCACCTAATTAAGGGTAAATAAAAGGGCGCTTTTACTGCTGCAGGTTCATCTCTCGCTAACGGTGGTAAATCTACCTAGGCTACAGACAGGGACGCCTCTCTTATAGATAAAGCAGTAATATTAAAATATTAGGGTAGACCTCGTAAACAACAAAATAATAGTTAATGTACTAGAGCCAAGCGGTCCGCGATTATAGACAATAAGCTAGCGATAGCTAGTAGCCTTAAGTGCCTTGCTTATAAATAACGCTATAGTCTATAAGACTGCTTCTACGCTTTTCTAGACAAACAACTAGAATAGTTTAGGCTAAAGCCAAGCATAGTTGCCCTAATTAAGTTTAGGCTAGAGAATGACCCTGCGCTTTAAGAAAGCCTAAAGATAATAAAGAGGGCTAGATTATAGGCACCTATAATTAAATTATCGCATACTCCTACTCTAACTCGAATTACTAAGGCTAATAATAAGTAACTAGATAGACGCAAGATTACTAAAATCCTAGTAAGCTTTAACGCCGTATCTTTCTACACTAAATTAAACATATACCTATTGCGATGCTTAGCTATACTTAATTTAGGCATAACCTGCTATGTCTTTAACGACATCGATCGCTTTATCTTATACTAGCCACCGGCGCCAGGAGACTTCATATAGGCAGGGAATACACAAATATAGATTAAAGGATACGGGAGCGTCTATCTTAATATACAAAGTGTAAGCGGTAATTAAATAATACGGCTAGATAATATAGCCTATTACCCTAATTTGCTCTACAATCTTGTATCGTTCCGATTACTCTGGAGGCAAGGCCTTTGGTGGGACATAAGGGCAGACCTAATAACTCTAAAGAGAAGAGATAATACTATGCTAGCAGAACTCTAAGAATTGTATAGACAATAGGTGTTAGAATATAAAACAAGACTAGCAGGTAGTATTCCTACTAATGCTGCGCACGCCACTCACAAGACTAATACACGCACTAAATAAAGACCGTAAAAGGCAAACGCATAGACCTAGCACTAGCGATTAGGCTATCTAGGCCCTTAGGCCCTCGAACACCTCGTGCAGCAATCTAAGGGGGTAAGGATTAAAAGTCTCCTTATAGTAAAATGTAACGCCTGCGGCAAAGTAAAACTAAAACGGCAAATACGCCGGCAAGCCAGGGAGCGAACTGAAGGCCCTGGCGAGCGAGTTATAATAGACTTTCACGACTATAAAGCAGACAGCTTAACAAGAGAGAAGAGCTAAATGCTAATTACTAATTAATTCTCTAGCTTCGCATAGGACTTCTACTTTAAGGATAACTACCTAGCACGGTTAATTATTAAATTACTTAGCACTTTTGTACAGTTTATAGAAGTACAATACAACGTTATAGTGAAAGTAATTAAATCTAATAATAAAATCTTCTTTATTAAGGCTAACATTAAGAAGTAGTGCGCGGCGCAAGGTATTAAGATTAAGTCTTTAGCACTAGATACTTAAGCACAAAATAGAGGAGTAGAACGCTTAAGGGGTATAATTAAGGAGAAAGCGCGCGCAATACGACTTAACTCTAATCTACTATAGTAAATATAGCCTAAGATCACGCAAGCCGCAGTCTACCTATATAATTAAATGCTAAACTACACTAACTAATAGCGATCTCTATATAAAGTGTTCTTTATAATAGTAGCCTTTTAGAACGGCATTGTTACCTAACTAAAGAAGCCTAATTAAGCTTATCTAAAAGCATATGGCTGCAAAGCGTTTACGATAACTAATAACACAAAACGCGGCAAAAGCAGGCTTCAAAGGCTTGACCCTAAAGCATAGATTAGCTACCTTGTTAGCTACAGATTAACTAATATCTAGAGAATATAGATTCCCTCTCTAGCAAAGACGATCAGTACTCGCGATGTAATATTTGATAAGGATACTATGTTCTTAGGCAAAACCAAAGACCTAATAGACAACCTTATACACAGTATATTAGAAGAAATAGCAGCCTAGGTGTAATTAGTAGAGTTACCTCCCTTACCTTAATAAGAGCATGCCACTAAGTCCTTCTTTAAGGATAAGATAATTAGTGAAGCGCTAGAGGAAGAGGCTCCTAAGTGCAGGCAAGGTAAGAGAGCTAGGTACAAATATTTAACGCCTCTATTAACGCCGCCACTAGTAACACTCCTTGCATAACTAATAGCAGGAGATAATTAAGCTATACCACTATAAATAGTGCAAATAGGATAGTTGCAAACAAGCCTATAGGCCGCAGCCTTTATAGCAGGCACTAAAGCTGGCAGTAGCGGTAAATACAAAGGTAAGACTCTTAATAAGGCGTAGCTTTGATAAATAATTACATTAGGCAAGAAGCTACATCGAAGTATGCTTCTAAAGCCACCTACATGCTAAAGTAAGCTCGAAGATCACCCTCTTTATAATATATGGAAGGAAGCAGAACGATCCCATCTATAGAGCTATAAGGAAATAAAGTCTTAGAGCGAGGTCGCAGCAGCTCCAGTAAAGGTAGTAGGCTATTAAATCCTCGACTACATGTAGGTATATACCTATAAATTCGACAAACACTATCGATTGCAGAAATGTAAAGCAAGGCTAGTAGTGCGAGGCAATTAATAGTAGCACCTTACCTCGCAAGAAACCTAAGCCGCAACACTTATAGGATAATTATTCCGCATGCTTATAGCGATTGCAGCTCGTATTAACTTAAAGCTTATTTAACATAATGTTACTAACGCGTTTGTCCATGCAAAGCTGGACAGAGAAATCTACATAAGAATGCCTCGCGGCTACTTGCGAGCAGGCACAGTCCTTAAACTACACAAAGCACTATATAGACTGCGCATATCTCTACTACTCTGGTAAAGAGAGTTCACATTAACGCTCCGTGATATTGGCTTTAAAACAGCAGACTTGTCAACAATCAAGCCAATCAAGCCGGTCTAGCCTAATATGGTAATTCACTAGCTCGTGTAGGCCAAGATATTACTAAATTTGGTTAGATCGGCTTGATTGGCTTAATTGTTAACAAGTCTGTAAAACAGTGCCCCACGAGCTATGCTGCCTTATCAAGGACGGTATTATTATATTCTTCTATGTAGATAATCTTATCATCGCCTATTAGAAGAATCACGAGCCTGCAGCAAAAGCAGCTATTAAAAAGATAAGAACTAAATTTACCCTTACTAGCGGGAAAGACCTATAATAGTTTCTAGGAATTAAAATTATTAGGGACCGCTTAAATAAAAAGATCTGGCTTTTATAAGCATTATACGTCGACAAAATATCGCGCCTTATTAATCACCATGAGATTCGCTATAATACCCTAATAGGTTTAATCGAATTACTCCTAAGAACAGGACTAGCTAGTAAAAGTAAGATTAATTGATACTAGCGTAAAGTCGGATTAATTCTTTATGCTATAGTTATAACTTAACTAGATATCGCCTTTGCAAGCTCTAGATTATCACGATTCTTATTTAACCTAAGCAAAGAGCACTAAGTAGCTACTAACTAAGTTCTCCTCTATCTTACTAATACTAAATTACTAGGTCTTTAGCTTAGGGGTGTAGATACTTTAGAAGTAGCAAGCAACGCATCCTTTGCTAATAATACACTTAATTATAAGAGTTTATAAGGATACGTTATTAAATTATTTAGTGGCCTAATTACCTGGAAAGCAAGCAAGCAAGATACAGTTACTACATTAATAATAAAGGCCAAACTTCTAGCGCTTTTATAAGTAGCTAAGGAGGCCATCTTTACTTTATAATTACTTTAGGAGCTCCAGATCACTGTAAGTAATCGCCTAATTATAATTAACTACGATAATTAATAGACTATTCGCCTTATTACTAAAGAAATCGCAAAGCTGCAGACCAAGCTCCGCCATATAGATATCTACAATTATTAGCTAAGACAAGAAGTTATACTTAGGATAATTAAAGTAGACTATTAACGCTTAGAGGACATAGTTGCAGATAGACTCACAAAGGCCCTACTAGTAAACAAATAGAGCAAGTTTCTAAATAGGCTAGAACTTAAAAATATATTAGACAAGATTACTAATTAAGAGGTTGCCCTGCAGGATCTACAGCAGAGGATAGAGGCCTTTAAGTTAGAATAATAGATAGATAAATAATGCGAAGGTCTAGCTTAAGGATAAGCCCAAGCTAAGGGGGTGTGTCCGATTATATAGCCTCTATCTATTGTGGATATAAGGCTGGAGCACTCTCTCTTTTGTACTATTCTAAATAGGGCTAGCGCTGTAGCGGCACTTATTTGGAGCCTCGCACACATCTGCATTCCAGGAACACAGAACACGAACATCATCAATCAATCATCACATCCATCAAATTCTCATCATTGCATTATCTCAAAGTGACAGAACACTATCAAATCTGACATAGGTATAGGCTTTATTTTAATTATTACTATCTCGCTAGCGCGTTTAATAAACCTAATAATAGCTTTATTAACGCAAAGGTGCTTACCTAGATACTATAGTTAGTATTACTAATAAAAAGCTAGTAAATTACACCTTAAGACCTACTAGGATGCTATAGCTTAAGTGAGCGCTTGCGTATATGCTTAGAGAGATCCCACACACGCCCGAACGGCGACTTGAATAATTGTTCGACTTCTGTACAGTATATATAGCGATCTATTTGCTCCCAGCGCTGGCGGGACATGTACTTGTTAATATGGTGAGTAGGAGCGTTGGCGTGTAGCCTACTCCAGTATTCCTCTGCTGACGGCTCTTTGTGTAGGCCCATATATATTACTATCGCGAAGTACGTATATAGCTTAGTTAGTGACGTCGGCTTCCATCCTCGTGCGTATAGGTCGTCTATTATAGCGGCTCTAAGCTTCTTAGCATATTAATTTGTATAGTAGGCTATCCTATTAAGGATACTAACACTAAAGAAGAGATTAAAGAGAGTAATAAAATTACTAGTATTTACTCCCTTAGGTAAACGCGCTTTACCTATATTATTATTACTAATAAAGAAAAGCTTTTACTTAGATAGCAGCGTGCGTAGCAAATTTAAAATTTTTTCTAACTTTTTCTTATACTAAGTATATTTTACCTAGTTAGGATTATTACTTAACTTTAAAGAGTTACTAGGCATATTTACAAAAATAACTAATTTTAATTTACTAATAAATTAGTAGGTAATTTAAAAATTAGCGTTCTATAATATAATTTTAAGGTTTTTAGCGATTCTCTAGGGCTGCGTGTAAGCAGCCCAGAGATATGTCACATGACGACACTAGTCTCATGAGTCAGCTCTATCTCTATAACGTAATCCACCAGTGAGCTACGTACACCAGTGAGCTACGCACCCCACCAAACGCGTGCGCCTTTTTAACAGATAGCTAAACAACAACTAAATTAAACCTATATAAATATATGTACAAAATATTCCTAATTGCTTATACACTAAGTCCTATTATGGCCTTGCACATGGCACTTTAAGCACGTTAGTGGTGCTCGCTAATAGCTCTAAGATGCCTAGCTCTAGACATCTACCTGCGCCCTTATTTCTGCCTCTACAGCTAGCCTTTAACCTTCCTAGCCTGTGAGAGTCCCTCCTGTAGCAATATACTGCCGTCGCTGTTGCCTCTTTTTCTCTCGGCGATAATTGGCCTAACGTAGCTTAGTGTTCTCCTTAGCAAGGATTGTTGCAAAGTACATCGCCATCTAATATCCTTTTATAAGCTAACCTAGAGCCTGACGTGTAGGGCTCTGCGATTAACGACTAAGGAAGCTACGCAGTAGCTAGGCTTGCTACTATAGCTAAGCAACTATATAAGGCGTATTAGTAGTCTAGCGCCTCTCACTACTAGCTTCTTACCTTAGGGGAGATAGCGTTTGGACTATAGTAAGCAATAATAGGACGCGCTTAGGACAGTGTAGGATAAGGCCTACTACTTAAAAGCCACTCTTAATTAACTACTCTAAGAAGACTAAAGCCCTAATACGCGTGTAGATATTAAGAAATTCCTACTTATTAACGTAAAAGATATAATTACGCGCGAGCTCAGACACCTCGCGTTTATACACAGCTTTAAGCGGCGCGTAGTAAGTAATATCTAGTGGCTATAGCAGATGTAAGCTATGAGCTAGCATATAGAGACTAATAATCTTATTCTCTATATAGAACTAATCAAACTTAGGCGTCGCATGGCTACTATAGCCGTCTAGAATAAGCAGGCAATAGGCTCTAGCTAAGCGCAACGCGGTCTAATAGTTAAAGTGCTTAAGCTATTCTAAGCCAAGCTTGTTAGTTATCTAGCCATTATCGCTTACTGCAAGCCTCCAATCGCCTAGGATAAGCTAATACTAGCTAGCTTAGTATAGCTTTCTAGACAGTATAATAAATGGCGAGAGCGCCCAGCCTGACGCGCTAACACATTTAATTACTATAACCTAGTCGCGATTATTAGGCTATATAGCAATTGCTCGCCCAACTCTATCAGAGCTTATAACAACCTTAGACGTGCTAGCGACCCCTATCATAAATCCTGTCTTATTAAAATTATATATGTCCTTATCTATTATGCCGTACTTCTAACGCGTGTCCTTAATAAGCTTAAACTAGACTCTAAACTTAACTAGATCCTAATAGAGAACACGCTAAGCATGCAGCTTCTTATCTTACTTAGTTATAAGCTCTACCTAGTTATTAATAAAGCGTAACACCTAGTTCTTGCCAATAGGCTGTGGAGGCGGGATCTAGCCTTAAGCTTAAAGCAGAACGTCTGCTATTCGGCGCACATTAATAATATAGGGTGGAAAGCCTCGTCTATTAAGGTCTAGGATTTAGCAAATAAGAGACTACTCTTTAAGAGGCAATAGCTTACGCTTATTAGACGTTGTCTTAATTCTAGCTTAGACACTATAGAGGCGCGACTAGAGAGTTAATTTAAAGATATTATAGGCTACTGCTATAGCGTAAATTAACTAATAAGGATAAGACTTAATTAAGATAAGGGTAAGACTAAGTCTGCCTTCTTTTAATAATAATTAAGCTCGTTATTATTAAGCTATAGTTAAAAAGGTAAACGCGTCGTGACGCGTTTTAGTAGGGTGCGCAGCTCACTGGTGTACGCAGCTTACTAGTGGATTACGTTATCACCAGGTGGCGAGCTAATTCGTGATCGGTGTACGTAAGCAGCACTAGCCATCAACAACAGCCCCTCCATCTACAACAAAACTTCACCCTTACACCAATCACCCAAATCTCGTCCGATTCCTACAATAAGCAGCTCAATCGACGCGCCGCGAACGCCTAAACGCTCTAAACCTAATATCTAATATACTACGCCTACGAAATTAGCCTACCTACACTATTATAGCCACCAGGCAAATAGCGAGACTATTAACAATGTTAACAAGCTATTTTAAATCTCTAAGGCTACAGGCAGATATTAGAGGCGTTAACAACATAAGCTAGGTATAGAGATCGCGCAAAGGCGTACACATAAGCCTTTAGCTAAGCTTAATAGCAACAAGCTTAGGAGAGCTTTTTAAACGCCTATATAAGTTCTTAAACATATAGCAGAGCCTAAGGAGAATCCCTATAGTTAACGCCTGCTTACCTATTAAGCTAAAAAGTATAGTGTTAAGCTCTCTAAGTGTTAGTTATAATATAACTTTAGTTAACAACTCGACGCTCACATGTATATGGCGCCCTATAGTAATCCTTTAACAGACGCCAACAAAGCTGCGCGCGTACAGTATGGCCAGCAGAACAAGGATCTGCCTATTATAGGTTACTAGGATCAAGTTTTCTTCACTAATAAGGCTCATTTTAACCTACATAAGCGCCTCTAAAAGCCTCGTCAGCTGCGTCGACGCGGGCAGCAAAAACAATACAGAAAAGTCACTAATATGCAGCCTCGGAGCGCTCCTAGGGGTCAGGTTTTACACATATACACCTGCGTCAACTAGGACTTTAAATCAGAGCTCTACTTTTACAACAACAACAAAGAGATGCCTACAGTTGTTAAGCCTCCGCCAAAACCTCGCAAAAGAATGTATAAGTCCTCTTAGCAGTACGAAAAGCGCGTATAAGAATAGGAGGCTTATAAGCCTCCCAAAGTTAACGTAGATCCTTAAGGGAACTATATAACATAAGCCTACTATACAGAGTATGTACTACCTATGTATATTAAAATCCTCAATAACGCGCGCACTCGTAATCCTTATAAATATCCTATTCTATAAGAAGATAATAACCTATCGTATAGTACAAGATTAAAACACAACATTGCGTGTATATTTAAGATATCTTAAGGAGTGCGGCTCCTCATACACCTAGGGAGGTCACTAGATCTCAATCCTACAGAAGGATGCTGGCTCATTCTTAAAGAAAAGGCCAAAAGGCGTCTCCACAAGCCATGTGCAGGTGAGACGCCTTGGGATGGGACTACAAAATACCTTAAGGATATACTACAGCAAATATAGGATGAGATCTCTATTAATAAGATTAGGGAGCTTATCAAGGAGATGCCAGATCGCTGCCAAAGGCTTATAGAAACTGGCGGCGAGAAGATACGCTCACAACACTGGTAAATATACTATACATATCCTATATACTGTAGAGATCCTGAGATCTTAACACCAAATCTAAGCTCTACGCGTCAGATTTAAGCTTTAAAATTAAGTTTAGCCTTAAAATCAAGTTAATATGCGTTAAGAACCTCAGAATTTCAACTTTGTATAGTAATTACTATAGGAGAACAAAATTTGGCGGTTATGCTTACATAAACCGATCACGAATTAGCTCGCCACCTGGTGATATACGAGCCTCTGATCACTCCATGTACACACAACACAACACAGAACAACACACAGAGCAACTCAGACAATTACACACACAATATACTACCTTCACACATACCACCCACCTGCTTACAGTTATAAGCCCGGCCTAATCCGCCCTCATACATATACATTGACTCCCTACCTACCTACCTGTCGATCGAGCCTACTCGATAGAGCGATCTCGCCATGTCAAAGGCTATCTCGTCAATCATCCTTCAAGGGCCACACAACTGGGAACTGTGGATCTATACTGTCAAAAGGCTCGCAGAGGCTGGAGACGTATGGGGATATATCAATCCAGACCTGCCACATCCGACGACGCTAAGCAAGCCTCTACAACCTACACAGATCCATGCTGCCAACGACGGTGGATTACTAGCAACAGAACCTACCCCTAAAACTCGAGCGCAGTATAATTAAGACATAAGTCTTTACTATAGAGAGCTTAAAGAATACAGGCGAACTAAAGATAAAATTAGCTAGATTAAAGCGTATGTAGCTAACATAATTACGCAGGACCTAGTATATTAAATTAAGGACTAAGAGTCCCTCTATAATTAGCTTAAGACTCTACAGGAGCTCTATAGTCCTACAATGGCTAATCGAGAATATTAGGTCTAAAAAGCTTATAACGCCGCCAAAGTTCTGCACGCTCGTAGAGAGAACCTTGAAGAATGGTGCAGCACGTTCCTTGCTGCCTACAACAGGGCCAAACAACTCTAGCTACCAGAGACGCATGGCTACAGACCTCACAAGGATCTCATACGAGCCATCAAATAGATCGATCCTGGCTACGCTGCCACTATCGCTATCACTGTATTCAATGCAGAAACAAGCTCCCACGACAACTCTGTACAGCTAACATTGCCTAATCTACTAGCTAGTTACCTACGCTACTATCGTATAACCACAACGAAATTAACTGCACAGAGTGGAGCATTTATAGCTACATTAAATTAAGAGGAGTCTCCATACAAACAAAACAGCAGAAAGAGACCTCGACAGGATAAGCTATTAAAGCTATTAAAATCGTGTCTCTGTGGAGACCTACACTACTGGGGACAGTGCCCATACATCGACACCTCACTACGCAAAGGAGGATTTGTTAAAAACCCTAAAAAAGCTAAGAAGATAACAGAGTTTAAAGTTAAAGACAAGAATAGAATACTAAATAAGATTTAAGAGAAGAATTAGCGCTATAAAAAGCGAAGGAATTATAAGAGCTACGGGGCAGAATCTAATTTAATAGAAATTAACGCAGGCGATACACTTGCAGGCAACCTTCTACATAAGGCCTACGCTATCTACTTATTAGCATTTAATAATTAGCTAGCGCACCGAAACTTCCCGCTCCTCTACTTATAGACACTGGATCCTGCTACGGATATCTACATCTGCAATAATCCGACCGAGTTCTAATAGAAAGCTCCTATATTACCTGACGATGTCGTACTTGCAGGCGGCACTAAGATAACTATCTAGGCATAGGGGGAAGTTGAGATATCTCTATTAATACCACAAGGATAAAAGAAAATAAAGCTTAAGTGTGTAGCCTTAATTACTAGCTTTTTCATAAGCCTAGTCTCTCTAGCCTGGCTATCATCGTCAAACGTCTATTTCGACTCTGGCAGAAATGCACTATATCGATCTAACTTATTAGGCTTATAAGTAGAAGACATCGCCACCCTCACTAGACTAAGTAGACACTAGCTAGTAGTCTATCGAACTAAACCTCTATCTACTTAATCCGCTTAGACTCAGGCTTTTACGACCCATTAACGTTAGCTATAATACTTTACTCTACCGCCTAGACCAAGATTACTCAGCAAGTCTTAGCTCTATATACTAATAGGACATCTAAGCAGTAACGCTATTAATTAACTACAGAATCACGTAATAGGCATATAGCTATCTACTAGATCTGCTCCTTAAACAATCGACTGCGAAGAATGCCTATAAAGCAAAGCACATTAAATCATCTCACGGCGAACTGGCCATGAGATTGGAGCCACACGAGCCTTTAAGACTATTGCTATTAATCTCATTGAGCTCGATGCAAGAGCCTACAATGGCGACCAATACGTCTTCTATAGGTTTAATCTATTCTCGAAATTCCATTTTGTCTATATAATACCTAGACGGGACAAGCTCATGCTCCTGTCTATCATTAGGCAATTAAATCGAACTATTAAACGAGAATTTAATATAACTGTCACCTTTCTCATCGCTGACGACGAGCGAGGATATAGGCTAATAGACAACTCTGCTAGAGACTACTGTTAGAGAGAAGGCATCAAGCTATAGATTAAGACTCCACACACTAAGGAGCAAAACGGCTTAGCAGAGCGCTCTAATAGGAGTCTTATTAAAAGAAGTCACTTAATAAAGATTACCTTAAACCTACCTCTAGCACTTAGCTCTAAAATCTACTCTATAGTAGCATACCTGCTTAATCGCACACCCACGCGATTACTAGGTTAGAAAACACTATTCGAAATTGCCTATAGCAAGAAGCTATTAATTGCTTATCTATGTATCTATAGCTATCGAGCATACGCACTGCGCAAACAAATACTATAAATAGACAAGCTTAGTCCTTAAGCTCTAGTAAGATATCTAGTTAGGTATAACTTATTAAATATCTACTAAATCTAGATGCCTAAGGCGAGAAGTCGAGCAAATAGAGGCAAAGTAATTCGTGTAAGAGACGTTACCTTTAGAGAAGACCTCTTCTATTAACTACACGATAAAACAGATCCTCTACTATAAGGCTCTAAGCTAGAGTAATTTGCCTACGAGTATTAACTACCTATATTGCGCAGCCAAGATAGCTCTACAGAAGACACATCTAAAGACAAGCACACGGCAGATCTAGATTAGCACAGCTAGACTACTGTATCTATAGAACAAAACCAACCAACGCAAAGAGAAACAACAATCCTACGTTAAACTAGAAGTTATAATCTATAGCTTCTAACACTAAGTTAAATAGAGACTACTAAGGTTTATAGCAGTTTATAAAACTTACTTTATAACAACTCGCAGCGCTCGTTATCAACCACGCTAGCTAGCCTACCTATAATGCCTATATCCTTAAGAAAGCGCAAACGTTAAACATTAAACTCGAATTAAGCATAGAATTAAGAACTAATTAATAGCAACCTTCGTCAGTCTCACATACTACCTAAAGGGTTAATAAGATCTAGAAAGCTATCTTAGAAGAGTAGCAGCTTCTTTATTAACACATACTGGTCAGCATACGTAGCAGCCTCAGCTACAGCATCAAAAACACGATTTCACTACACCGAGCTACCTCCTGAGCCGCGTCTCTACAAAGATGTAATGAGAATGCCATCTCCACACAAGGAAGGCTTTCTCCAAGCGATGCAATAAGAAATCAACAACGTGAAACGAAAAGGCACGTACGAGAGGATTACTTAGCAGGAGTTAAATCTATAAGACTAAGAAGTTCTCCCGTTAATATAGGTCTTTAAGTTTAAGCTTAATAATTAAAGATACCTCACGAAATATAAAGCACGCATTTATGTACGAGGCGATCTACAAACAACTACTAAGGATACCTACGTAGCTACTCTAGCAGTTTAAATATTCTAAGCTCTAGTTGCTATAGCAGCCTACTTTAACATAGAGATCCGTTAGTATAATACAGTTAACGCATTCACAAACGCTTAGCTCGCAACACTAGTCTATTATTACTTACTAGAAGGATTCTCTAATCCCGGTTATCTATAGAAACTATATCAAGCTCTATACGGCCTAAAGACCTCGCCACTACTCTAGTATCAAGAGCTCACCAAGACGCTCTCTAAACTAGGACTACACGAAGTTAAAGACGCTCCTTGTCTATGGAAGAATAACAAGCTTCTAGTCTTCTTCTATGTAGACGACATTATCGTACTCTGCCTACTAGCCTACAAAGCTGCACTATATGAATTCGAACAGAAGCTCCTGTCTCGATATAAGATTCGATCTCTAGGAGAGCTTTAAACGTTCTATAGTATTTAAACGCATAGAGACCGTGAGAATGGCTCTATCTGGCTATTATAAACTTTATACATCGAGAAGCCTGTACAGAAGTTTCCTTCACTAAAGCTATATACGAAGTTGCTAGCTACACTACTACCTCTAAAAGAGTTATTGCCATTAGAGAATTAAGCAAATAACTTCACTAAGCACAAATATGCCTAGCTTGTAGGATCTATAGGATATGTAGCTGGAGCTACCTGACCTAATGTCTCGAAAGCTTATTCTAAACTAGTGGAGTTTCTTACGAATCTATCTTCACGTTATCTTGACGCAGCCTACCAGACGATCGCCTACCTACTAGGAACTAAAGATTAAGCGCTCTACTATACCGCCTCTATCTTAAACAAATTAGTCTATATAGCCGACTAACCTTAACCTAAGTTCTTTAGAGCAACAGATGCATTATACGCTAATAACAAGATCTCACGCAAGAGCTCACAAGGCTATATCTTCTTTCTATTTGGCGGACCTGTAGACTGGAAAGCAACACTCCAACGCTGTGTTACAAAGTTAACGACAGAAGTAGAGCTAGTCGCCGCATTGTCTGCAGGCACTGAACTGATCTAGTGGTGGAGAGTCTTCGAACAAATTGGCTTTAATCTAGATCATGAGCGTCTTCTATACTGTGATAATTAGCAGACTATCCGACTTCTCACTTCTACTACGCCTCGTCTTAAGACTACTATACGGCACGTTAATATCCATTATCACTAGCTTTGACAAGAAGCTTAATCTAACAATATTAACCTCTTATATATCTAAACAACCTGTCAACCAGCTGACGGCCTCACCAAGCTACTGCCCAGACAGAAGCACGAAAACTGGGTCTCTCTTCTTCATTTTCAACCTTTTCCTTCTCAATGAGCTTCCCCACAGTATAGTACTCTTCCTGGTTTTTCCCATGTGGTTTTTACAGGTTTAACGAGACTATACTTTACTCAGCTCTATCATGTACACAGCTCTACGCTGTACCCCTATCCTGTACTCAGATTCATGCTGTATTCCACTTCATACACAGAGCAAACATGCTCGCATCATGTATCAAGCTCCACCTACAAGGCTCATCAACCTCAGCACAGAACGCGAAGCAATTAGGATCTCAGTACTAGCTCTAGGAGACGTCCTACTACTAGGGACGCCTGTAGTATAGAGCGAGATCCACCTACACTGCGACGGCGGACGGCTACCCACCTGGGACTGCACCAATACTGAGACTGGCACAAAAGCTAGGTTCTCGACCCCAAAATGCAGCTACCCTACAAAGGTATAGGGGGATCTATAGCCAACATCAGCTTCAAACATGCGTTCGAACCTGAAGGGGGTGTGTAAGCAGCCCAGAGATATGTCACATGACGACACTAGTCTCATGAGTCAGCTCTATCTCTATATACGAGCCTCTGATCACTCCATGTACACACAACACAACACAGAACAACACACAGAGCAACTCAGACAATTACACACACAATATACTACCTTCACACATACCACCCACCTGCTTACACTGCGCGCTGGTTGGCTGAGCTTAGGTGGCCCGTGTACGGGCGATATTAGCGGTGCGGGGGATAATCAACAACTGTCACGGTTTGGAGTCTCCCTTTCCCCACTTGCAGTGGCGCCTCACCTGTGTTGAGATGCGACTACCCATCCTACACTAGCGCTGTTTACAGCCACTCATGTATACCTACTGTTCGTAGCTTCACCCAATACAACAACAAGTACAATTCTCAATTTCTTCCTTATGCGTATGGATCACTAGCTCTCACAACAACACATACTTCGTGCCTCAGGCTGCAGGTTATCCCCGCACGATGGATCCTGACCAGTCCTCGACCACAATAATATCTGTAGTTTTAGGCGCTCGCAGACTCACACATTCTCGACCTTTGCGATCCCACTAACGGGGGCAAGCCCGATGCATAAAGACGTCGCTATAGCTTGGAATACATTCAAAGATTTAAAAGAAAGGCAGATGGAGGAAGAAGAGATGTACGAGTCGCTCAAAAGCGTCCAGAAAGCTCTCGTTGCAGGGCTTATGGAAAAGAATCCTCAACGGCGTGGGCGGACGTGGCTGCTGAACAAGTTAGCAGCAAGACCCAAGGAAAAGACGGTGGAAAAAGGCATGGCCTGGAAAAGAGCCCTGGAAAAGGAAGAAGAGCTGAAAGACTGGAGGGACAAACACACGAGGACGCAACCATTGAATCGGCACTCCTCAACACACTTGAAGACTACTTTAGCAGCGCGCGCATTGATGCGATAAACGCGCAGAAACAAGCTTCCGAGGGAAAGTCGTCGTGGATGGAACTGTGCCGGAGCAAAAAGCGCGGTGATCCTAAAGGCGTCCTATTTGAGGCAAAGACAGCCTGGCATCACACAAGAGAAGAGGTTAGCAACATTAAGAACGACCCACCGGTGGGTCGTTTCCAGGACGCTTTGAGGCGATTTGAAGTCGTTCGTAGTGAAAGTTCGTCCCAGTTTCGCGTCGTACGAAACCTCATTAGCAAAGAGCTACACAGTGAGATCTGCTTTGCTGCGGACGATGCTGAGACAAGGAGTGCTATTTACCTACCGTCTTGGGCACCGGGGCTAGATAAACCGCAATCTCTCACGTCTTTGACGTATTTCCGTCATACTGAGAGGACGTACCCGGAGCTTGAATGCACATGATCATCCATGTCTCGCCCTCGAGGTCAGGGTTCTGCAGCTCGACACCGTGGCAAGCAACGGCATACCAGATTCAAGCTTAATGGCCATCAACGACGGCACAGGTCTAGAAGGTTTCGGTCGCGCATTTCTCCGGCCAGCCGCTCTGCCCGACAAAGCTGTGAGTACCGAGAGAGAAGATTTCTTCTCCGTCTCCAACAGAACTGGCAAGATGGACCGCGCGGTAGCACGTTCACGCAATTCCAAAGTTTCTGCCAGGGACGACGGCGCATGCTAGCCAACAGGTCATGGGTCATCTGTGCCGTGTATGGAGCAAGCGTTCCTTTTGTACTAGGACGGAGACATGGTGATCGGATGTTTGAATTGATGGATGAATGTTATCTGGATGGTTTATTGGGCCCGAAATTCGCTGACGACTACTTGACCTTATTGGGAAAATACCGGCGGTATTTCGATGCAGCGACGTCGGGGGATTTGCCATGGATGAAGATCTGTCTGGAATGAGGAGCGCTTCACAGCAACATGAACTGGCACAAGGCTTATGCGGAGACTCGCGCTGACTTCAGGCACCGATGAATCAGAAGTTTCATTAGCGGCATCGCAGAGTTCGGTGATTCATTGCTGTACCAACGTAAAGAGACATGATAGAGGATGGTAAGGGGAGACCCGTGGACCCTGGACCCGCTATCTGCACGTGACAGAGGCTAGCGTGTCAAGCGCGACGATGCACGGCCCTCCAAAAAGTTCCTTCTCGTCAAAAGTTCGCGAGGCGACACCTCCTATCGACCATCAATCACTCCTTCATCGCCAATCGCCAGCCTGCGTGCGGCACTCTTCTCCATTACTTCTTTCGCCGTTGTATTGGTTTAATAGTTCCTTCCTCTCGATAATCCTTGTAATTGACCGAAGGAAGTCGCTCTTTCCACCATGTTCAGCGCACTGCGAAGATGTCCCGCCTCGCTTGCGAGGAGTCTGTCCACGCCCGCGCTTTCCTCCAGAGTCCTGCGAGCGTCCCTTCCACAATCAGCAGGCGCTTTCCGGACAGCGGCGCCCCGAGCGCCTGCCGTCACTGCTGCTTTCCACCAAAGTACGAGATGGCAACAGGTGGCGGCGCAAGCGGCCGAGGAGCAGTCGACGCAGAACGAACCCGTCACAAGATTTCAAGACCTGGGCAAGCGGGGGTTGGTGCATCCCAATGTCATCAATACGATCACGCGCCAAATGAAGCTGGAGACAATGACGGAGGTCCAGACGCGCACCATTAATGAGGCATTAAGCGGGGTCGACGTGTAAGTCCATCTCAGTTGTGTCCATCTGCCCTTACTAACGCGACGCAGTATTGCCCAAGCCAAGACTGGAACGGGCAAGACGCTCGGTTTCCTCATTCCCACTATCCAAAGAATCCTCCAACACGACCCTAGCCTCGCCGAGCGCAGCCGCGGCTACAAGCGTGCGAGACCGGACCAAATCAGGGCCATCATCATTTCGCCCACCCGAGAGTTGGCTGAGCAGATTGCCGTCGAGGCCAAGAAGGT
This sequence comes from Bimuria novae-zelandiae CBS 107.79, assembly GCA_010015655.1. Lineage (NCBI taxonomy): Eukaryota > Fungi > Ascomycota > Dothideomycetes > Pleosporales > Didymosphaeriaceae > Bimuria > Bimuria novae-zelandiae. Next base: position 239,381 of record ML976663.1, on the reverse strand, counting down.
TGTCTCGGGTACCAGTTTGATTGTGCAGACTGCCGTGGGTGGGACGCAGAAGAAGATGATGCTGCAAAAGACGCAGCGTGAAGGATGCCACATCTTGATTGGTACCCCAGGCCGATTGAACGACATCCTTTCCGATCCATACTCGGGCGTCAAGGCGCCCAACCTAAATGCGCTCGTCATGGACGAGGCCGATCGTCTCCTCGACCAAGGCTTCACGGCCGAGATTGATGAGATCAAGAAACATCTCCCCAATCCCGAGGAAGTCGAGCGCCAGAATCTCATGTTCTCTGCTACCCTTTCCCGCGAGGTGGTAGACTTGGTCAGACGCACCATGAGGCCCGGTTTCCACTTCGCCAAGTGTGTTGACGAGAATGAAGAGCCTACCCACGAAAGGGTTCCGCAAAAGCTTGTCCACGTAGCAGGTTTTGAGAACCTTATTCCTGCTCTCTTCGAACTTGTCCAGCGCGAGTACCTGAAGGGACAAACTGGCAACGGCCGTCCCTTCAAGGCCATCGTGTACTTCAACTCCACCGCCGAAGTGACGCTTGCTTCGTCTGTCTTCTACAAAATGGCTGGTGGTTTCAAGCGTGACAAGCCCCTCCACGGCATGCGCGCTTACGAGATCCATTCTAAGCTCAGCCAAGGCGCGCGTACCCGCGCCGCCGACGACTTCCGCTTCTGCAAGTCTGGTATTCTGCTGTCGTCTGACGTTACCGCTAGAGGCATGGACTTCCCGAATGTCACCCATGTGATTCAAATCGGCCTCCCGCGTGAGCGCGAATCGTACATTCACCGCATTGGACGCACCGCCCGTGCTGGCAAGGAAGGCGAGGGATGGCTCTTTGTCACGCCTTTTGAGCAGCGCGAGGTCCCCAGGCGTCTCCGCAACCTTCCTCTCCAACCGGACGATAGCCTCGAGACCGCTCGTGTTGACATGAGTGTCGACTCAGAGATCCCCGAGGGCGCCGCGAACATAATCAAGGAGACCGTCGAAGCCCATGGCAGAGTATACCCCGATCAGCTAGCTGATGCTTTCCGAGGCCTATTCGGCAGCTTCCAGTGGTATGGCGACAAGCAGGGTCTTCTCGAGGGCGCGAATAGGCTGGCTGAGTTTGGCTGGGGTATGGAGCAGCCGCCGCCACCTCCCGCCTCCCTCTTCTCTGGAGGAGGAGGAAGAGGAAGACGGTCTGGTGGAGGTGGTGGTCGTGGCGGCTTCGGTGGCCGTGGCGGTTTCGGTGACCGTGGCGGTTTCGGTGACCGGTCAGCTCCTCGTGAAGGTGGTTTCGGCGGCAGAGGTGGTCGTGATGGTGGCATGGGTCGTGGCCGCGACGGTGGTTTCGGTGGTCGGCCTGGCGGTCGCGATGGTGGCTTCGGTGGACGAGGACGAGGAGACCGGGAACAGGGAGGTTTCGGCGGTCGGCCTGGCGGTCGTGATGGTGGCTCCGGTGGACGAGGACGAGGAGGCCGCGATGGCGGTTTCAACAGCGACAGGCCCCGCGGCGACCGCCGAGAGAGGACCCCCAACTTCTTGTAAACGCCTCCCGTCATCACCACCACGTTCCGCCACGATTTTCCAAAGCATCTTGCCGCCATTTTCTCGGCGCCTCTTGTCACAGGCTGCCGTTGTATGATCACTTTCTTCCCTTCTCATGTTGTACATTTTTTACACGCTTGTACTGTATTATATCGGGATACCCCTCGCTCGTCTACGCCATCTGTTGGGAGGATGGACTAAAGGAGGGTGTTTCTTGTCGCGTCGTTGCATCAAGGGACTCGGCGTTCGATGCGATTTCTATCTCCAATCACAGCTTGGGGGCGTATGGGTAGATGGTTCGGGGCGGCAAGCAAAAGTTGTAGGTTCAATGTAAGAGTGAGAAATGAGTGAGAAATGGAAGATAACATGATAATTTAGAATTTGATACTGTACTTGATGTGCTCGAATTGGCGACAGTGTTGATGTGCTATGTGGATTTCAGTCCACGGCGGGGTGAGAGCTAGAGCGTGTGGGTTCAACCCATCAGCACATGCGCTGAGCGTTTTGCCGGTATTTGACTTCATTTCGCAGGACGTAATATCTGATCATTCTATTTTTGTGACCTGCGAGATGTGAGGTGGTGTGGTACAGAGCTCGCAGCACAGGATGCAGAGCTACCAATACAGCCATACCTGAACAAGAACGCCGCGCTATGCACGCAAATGCTACCAGTCGAGCAAACACAAGGCGTGGTCATAGTGGGTATAAACGCCTTCGCAGCCAAAACAAACCAACCCAACCAGAAACCAGTCATCCACAAACGCCCCTTGCCCGATCTTTTCATTCTGTCTGATCTGCACAAATCCCCTTTCGGGACAGAGCACACCGTTTTCAAACCGAGCTCTTACTCTTCTTATGAGCGTCTGCACTCTTTTTCTCGTCCTGGGGGGTCGCTTCCGCGCCCTCCAAGTGAGTCTCCGTCTCGCGCTGCTCGCTCTTCTCCTTGCGCGCCGCTTCCTCGCTCGTCACGACACCCTTCAGCACGACTTCCAGATCAGCCAGGCGTACCGGCTTGATCAAGAAGAGATTAACACCGCTCGCGTGCGCCTCCTGCTGGGCCTCTGAGCTCGCCACGCCCGTTAGAGCGATGATGGTGACGGGCGAGAGACCGTTGTCCCGTTCGTGCGCGCGGATCTGGCGCGTGGCTTCCATGCCGTCCATCTCCGGCATATTGATATCCATGAGGATGACGTCGATCCGGGATGCTACGCCTGAGGAATCTTCGCAAGCGGTTTTGTACGATTCCAGGGCCTCCAGGCCGTTCTTTGCGAGGACGTGGCGGTGGCCGAGCTTCTCCACGAAGGTTCGCAGTAGGCGCAGGTTGATCGGGTTGTCGTCGACTGCGAGGCAGTTGAGGGCTTTGGTAGGAGCGGATGTGCTGTTGAGTGGACCGTGGTTGACGGACGGGATCTCAGGAGCGCTAATCGCTGACTTGGCGAGAGGGCGAGGTACGCTGAGAATGGAGGAGGTCAACAGTTCCGCCGGGCTTGCCGGTGGCGAGTTTTCTTTCAAATTGAGCTGCGGCAGCCTCGACAAGGACGTATGGTCACTATCGGTTGTTTGAGCCATCAGACGGTTCGCCTGTCGGTCAAGACACGAGGCCAAAGCCCTGGCAAGCTTGTGTGGACCGCAAGGCTGAGCAATACATTCGAAAATCAGTCCGGGTACAGTGATGGCGGTCGTTGATTGAGCGAGAGCGGCCGCACGGCAAAGCACCACAACAGGAGCAAGAGGTACGCCCTCTTGGCTCTTGATGAACTGTTCTCTCAGGTCTCGTGCTCCGGCCTCTGTTGCAATGATCAAGTCAGGCGCAGGCGCGTCAGCAGACTCCGAGTTCCACACTTTCATACCAAACCAGTCTTTACAGAGGCTTTCAAGCGCCTTGCTAGCGATTACGGAAGCGTTCTTGTTTTTCAAACTCTTCACGGGGAAATACTCATCCTCGTTATCAAAGCCCACAAAGCGTATAACCTTGCCTTGGGTACGTTTGTATACGTTGGCGACCTCCAGCTCAGTCTTCATGGCTGACGTCCTCGGTGACAATGTTCCTGGTCTCAGCGGGCAACTGACCGTAAACTTTGTTCCTCGACTTTTCTCGCTTCGCACCTCAACATCTCCGCCTAACAACTCCACTAGTTGTTTGACGATGCTGAGGCCTAGCCCGGTCCCTTGACTGAGAGGGTTTTCCTGGGCAAAAGAATGGAAAAGCCTATTATTTATGTAGTCCTCAGACATGCCGATCCCAGAGTCGGTGACCGTCAGTCTGAGTTCTACACAGTCGTCATCTTTGTTCGCGCTTGCCACGGCTTGAAGTTTGACCTTGATAAATCCAGTTGGTGTATATTTCAATGCGTTACCAAACAAATTCATGAGAACGCGTCGCCAAGCGCCAGGTTGGGTACGGAAGACGTAATTGTCCCACTTGTTTATGTCGACGATCACAGACACGGGCGGTGGTTCGAATTTCTTCGGCCGTTGATCGAGGCTCTCAAGATTGTTCTTACTGAAATTGAAGCCCGCAAACACGGTCTCAAGCACTTCCTCGACTAGTATACTGATGTCAAGATCGGAAACCAGAGTCATGATATCGTTTGTGTGTCCTTGGGTGGGTGTTATCACATGCTTAATGCTCTTCGTTCGCCGATTAGTACGCTTTTTTGATGCTCCTCGAGTCAAGTTGTTGATCTTCGCATAGTCCAACACCTGGATCAACATTAGCTCATCGTTCTTCGTGATACTGCCATGCGCTCTTACATGGTTGATTGTCTCCAGCAAAGTCTTCCCACAGTTTTCGATGGTCTGGATATGAGACTGTTGCTGGCTATCTATTCCAGTGTCCTTCAACAGATCCGTCATACCAAGAATTCCATGGAGAGGTGAGCGCAATTCGTGGCTGATGGAAGAGATGAAGTCTGCCTTCGCAGAGTCTGCAAGCCTGGTATCAAGCCGGGCAACTTCTGCCATTACGCTATTGCTAAATGCAGAAAGGTAACTTAGCTCTTGCTCGTTTGTGAAGACGCGCATAGGATCTGAACTCCATATAATAAGACTTGAGAACCAACGATCACGATGGGCGTCCCAAAGAGGGTAGATCATCAAACTTCGAGCTCGTGGAAACACTTCTCTGAGGACCTGCTCGTCGTCCGCGCTTCTCGTTGAGTCAGACCTCCGGACTATGGTTGAGTCGGTCTCTTCATCGGAAATCAGCTCCAATTGCGCTGCAGCGGTAGAATCATCGTCAAAGTTGAAAATTTGTCCGTGCGTGTAGCTGCGCAGCAAGTGTTTGAGAACACTCTCGGACATGTAGAGCTGGTTGGAAGGAGAAGGAGAATCTTGGAAGCTTTTCGAACGCGCCGCACCAAGCACTACGCATGGTTTGTCTTGTTCGGATGCCTGTTCGGAAGCAAAATCATCATCAACCAGTCCTCCGAAGGTACTGACTTTAGCATCAAAGAACACGGCACCTTCAGCCTCGACGGCCTCAACGATCATTTGCGCTGCTCTCTCGAATATAGCCTGGGTTTCAGGAGCGACTGCGTCCAGTTTGCCTTCACTGGACGACGATGCCGTCTTATAGGCAACCTCTGCCTTTACAGGATCCGGTATTTCCGAAGCAGGTGTAATAGCGGTGCTGCCGGGAGCGGCGCTGGATGCAGACGTCAAGTTTGCACTATTTACACTGGGTACGCTAGACTCAGCGCTATTGTTCCTACCTAACAGAAGAGGCTTGGTGAGCGTAGTTGGCGACACAACGCTTACGGTCGGACGGCGTTGTCGTGGAGCATCAGAAGGCGAGGCACTTGAGGGCGCCCCAGCCGGCTCCTCCCACCAGTCATCGAGAGATGACTTGCCGTCGGCAAAAGATCCCAAGCTCTTAACCATGACTCCGCCTCTCTTGTGATCCTCGGTTGCCCGCGACATCTCGAGATGGCGCATAATGGTGCCAGCCAGATCTTTGAGAAAGCTCAGCTCACTGGCGGAAAGGCCGTCTCGCGGCTTGTCGTCTAGTACGCAGTAGGTTCCAATGCTGTGACCGCTAGGACTGCGGATTGGAACACCTGCATAGAATCTTGAGTACGGTGGACCGGCTACGCAGGGATAGTTTTTGAAACGTTCATCCTGGGCCAAATCGTTGATGACTAAAGAAGGGTACTGGAAATAACCATTCACGGACTCCTCAAAACGCACCCAAGGCAATCTCACCGTCGTATAGCAGATGCGCTCGGCCTTGGGGAATACGGATGTGCCCCATTGTAGGACGTCTTGCTCAAATTCAGGCTGGCCCGTGGTCAACGAAACCGTTCGCGTGGCTTCTGCGAGGATGAAGCAGTTTCGGCGGTCGAAGAAAGATATCAAGCATCGTCGAGCATTCAGGCGGAAGGCACCAAGTTGAGCAAAAGCGGCCAATGCCTTGTCGTCCGAGGGCTTGAGATGGTGGTGGGGCGGCTGAGGGCTTGGTGTTCGGAGAGGTGCAAGGACAGGGAGATGCTTGCGAGCGTCGTCTTCCTTGGGACGCTGAGAATGGTGATAATATCTGGCAGGTGCTCAGTGGTCGCCATACACGACGACGGCAAGAGTCTGGCATTCGCGTGAGAGCAATGCAGAGATCAGCTTACCTGTAGAATTCGCGTTCTTTGGTCCGGTCAGCCTCCTCCATCTCGTCGCGAGGTTTGCGCTGCTGCGGACGTGGAGTCGCGGAGGCGCGCTCGACGGCCATGGCGACTTAAGGCAGCGCGCTGGACGTCGGAGGCGACAAGGTGAATGGGCATGCTACGGCGAACTAGAGGGTAGCGCCCAGCGGTCTCGAAAGGATGAGCGGGCAGACACACGGTTCTAGATGCGAGAAGGGGCGGCCGACTGCTCTAGCGGCACGATGATCTCAGGCAGGAGGAGGAAAGCGCAGTGGGGAGGCTGCAACTGAGCGTCCACGACAGCGCGACTGCTCGCACAAGTAAAAGTCTACGGTTTCGCGGTTGCAGATGTGGGCAGATTTTCGGCCCGCTCCCATTTGCGCCGCCCGTTGTTGCCCACACTAAGTCTCAGGGTCCAAGACTGCAAGCCGCGGAGGTGCTTGTCATTTGCAAACAGTTTCAGTGTAAGGCACAGGCTATAGTGATCGCGGTGCACACCAATGCGCAAAACGGCACAGTAAACGCCACGATTACGTCGTTGTCGCAGTCTCAGGGGCTTGTATATCTGGCTCGTGGCTCGCGATGGACATGCGGCCTTCGTTGGCACCCAGATCGATCGACCATTCTTATCTTATCTTATCGGTAATATTTTTGGAGGGGGACCTAGGGTGGCTGTGCGGCACGTGGCATGTGTGGCTTGAACTGCGGGTGACTGAAAAGAAACATGGCTCCGGCTACCCGCACTGTGAGCATCGGCTACCACCGAGTGGGATTTTGTTGTATCCAAGGCTCTTGTGTGCGCTGTCCTTTGTTTGCGTTGGTCCGAATAACCTAGGTTCGCCCGCCGTGACTCACCCAACATCAGGCCCAGAGCTTTCATCCATAAGCTCACGACCTCGCAACCTATTGCTATACACAACATTATAGTCGATCTACATCTCTCGCCATGGGGCGGTTGATGCATGTCGCCACATGCGCTCTTAACCAATGGGCTCTTGACTTCACGGGAAACAAAGACAGAATCGTGGAGTCTATCCGGCTTGCTAAGAGCAAAGGAGCGAAGCTTCGTGTTGGCCCCGAGCTGGAAATCAGTGGATATGTAAGTAGCAGGCTCGCTGTTACGTCAAGAGATGCACCAAGATGCGCTTTACAAACGCAGACTCAGCGAATTTCATCGCCCGTCTGGCGCCGCTCTCGGCCAAGTCGGCCTTTGGATTGAATTCTGGGCAGCACACCGCTCTGATCGTCATTGCTAACCATGTCAGGGCTGCCTCGACCACTTCCTCGAAGGCGAGGTGTACGAGAATTCCATGGCCATGCTTCAGCAAATCCTAGAAGATGAATCTCTTCGCGACATTATCATCGACCTGGGAATGCCTGTATTTCACCGCGGTAACCGGTATAACTGCCGTGTCGTCATACTCAACTCTAAGATCCTGATGATTCGACCAAAGATGCACCTCGCAAACGACGGCAACTACCGCGAGATGCGCTATTTCATTCCATGGAGGAAGCCGCTCAAGACTGAAGATTTTGTTCTGCCAGATGCAATCGCGACGATCCAAGGGGCTAGAAAGGTGCCGATTGGTGACGCTGTGCTGAGCACACACGATGCGTGCATTGGCGTAGAGAGTTGCGAAGAGCTATTTGTTCCCGAGAGCCCACACATCAACATGGGCCTCAACGGAGTTGACATCATATCTAATTCCTCTGGGTCGCATCATGAGCTGCGCAAGCTCGAAACCCGCATAGCGTTGATCCTGGAAGCGACGCGCAAGAACGGCGGAGTCTACTTATACAGTAACCAAAAGGGATGTGACGGCGACCGCCTCTACTATGACGGCTGCGCTATGGTCATTGTTAACGGCGAGATTGTCAATCAAGGAAGTCAGTTCAGTTTGACGGATGTTGAGGTTGTGACTGCTATCGTGGACATTGAGGAAGTTAATTCCTACCGCACCAGCCCGTCAAGGGGCGCACAGAGTCAGTCTGCACCGGAATATACCCGCATAGAAGTCGACTTTTCTCTTGGTCAGGGAGAGACTGATCTTGATCTGGATATATACCCTAACAAGTCCCGCCCGCTACGTGTCCACACGCCAGAAGAAGAGATCGCTCTTGGTCCGGCTTGTTGGCTCTGGGACTACCTCCGTCGCTCCAAATCCGCAGGATTCTTCATTCCCCTTTCCGGTGGCATCGATAGCTGCTCGACTGCTACTCTGGTCTTCTCCATGTGCCGGTTAGTCTTCGCTGCGATCAAGGATGAGAACAAGCAAGTCATAGCCGACGTCAAACGCATCTGTGGTCCCTACCACCAGGACTCCGATTGGCTCCCCAGCTCTGCGCAAGATCTCTGCAACTCGATCCTCCATACCGCCTACATGGGCATGGCCAGCCAGTCCTCCCAGGAGACTCGCTCCCGCGCTGAGCGCCTCGCGAAAGACATCGGCGCATACCACACCGACCTCAACATCGACCCAGCATTCGACGCGCAACGCCAAATCTTCAGCCAGGCCACCGGCTTCGACCCCAAGTTCAAAGTCCACGGCGGCACCCAAACCGAGAATCTCGCTCTGCAAAACATCCAAGCGCGCCAGCGCATGGTCACAGCCTACATGCTCGCCCAGCTACTCCCCACCGTCCGCAACCGCACCGGCGGCGGCGGCCTCCTCGTCCTCGGCAGCGGCAACGTCGACGAGTGTCTGCGCGGCTACCTCACCAAATACGACTGCTCCTCCGCCGACATCAACCCCATCGGCTCCATTTCCAAGACGGACCTCAAGCGCTTCGTGTGCTGGGCCGCTCAATCCTTCTCCCTCCCCATCCTCGACGAGTTCGTCGACGCGACCCCCACCGCCGAGCTCGAGCCCATCACCGCAGACTACGTCCAGTCCGACGAAGCAGACATGGGCATGACGTACGCCGAGCTGTCCGACTTTGGCCGTCTGCGCAAGGAGAAGAAGGCCGGTCCGTATACCATGTTCTGCAGGCTGGTGCACGACTGGAAGGATAGGGCGAGTCCAAGGGAGGTAGCGGATAAGGTGAAGCGGTTCCATCACTTTTATGCTATTAATCGGCATAAGATGACGACGATGACGCCGGCGTATCATGCGGAGGCGTATAGTCCGGATGATAATCGGTTTGACCTGAGGCCGTTTTTGTATCCGTCGTTCTGGGAGTCGTACTCATTTAAGAAGATCGATGAGCGGGTGGCGCTGCTGGAGAAGCGGGCAAAGGAGGCGGAGCAGAAGTAGGAATGAAGGGAAGAGGGAGGGATACCGCGAGACCGTTTTCCATCAAAACGCCTGTTATAAAGGTTGGTGATTATGTCGAGGGTAGAAAACAGTTCTGCCTTTGCGGTGCAGCAAGCTTCTATCCGAAAATTTACGCCCACCTCTTGAAACCTTTACGTCCGCCGTCTGCTGAGCTTTACTACAGTCGTATAGGAGTCGGTCATCGGGGACAAGCTCTCAATGCACAACACTTCTAGGAGAACGAATATATGCATATTCTACCTAGGTACCTATAGAATTACATTCATCTCATCTCACTCGCATACCCACTCCCATGAAGCTCCGCCGGCGCCCGTGCGTACTGGCCCCGATCCCCATAGACCGTTTTCGCCGGCGAATGTGGTAGTTCCGAAGTAGGCGGGTACCCCGGGTTCGCTGGCGCGTACACGTATTCTGGAGCTGATTCATACGCGTAGGGTGATGGTTGTGCCTTATTTCTCCTCTTCATCACCCAAGCGAGATATGCGAGTAGCGCGATAGCGGCAGTGCCTACGACTGCGCCGATTGCGATGCCTGCTATCGCGCCGGTGGATAAGGTATTGGGATCAGGGTCGGCGGTGGCGGTGGGTGATGCTGATGTGTTTGTAGTGCTGCTGGTGCTGGTTGCAGAGGCTGAAGGCGTTGGTGTAGGCGTGGGGGTGGGAGAGCTCTGCGAGATCGAGGAAGAAGTCGAAGTCTATATAGAAATGTTAGGCATGGCGAAGGGTTTTTTGGTGAGTGTTCTGGGGGCTCAACTCGGCAGTCACAATCATAACCTAGAGTTGGTACATATTGTTAACGTATGGCCAGATCGTGTTCAGAGCCCATGCACCCGTGTCGACTGAGTAGCTCGATACGCACCCGAAGTTGTGCTCCCAATCGTGTGAACTGGTCGGATCTACGCATTGCATTGACCTAGATTGCGTCTTGGAGTTCGCCAGTAGTATTGGGGCGTTTTCAGTGAGTATGATATGGAAGTTTGCTCACCGGGGACAGCAGTTCACAACTTCCACCGTCGAGCTCTTAAACGTAGCTGTACTCTGGCAGGCGCTCGTCCATCCTACCGGGCAGATACCTGGAGAGTACACAACTGATGTTTCAGAGAAGGGAAACGCTGGAGGAAAGCAGCTTGCGGTGACGGCGCCGAGATTTCGAAACCATTGTGTGCCAGAGAGGTCGTTCGTCTCGGGATACACGACCCATGGCGTTTGCCAGCAGTCAGCTGGAGCCGTAAAAGTTGTTGTGAGTGGCAAGTATGTTGTGGTGATTGTAGCCATCACGAATTCTGATTGGAAATGTTTATTAAAGCCCAAGCTAGATTCGGGAGAAAGAATGTATCATTCGCCCTATGCGACCTGGGCATTTTTCCCCTTTAAAAACTCATGTGCAATACTTAAAGTTCAGCCTGGCCCCCACTTGCTCTTGGCTTCCTATTCAAGCACAGCCTCCACTTTCAGATAAGGAAAGAAAATAGTTTGAGTCGGGCTTCATTGGTTAGACTACGGCTGCACAACCGAGGTGGCGTATTTTGGCTGCTTTTCGTGTCTTGCGAGGCCACGAGTAATCATTGGTGGGATTCTCCAATCCAGATTTACTTCTGCATCCTCATATGCATCGTTGATGGCTGTGCGTTTTGGTATCCAAGAATAGGTGAGGCTACGGGCTTTTAAAGAAGACCGCTCAAGCCCAAGCTCAAGAAAAGAAAGTAGGAAGTATTCGAATCGGCTCCCCAATCCCGACCGCGGGACAAGTTCACGACCTTTTCCTAATCCGCGCTTCTACTTTTTACTTCGGGTGCAACGTGCCAAACCCATACCTACTCAAATCGTTGTCCGGCCTCCAGTCTCTAGGAGTCAAGAGCTCGATGTCAAACCGGGTCATGAACACACCAAGTGTGAGGAACATTTCGTGCTTCGCAAAATGGCGCCCGGGACATATGTGTTCGCCCATGCCGTCCAGCGAGAAGCTTTGCGTCGTGTCACCATCTTGCACGAGGAAGCGTTCAGCCCAGAATTCTTCCGGTGGGTGGTTGCCTCCGGAAGAGTCCACCGTGTTCCAGTAGGGACTGCAGTGCTCGACGTGGCTGGACACTAAGACTGTATGATTCAGCTTGAGGATCCAAGAATCGAGAGCGTGGGTTTTCTTGACGGTTCGCGTGATAAGAGAAGCCGAATGTAGACGGAGCGTCTCGGCGTATGTCGATTGCAGAAGCGGGCTGTCAAGGATCCGCGTTGGGTCGAACGGGCTGTTTAGCGTGTGGGTAGCCTCAAGCTCCGCTCGCGCTCGGTAGGAGAGGTCTTCGTCGCGAAGTACTTCGAAGAGCCACCAGAAAGCTGCGGGTATGACGTTCCAGTTGAAACTATAGTGCGTCAGCGATTGGTCTTCCGGTACAAGGGCGAGCCTGTAGGGAATAATTGATGACTTACGCCCACATTGTGGCAAAGTCACTAGTTGCCTTGGCATCCTCATCGAAAAAGGCCCTCAGTCGCTTCAAATAACTTGTTTCTCCTCCTAATTGCGCCTAATCCCCAAGCGGAATCCCATTCGGTGTCCTGCTCAGGTGCTTTCTCACTCCGCCGCTCAGCTTCTCGTCTCCAGCGCTTCACAGCAGCTAAACACTTAGCACGGCTTTCGAAAGCACTTGGTTTCATCCATCGTGGTAAATCAGTAGCTAGAAATGCAACGCTATTGTTGAAGTCGGTGAAATCCTTCTCCAGCCCCGGATTCAATTCGAGCATGCTATTCCCATTGAAGGAACGGATGCCGCACCGGAGCACAAACTCGCTCAAGAAGGCGTACAGGTCAGGTATTCGTACCCAATCCTCATCCACGTCTACTTCAGTACACCTCTGTTCCAGGTTGCGAAGGAATCGGGGAATCAACTCGTCCATACTTGGCTTTGAGAACGCATCATTGAAGAAAAGAACCTGATTCCGAATCAAACGACGACCAGGGTGGACAGAGCTACCAGGATACGGTTTTGCCCCGACTCCTGAGTCGTCAGCTAGAGTCGCGTCGCAGATTCTCTTCGGCGCGTTGAACAAACGCCTGAAGAACGTGGCACTCGTTTGGTTGAAGTCGAGGTGTCCGGATGACAGCATCGCTTTTCGGATCAAGTGTGCCCCGCTGACCAGGACAAAATCGAAACCAATTCCGCGGAATCGTACGGGCGTACCGGGTCTACATTGCTTCCTGTGATCCCAACCGTCAATTTCATTCGTCCCAAGACAGGACGCGCGAAGGGTAATATACGTACAGGAACGTCGAAGCTAATAAATTGTCTCCAAGGGCAAAGATTCGAGTATGTGAGAGGAAAGGAAATAGGTGTGGCACAATTGGAGGTTCACCGGCGCCTGATCGCACTTTGATCTTGAAGATTACATGGGAAAGACAATATGTTATGAGTGGTGTCAAAAGGACGACGATCCACGCAGCGAATTGATTGGCAGACATTGCAAAACGGAGGCTGTTTATCAGGCGTGGTGGCCGAAGTGGCTGTTTAGGTGAGAGGCTCCGAGCTAATCCGATATCGTTGGGAAGTAATGCCCGCAGGCGAATTGAATGGAGTCTGCGGGTAGTGAGTGAGGTGGTCGAAATCCTGGACAAATCGCGCCCGCGTGGGTAGCCCCGCTGAACGCTGAGTCGTGCTTTGTTGGGAAGTGAGTGCGACTGTGCCACATTCATGCATCCGAAAACATATTGTACACCGATACTCCATACCTAGAAAAAGAACCTTAGCCCTAGACGCTAGAAAGAGAGTGGCGAAGTCCAACTCATTGTGCATCCTATGTCTGTGATTACCAAATCACAATAACCAACCTGGTTACTAACTGCTGGGTATCCCTCTCACTCCGCAGGATGACTGACTTTGAAAGGCTACTTCATCAACCCTTCGATCCAGCTGAAATCCGCCTTGCGATTTACCCAGCCAATGAACATGAGTATTCCAACCAAAGTAATTCCAAGCATCCAGATTGTAGGTGTTGTGTGCATTGACATGATGGCAAGCGTCATTGCTAGGGTGGTCCCGGATAGGAACTCGAACAGAGCGGATGATCGGGTAGTGATGATAAAGGCTGCCCAGCACTTGGAGCCGTTTTGGGTTGTTCTGAGATAGTGAATTCCAGCCCTATAGAAGAAAGAGTAATATTACCTAGAAGGGAAACGAGATATTCTCAGAAGGATGTGACGAGATGTTCCTCGGCAGATGGCTCTCACTGTGGTATCAACTCACTTGTTGTATGTGTCAAGTTGTTTTGTAAAAGTGGGACATTCTTTCTCGGTGTCAACATTCGTGAACGATAACCAGTGCATGACGCTCTCTTAAGGTGAATCCTCGGGGTGGCAGAGTCGTTGACGTCTCATATGAAGATCGGTGGTTAAAAAAGAGCAACTACATACACGGGGACTGGCAAGGGTCTTTGCTGCAGCCTTGTGGGCCGGGTAAGGCTGCCGCCCACGTGATGGGATGGGGAAAGTGCAAGTGGATCCGCCCCGCAATCAAGCCTTCTGAGCCTGTCGCCGTGCCAGGTGCATCGTGTAGTATTTGACCAGGCCGCCCGCGTAAGCGTGTGCTTGATGAAATCAATTTCAGCTTTCAATATTTGATTATAGGGCGAAAACAGGGAGCAACAACTGCGGAATACCCATGGGAGCGGGATTTTTGGGTGATATGGTTTTGATTGCCCGATCTTCCGCCTGTAAGGCGCTAACGTGTCCGTGCGCGTGATGCACGGATTCGCGTGATGCACGCTCGGCCCGAAAACATGTCAAACTTCCACACCACACAACTCCACCAATATGGCTCCGATTGACGACGCGCTTGCAGAGATAGACTCGCTAGATCCCAGCGATGAACTCTGTTATACGAAAATAGCTAACGAGCATGGCGTTGAGCGCTCAACTCTATCGCGGCGGCACCGCGCAGTTACACAGTCGCACGCATTAAAGATCACCAACTAATAAAAGCTTACTCTATAATAAGAGGTAGAGCTTATTAAATACATAGAGGGACTTATAGCGCGTCACTTACCACCTATAAGAGAGATAATACAAAATTTTGCGTTAATAATAGCTAAAAAACTAGTAAGCGAGAGCTAGGTTACTTGCTTTATTAACTAATATAGTATTTACCTAATCTCTTAATAGGTAGCTAGTATAGACAGTAATCGCTATAACGCTAACTTAAGTAATAAATATAGCTTATATTTTAACTTCCTACGTAATAAAATTAAGGAATATAACATCAAGTCTTATTATACGTATAATATAGATGAAAAGGGCTGCTTGATTAGTATTATTAGTAGATTAAAACAGGTGTTTAGCAGATAGATGTGGGAGAAGAAGGAGGTTAGAGTATCTCTCTAAGATAGGTCTCGTGAATAGATTACTATCCTAGCATGTGTATGCGCGGATAGAGTAGCCTTACCGCTAAGCCTTATCTATTAGGCGACTAATAAGGCTATATAATTAAGCTAAGTTAAGGATATTAAGATAGGAAAGCATAGCGTGCACATTACCTTATTACTATTAGGCTAGATAAATAATAATATTAGTCTTGCTTAGCTTAGGTAAGTGTTTAATCGCTATATAAAGGTAAAAGCTTAATAATCTTACTAGCTACTTATCCTTAATAGCTATAGATTTTACGTTACTATAGATTTTATTAATTACTATAATAGGAATAAAATCCTTTTAGCTATACTTCCCCCTTATTTAACGTATACGCTTTAGCTACTTAATATAGTACTTTTTAAGCCTCTTTTATTAGCGTACTTAGCTAAGCTTATAACCTACCTCTAAAAGAGCTAAGGCTTAGTTTTAATTAAGAAAGGTAACTTCTTCCCCCTTTTTTAAAAGGCGTAGATAAGCTCCTTTAAGGAGGAAATAATACTTAAGTCTTTTAAAGCGACTAGTATATCACTATTTAATCTAGAGGTTATACTTAAAAGGTTTACTAATACTACCCTAGATAAGCAGGTATCGCGAGAGAGCTCTACGTTAGTACTTAGCGGATCTGACTGGCGTAAACTAGATCGCCTTGTACGATCTATAGTAAAGGACTAGAGTAGTAAGGACGCGCAGAAGCTTGTTAGGATCTGTATTTAGCATCACCAGGCTAACATTCTGAGACGGCCAAGGTCTTATGGGAGCCAATGGTGGCACAGCAATGGGCAGGTCACGTGACTGCTCGAAGCGCTCGAAGCGAGCAAGTCGAGCAGGTGCATAAGGCCAAGGCTGTGCTCGCTCTACTCGAGTCGAGCAAGTCGAGCATGCTAAGTATATAAGAACATGAGGATGGACTCTTCCACCTCGTGTTCAACCTGTTTATCAATCTATCGTTTAGATCTAAATAAGTAACTTTGTTAATTTAATTATGCTGTACACACCTTTAATACTAACACCCCTTTAATACGCGCAAGCTATTAAGACCCCTTATCCTATCGCCACCGCTCCTGCCCGAGAACCAACCTTAGCCCCTTAGGGATTAGCTACCCTGTTGGACTTAACAAAGCTTAGCTACTTACTCTACTATATCTCTATTTAAAATAAGCTCCTTCGCTATAAAATTAACGGGCTAAAGGAGGCGCTATTAGTTAAGAAAAAGTATAAGAAGAAGGGTAAGCCTCTTAACCTTTAATAACGTTAAGAATACTATAAAGGGGTAGTTTTCTAGTTACTAAGGAAGGTTAGGGAGGCGCGTGTACGTTAGTCTATAAAAGAGTAAGAGGAGAGGGAGTAGAGACTTTAAAAAGCTAAGATAGCTAAGTTAAGGAAGGTAGCTAAGCTGTGCAAGGAAAAAATTGCAGAGGAGAAGCGTGTGGCGCGGGAGGCAGCCAAGGTAGCCAGGGAGAAGGAGAGGGCTGAGAAGGCAGCAGAGCGCGCCCGCGAAAGGAAGGCTTGTGACGCCGCAAAAGCTCTACAATCTGCCCAAAAGGGTAAGAGAAAGGCATCGCAGCCATCCACACAGAGCAACAAGCGTCAGAAACGTGTGGTTGACGCTGTAGTTACTGCAGACGCCTTAGGTGCCGCATTAGCAGCTCCAACCAAGACTACGCGGCGCGGCCGCAACGTTAAGCTTCCAAGTAGATATTAGTAGCGCAGGTTGATCGCAAGCATCAATAGAGCACGCCACCAAAAAATCTCGCAATATTCGCTACTATACGTGGCTCTATAGCCTCATTTCTCGTAGAGCTGCTATGGTGTTGTGCGTGCATCACGCGAATCCGTGCATCACGCGCACGAACACGTTATCGGTGCTATGCAAAATACCGTCCCGACCCACTCTGAGCGCTTGTTAGGTAAGCGCCTCCCCGCTTTCATCGCCGTATATACCAAATTGTACTGCAGACGATGCAATTAAAGGAATTACACCGACTTTTCTTGTTGCTAGGGTACTGTAAGGTATGCCGCATGATCCAGGGAGGCCCACAGGGCACCGACTGCAGCCCTCGCTGGCGCAGGCGATCGTTGAGCGCATAAAGGCAGGGCAAAATAACCACGAGATTTACAGATCTCTTGGAGTTGACCCTAAAAGTGTATGGAAATATTGACTTAACTTGGAAGCGTACGGCTAAGCGTACCCGCCGCGATGCGTGAGGCTCGGGAGACCACCGTCGCTACGGTAATGCCATAAGGACGCGCTGCTGGAGCTCCTACGGGGCAAGCCTACGGCGTATATCGATGAAATGCAGGCCTTCTTGTTCGATGAATTCGACATAGAAACGTCGGCGGCCACTATCACGAGAGCTCTCGCTGGCATGAGGTGGAGTCGAAAAGCTGCGTCAAAAGCTGCCGCCAAACGCTATAAAGGTCTCCGTTGGGTGTTCCGCGCGCGCTGCCAACAGATATATAAACTAGAGCAGATTATCTGCCTTGACGAGAGCGCTTGCAATGAGAGAACTGGCGATAGAAAGTACGCCTGGTCAGCCATAAACATGCCAGCAGACGTGAAATACTTAGCGCGACGCTTGGAGAGGTGGAGCTTGCTCCCTGCCATGGATAAGGACGGCTACGTCGATTATATAATATACCAAGGAGCGATCACCGCAGAACTGATGGAGGAGTTTCTGGCGAACAAAGTACTCCCCCATTGCAATCCTTGGCCAGGAAATCGATCGGTAATAGTCCTTGATAACGCCTCTATCCATAGGTCAGAAAATCTTGTCACATTGTGCGCAGAGGCGGGCGTTGTGCTCGAATACTTGCTGCCATACTTGCCAGATTTTAACCTAATTAAGCAGACCTTTAAGGTGCTAAAAAACTAGATAAAAAGGCATTACAAACACGCTTATATTTATAAGGATTTTGCCTACTTCTTAGAGGAAGCAGTGCAAAGCGTTTACTATAATAAGTTAGCATCTACGCGAGGTTTTTTTAAGTTCTATAGATAGGTGCCGTATAGTGACCGTGCACGCCGTGCACACCTTCGGGCCGTGCACGCCTTGGCGACCTACTGCACATCTCAAAAATGAGGCTATAAAGCTACGTATAATAGCTATTATCGCGAGAATTTTTATTATAATAGTCTACTAAGTTCTATAGTGCTTGCCCTACTCCTATTTTTTATTTAGCTTTATTTTACGGCCGCTGCGCGTAGTAACTAGTAAAGGTGCTAATAATAGCAACACCTTAATAATAACGCAAGCAGCACCACGCGCACGCTATTTTTTAGCTATAGGCTTTATAAAAGACTTACTTAAGGCCTTACGCTTGCCTATTTTAGGTATTTATATAAATTTAGCAGCGTTGCGCTTTTGTTTCTTCTATTACTTCTTAACGTTATTAGTAGCCTTTTTCCTTACTTTCTCTTCCCTTACCCTCTCTTATTCTACACGCCTCTGCTACTTATCCCGCTTATCTTAAAGTTTCTTTTAGGCTTTTAGCTCCTTCTAATAAGCTTTATCTACCTTCTTTTATAGATTTTACTCCTTACTAGCCTCGTAGCGCTCCTTAGCTTGGCAGATCTTACAAGGGGACTAAAAAATAGCTATACTATAAAACTCCTTATAATACTACAGGTTAAGCCTCCTTTACTTATTTTTAGAAGGCTTAAGCTCTTTAATTACGTTGCGTAGGCCTTCGTTTTCAAGCTGTACAAGCTGTGTATGGGCAGAGAAATGGGAGATAGTACGCCTTAACTACTACACCTCCTCTACGTCCTGATTCTCCACCACCTAGGCCAGTATTTGGATAGCTTGCTTCCAGTTATCTGCTATAATTAGTGAAGGTGTACAAGGCAGCCGCCTACGCTTATTCTAGAATCTATTAACGATTATAGCTACGTTTGGTGGCGATAGGCCCGTGACTTCGAAGGCCTTAAGGATAAGGCTTAAGGTGAAGGTTCTTGTTTAGGACTTATAGAATAGGCGGAAGAAGTCGCGCTTCTTCACACCCACTAGGCTTTAAGTACTATAAAGGTGTTTAGTAAGCTAGTTTGTGTAGCTTGTACCTAGAGGTGAGAAGAGTGCTACATCGAGCGGCTGCAGCGTGTGGGTACTGTGAGGAGGGAATACTAGTAGTAGTATCCTATTCCTATCGCAGTACTTAATGAAGGACCAGGTTATATACAAGCCGTGGCTATCTACTATAAGTAGTCGCCAACTTCTGCGTGCCTTCTCTCGAGTGTAGCAATTAAAGACCTGTTCTAGCTACGCAAGGCTAACCTTGTCGTTTATCTAGCCTAAGGGCGTTATAGTAATAAACACTAAGTGCTTTTCTGCGTCTATATCCTCCACCTAGGACGATTGTATCTCGTTAGGAGCGCCTGGATAGATAACGCCTAGAGGCAGTGCCGAACTATTAGCGCAAACGCTTGCGAGTATCGACACCCACTGCCTATTGCCGTCTTGCATAGGCTGGCGCCTTGTTTTTAACTCTACAAAAGCCCTACTAAACACTCGTTTAGTGCGCCTATTAAGTACTCTAATCGCGAAGCCCTTCTTATCTATATTATATATGTGCCGTAGCTTAATTAAGTATTTGGTAATCTTAGAGTGCACAAGCTTAAAGTATTGTATATACTTCTTACTACTATTAGCGTAGAGGCGCTGCGCATTAATAGCGTTAGCCTATTTATATAGGAGCTAGTCGCGGTGATGGTTAAGGAAGCGAGTAACCCACGAGTTAGAGACCCTCTCTGCAGCCAATTCAGAAGCCATATTTTATACTATCTGCCTTGTAGGAGGTAGGCCTCGCTTAGTAAGCTTAACTATAAACTTATAAAGCTCTCGCTCTTGTGTAGGGTAGAGTTTAAGTAGTTATTAATTAGCGTTAGCACGCGACGTAATAACGCGTTAGTAATATCGCGATAAAGTTATATAGTATATATTATATTTTTTTATAATTACCTAGTATAAAAGTTTGCCTTTTATATCTACTATATCTGCCTCTTTAAGCGCTTCTTCTAATGGCATTGTAGTGTTAAGTTATGTGGTTAAGGAGTATAGTAGATTTTTGGTAAGGGTGTGCACGGCCCGAAGGTGTGCACGGCGTGCACGGTTACTATAGGTGCTAGGCGCGGCGCAATACTATAGAGTTAGTGTCTGCGACGATATCGCGGAGGTGGCCAAACCTTACCCGCTATTGTTTAAAAAAATAACTTAATAGCTATGCAATGTGTAACTAATGTTGCTAAATTAATTACTGTTATCTATTTTGCGATAGCAGTTATAGTAAAGGAGTTATAGTAGAAGAGGCGTTGGCGGCGTTAATAAAGTATAGTATTTTAGGTAAATTTTAAAGCCTCTATAAGTAACTTAATTACTAGGCAGGCGCGTACTTAGTTAAATTTTAATTAAAAGTGGCCCGTGCACTATATACAAAATAGAGCTCTCTTTACTAATATTACTAGCTCTCTACTTAATTACCTCCCCTACGCAATCTGTCACGCTCTTTCTACTCTAGATTCTCTTTATATACCTTTATGGCGCCCTCCTTATTGCTCTCCGTAAGTCTATTATACCCAGATCGCCACTAGATCGCCATTTTACGCAGGCGGAGGAGCAATAGCACTAGTAACTTAAAATATTATTCTTATATAGCGTATAGCATCCCCGCGTCGGATAGATCTATGTTAAGTCCAACAGGGTAGCTAATCCCTAAGGGGCTAAGGTTGGTTCTCGGGCAGGAGCAATAGTAACAAGATAAGGGGTCTTAATAGCTTGCGCGTATTAAAGGGGTGTTAGTATTAAAGGTATATATAGCATAATTAAATTAACAAAGTTGCTTATTCAGATCTAAACAATAGATTAATAAACAGGTTAAACACGAGGTAGAAGAGTCCATTCTTATGTTCTTATATACTTAGCATGCTTGACTTGCTCGACTCGAGCAGAGCGAGTACAGCCTTGGCCTTATACACCTGCTCGACTTGCTCGCTTCAAGCGCTTCGAGCAGTCACGTGACCTGCCCATTACTGTGCCACCATTGGCTCCTATAAGACCTTATCCGTCTCAGAATGTTAGCCTGGTAATGCTAAATATAGATCCTAACATCATCCCCTCTCTCTAACGATTCGTCCCTAAATCACATAACCTATCTTACCAAGTAGATAAAGTTCGATTGCCCCGCTTCTTAGTACGTTTTACTATAATATCTTCTGCTAAAGCCCGCGCTATCCGTCTTAGCATTAAAACTCGCTATAATAGTATTATCTATCCTATCTCTTATAATTGTTACTTACTTTCTAGCTCTAAGTGTGTTATTATGCCGTCGTCTAATCCTAACGCTTGTCTAAAGTGTTCTAAGTGCATCTATGCGTAAAAGCCTTACGTAAACTTATCGTAGGCATTATTAGACAAGACTTGTAATAAGTATAAAAAGAAGGTGGATGCGGATAAGAAATTATTAGCAAAAGTGTTAATCTAACTTTTATAAAATAAGAAAATATTACAGCAGGCTAAGGAGCGTGCTAAAAAGAAGGCGTAATGCCTTATATCTAAAATAGATACTACTAGAGAGTTAGAAGTAGAGACTACGTTAGAGGACTATCCTACCATAGCGGCCACTATTAGCTTCTCTCCTCTAATGTGGTCGACACTAGGGTTATTAAATAATTACTCTAGTACCTTGCCTACAACCGCGAGCGGCTCTTAGGTATATTCCTATAGTACTAGTAAAGCAATTATTTGTAGTTTACTAAGTTTTCTTTAAGTTTCTATGTATTCTCGCTATATAGGTATCTTTTCCATTTAATAAGATACGTTCGTGGTTAATCTGTGTGTTATAGTATTTATTTAGCTTCGAATTCGTTTTCTTCCTCTGGCTAGTAATAGAAGGTGGTCTCGACTAGTATCTCTAGGTCGGCGGGTTCCAATCGGTCTATATGGAATACCGGGTGTATTTTGGCGTCTAGTGGTAATTCCAATTAGTAGTTAACCAGTAATACTTGTTTAGAAAAAAAAATAGTCTAATTTTAATATAATCCAGTTTCTTGTGCTTCTTTTTCTAGGTCTAAAGATTCTTTGTAAGCAGATATGCTTTATCCCCCTTCTTTAGCTAAGGTGCCGTTTTTCGTTTTTAATTTATATAAGAAATTACTTGCTATTAAGCTTTCTCGACGTTCTCTTAGAGTTATTCATGTGTCCTCCTTATTATTTCTGCCAAATTAATGGCTTCTTCTGTTCTAATAGTCGTAGGAAGTGCTTAGTTAAAGAGATGTGGATGTCTTTCGTGGTTTGCATAGAATAGTGTATGTCCTATTGCCGCTAATATCTTGTTATTATATGCCAGTTATGCCATTAGTAATAAGGAAATCCAGTTATTCTTCTGGTTATTGCAGTAGATGCGTAGGTACGTTTCAATTGTCTAATTCGTACGTTCTGTTTGTCCGTCTATCTGTGGATAGTAGGCTGTTAATAGCTTCCGTTTCGTTCTAATAAGCGCTATAAGCGTTGTCTAGTAGTTTAATGTAAAGAGTTTGTCTCGATCGCTAATAATTGTCTTTGGTATGCCGTGGTGTCGTATAAGTTAATCTAGGATAAGGAATGCGAGTTCCTTAGCTGTAGTCATTTTCTAACATAGTAGTAGTTCTACGTATTTGGTGAATCTGCATACGATTACTAATATAGAGTTGTAGCTTACTCCTATTGCTAGATCTTTTGACTTGGGTAGTCCTGTTACAAAGTCCATAGCGATATCTTCCTATAGTGCTGTTAGTATTTGGATAGCTTACATTTCTCCGTATTTACAATATATTACGTGTTTATTACGTTGGCAGTCTACGCATTTACGGATGTATTTAGTTACTACTTCCTTAATTCCTTTAAAGCTATAGTTCCGTTAGATAAGTTCCATTGTCTTGGTGATGCCTGGGTGTCCGTACACAAGGTCATCGTAGTATTACCATATGATTTCCGTCTGTTGGTCCTTAGGTACTTTTCGTGTTGCCATAAAGAGTTAGTTAAGTTCCATAGTTGGTCCTAATAATCTATCATCGTTCTATTTTAGAATTACTAAGTAGGTTTTAATCTTGTCTCCTGCGAAGTTACTACGTCTACTTAAGGCGTCTACTCGTCCGTTTTCTCTACCTAGAGTATACATAATTTTAAACTTGTATTGTCCTAAAGTCTCTGCCTATCTCGCTTGTCGAGGTGTTAATTCTTTAGTTATTGTAAATCTAAGAAGATTCTTATAGTCTATAAAAATTATAAGGTCTAAGCAGCTATGTGCGTAGATCCTCTAATACTTTAGTGCTTTAACAATTATATATAGTTCCTTATTATGTATATCGTATCGTAATTCTGCATCGTTAAGTTTACATAAGTAGTAAGCAATTAGGTGCTAATATCCGTTCTTCTCTTATTTAGCGCATACTCCTAGTGCCAAATTACTTGCGTCTATCTTAATCTTTATTAGTTTTCCGTCCTAGAAGTGTATAAGTACCGGTGGTTCGATACATGCTTTACGTAGTGTCTGAAATACTTCTTTGCATTTTATTATCTATTTAAAGGGTGTATCCTTCCTAGTAAGGTTCGTAAGGGGTATTGTGATCTTTACGTAATCTTAGATAAATTGTTAGTTAAATCCACAGAATCCTAAGAATTCTTAGATATTCTTTACTATTTTTAGTCGTAGCCAGTTCTTAACGTATTTAATCTTATCAGGGCTTACCTTAATTCCTTCTATATTAATAACATATCCTAGGAATTTAAGTTCTGTCTAGAAGAACTTGCATTTTTCTAGTTTAAGCTATAGGTGTAAGTTGTTAAGTTCTCTAAGTACTATCTTAACATGTTCTACATGGTCGTCAAGGTTGTCCAAGTAGATCAGGATGTCGTCCATGTATGCGATAATAAAGATGTCTAGGTAATATTAGAGTACGTTATTAATAAGCGCTTAAAATGTTGCTGGCGCGTTCGTAAGTCCAAATAGCATAACAGTGTACTCGAATAGTCTATATTAAGACCTAAATGCTATCTTCTATTCTTTACCTTCTTTAATCCAGATAAGGTAGTATCTATCGCGTAGGTCTAGCAAGGTAAATACCTTTGCCTATGCTAGCCTGTCTCGTAGTTCCGTGATATTCAGTAGTAGATAGCAATTCTTAATTATTATATTATTAAGTTTTTAATAGTCCACGCAGGGCCTTGGTTCGCCGCTCTTCTTAGGTATAAACATAAATAGGCTTGCTACTAGTAACGTTAATAGTTATATATATCCTTTCGCTAGGTTCGTCTTAATAAATTCTTTTTCTTATTAGAGTTCTTTGCCTAATTTTACGTATAGTAGTCTAAAGGGTGGCGTCTTCCCTTCTTTTAGGTTAATCGTATAATCCTAGGGTTAATACTTAGGTAGATTTGCTTTTCCTTTCTCTTCTCGAAACAGATGGCTCTATTCTATAAACTATTTGGGGATAACGTGGGTTGTGCGTTGCTCTTTTTCCTTCGCAGAAATTGGCTTATCTACTATCTCGCGCTTTGTGACCTGGTGGTTCCTGCCAGCGTCTGCCGAGGTTAATCTATTCTTAATCTTTAATTTTAAAACTATAGTGTTAATAGCTCTCTTATCTACTATTAAACTCTACTAATGCGTAGGCTTTACTTACGATGCATAGTCACAGCGCTTAAAGGATAGTATTTATTATTCCTAATTAATCATAGGGTTATGCTTCCTAAACTAGGTTAGTCCTAATATCACATCGTGACTAGCTTCCTTAAGGATATCAAGGGTAATCGTTTCCTAGTGTCCATGGATCTTAAGTGTCGTCTTAACCTCGTATTCGACTTGTGGCATGCCTAGCATTAGGTGTCTATTCGCGACATAGATAACATAAGCTTCTGCCTTCTAACGCTTATAAAGTCCTGCTCTATTAAGTGCCTTTTGCAAGATATAGCTTTATTATGCTCCTAAATCTAGTATAGCCTTTATCTATATTCCTTTAAGCTAAACCAGTAGCTTAATTAGTGCTTAACTATTAATAGCATTTAGCTCTCTAAAGGCGTCTTCCCTCCTAAGCCTAGGTCTAAAAAAGACATCTTATTTATAGGTGGCTTTGTGGAATTAGGGTGTCCTTCCTTCTTCTTTTCTTAAGGCTGCTGCTAGGCCTTTTCTAGGAGAGCTTTATCGTTTTCTTCCTTCTATACCGTTTCAATCCTAAGGGTCGTAGTCCCTTTTAGTATGCGATTAAACCTATACTTTTCTTTTTACTTTTTATATTCCTCACAATCGGGGTGTAAGCATGTTTGCCACTTATTAGATACACATTTTCTATTAACTAGTAGCAACATTACTTAGTTTAACGCTTAGTTAAGGTGTAGAAAGTATCACGTTTTACGCTTGTCCTAAAGGTAAACGTTATAATAGGCGATAGGGTAGTCAAACCACTCCTATCTACATTATTAATACGTTTAGGGAAAGTAACTGTATTCCTTAGCTTAGTAATAAATGGTATATTAGTCTTCTCTGTAGAGGGTCTATCGTATAGTCTTATGCGTAGGATTACGGTGGTCTAGGTCGTACTATAGTTCGTAGTTCGGGTTTTCGTTTAAGTATTTCTTCTTAGGATCTTCGTGGGCGTAGCGGTGGTCCGCCATTTCTCGTGCCGCTTTACTAACTAGGTTAGGTTAGTAAGCGTAAAAAAATACTTCTACGTAGTCTAGTTATTTTATCGCCGTAAACCTAAAATCTCCTTCCCTTAGTTAGTGTTTTTCTAAGAAGTCGAAAACATTCGTCGTCTTGCTAGTAACAGGTTTACTCTAGCTAGGGTAAGGTGTAAGAGATTAAGGTATTAGTTCCTTCTCCTTTCCTTTACTATCCAAACTTTCGTGTGCATCCTTATAGAGTCGTAAGTTAGGTAATTCTAATTGTTCTAATTCTTTATTATAGATGTCGATCTACTTAATAGCGTCTATTACCTGCCATTCTTCGTTAGTAGTTTCTTCTTTGTCGACGAATAGTACGTTTAACTATCTAATAACCTTATTCTTAGATCTGCAGTTCCTAGCAATATAACCTAGTTTATTATATATAAAGCAAGTGCGTGTCTCAGTTCCCTAGCGTCGGGTTCTATCTAAGATACGCTTATTATTTTTTAGCTAGTAAGAGCCTGTTCCTCTTCCTTTCTTTCTAATTATAACGTTAAGCTGTCTATAGTAGATTCCTTCTATAGGTTGCGGTCCATAGTTGTCTCGTTACTACCTTAGTTAGTAGTTAGTCTTTACGGGCGGTCCTGCATATCCTTAGGATTAGTTCTAGCGTAGGTCGCGTTCTAGCTTGTACCATGCTTTATTAATTCGAATTGCTTCCTTAGATAGTTCTTCTAATGTATTAGTTTTAGCTCTAGTACGTAGGAGTTCCTCGCGTACGGTCCTCTTTAGTCCTTTATAATACATTACTATAAGGGTAGCGTCGTTCTAGTTAATTTAGTCTATATACTTATAGAATTTAAAGTCGTATTCTGCTACAGAGCGTACCTATCTAAGGCTTTAGATAGCTCGCTTAGCAATAGCTTCTTAGTTTGCAACTCTAAAGTACTATTTAACTTTCTTGCAGAACTTATTATAATTTTCCATAATCTAGTTAGTTACGTTATCGGTGTTATTGTCTCCAGCCAGATATTAGTTAAGATAAGGTTAAATCTATTTTAAAGCATTTCCTTTTATAAAGGTTATAGTAAACACAGTCTTGTTAGCGTTATCCTAGTCCTTATTCTTTATTCCGTAGAAGTATAAGTTAAGTTATAAGATCTAAAGTTCCGTTTACTTGCAGTCTCTATAAAAGAAGTTAGGTTTACTAAAGGTACCTCCCTTAATAGTCGTAATACTATCCTTAGGGGTGCCTATTAGCGTGTCAGAAAGGTTATCGTATCTGCTTATGTTAAGGGTATTTAAGATGTTAAGTCTAACAGGGTAGCTAATCCCTAAGGGGCTAAAGTTAGTTCTTAGGCAAGAGTAATAATAACAGGATAAGGGGTCTTAATAGCTTACGCGTATTAAAGGGGTATTAGTATTAAAGGTGTGTATAGCACAATTAAATTAACAAAGTTGCTTATTCAGATCCAAACGATAGATTAATAAACAGGTTAAACACAAGGTGGAAGAGTCCATCCTCATGTTCCTATATACTTAGCATGCTCGACTTGCTCGACTCGAGCAGAGCGAGCACAGCCTTGGCCTTATGCACCTGCTCGACTTGCTCGCTTCGAGCGCTTCGAGCAGTCACGTGACCTGCCCATTACTGTGCCACCATTGGCTCCCATAAGACCTTGTCCGTCTCAGAATGTTAGCCTGGTGATGCTAAATACAGATCCTAACAATCTATAAGCATATTAAGGTTAATTCTGCCACGTCTAATAACGTTAAGGAGTACCTTATTAACTTTATGCACCTCTATAGCTATTACTTACTCTCTTTACTAGTTAAAGAAGAACTAAGTATAGTAAGAAAGCTCTACCTAATTAGCATACGTTAACTCCTACTACGCTAACGCACTTAACGTACTCCCTAAGCTTATAAAGGGCGCTATATCTAACGTTTAAGGATGCTATTAGTAGCCTAAAACTTAACTTTATACTAATTAACTTATACAGAGTAAGTTAGCAGCGATTACCTTTATAAAGTTATTTATATTAAGGTCAGATCTAGCACCTTTTTTAGCCCTCTACGCTAACTTTTCCCTCGTAACTTTCTCCCTAGCCAGCGTTAGGCTTAGTCGTATATTATCATGCGGCTCCTTAACTATACACCTGCCCTTTGTTATATCTCGCGCCCATGCCGCCACTATGGTGCTGCTCGCTAGGTAGTGATTCTCAAACTGATTAGGTTGCCTGGGCGTACGTTTAACCCAGCACACGTACGAATAGTTGCCATAGTGGGTATCCTGGCATCGCCATTTATCGCGTATCGCGACTATAGGGCCCTCGCCGACGGCAGTATACGCAAGGACGTCTGGCAGGTCATGTAACTAACGATGAGTTGCGGTAAGTCGCGGCGGAGAGCTCTGAGAGCTCTGAATACTCTATAAGCCAAATACCCCCCTATTACGCGTCCTACTATTTTGGCCAGTTTCTAGCTCCGCCAGCGTTAAATTAAAGTTAACATAAGTTACCTTAGTAATAGACTCCTTCTTTAACTCGTACGCGCGCTTAACGACCTGTATAAACGTAATACTATTACTATGCTTAAGAAACTACGTAAGTCTTTATTGCTTAGGTACCCGCGGTGTATATATAATTGTAGTTAAATTTTTTACTATTGTTTTAATAGGCGGAATTAACTATGCTAGGTCTTATATAACCTCGTCTACCCAGTGCCAGAGCTCTACGTAGAAGTACGTACATATTATTATTTTAGTGTTAAATTTAGTTCTAACTTCCTCTTTTCGTAGGAACGCACGCTAGCGGCAGGTAACATATAGCTTAACTTTATATAATTCTAATAATTTGTTAAGTACCCTATTATTATAATTTTAGCTATTATTATTAATTTCTAGTATAACTTCTAGCGGCGTTAGCGCGTTAACTTTAGAAAAAATTAATAAATTCTTATTATTATTAAATACCCCCCTATTACGCGATCACTTACGCTTATTATTACCCTTATTACTACTAACGTTATTAAATACCTCCCTATTAGGCGATTGCTTGCGCGCGGAGTTTTCTAGTAACGTAGGCCTCTAAGCTAACTAAGGTTCTTTGTCCTTAGGGTAATTGTTAATGTATATATTAACGTTGTCGTTAACGCTGTCGCCCTCTGGCAGAGGTCCTTCCTCCTCTGTAGGTTCTTCCTTTTCTATGCCTGCAAATCGTATAACGCGCAGGGGCGCCCTCGTCGGTGGGGTCTTTTTTTATGCCTTGGCCTTCCTCGGAGGGTTGCGGCCAGCGTTAAACACCTTTGAAACCTTCCTTTTTCGAGTACTCGGCATGATACATTCGCTATAGGCGACTTACCGCCTATTTATACCTCCTAGTAAGTTAATTTTCCTCTATTACATTGTCTCTTATACAAATTTTGTATGTGAGGTGATAAAGGCGGGGAAGCGATTACCTAATGAGCGTGCAGCCACTTAGAAGCTTGCCCCAAGTGGGTCGGGACGGTATTTTGCATAGCATTATAATGCAAAACCTTACCGCACAAGCACGTCTGTAGCGGTCACTTATTAAGACATCGGGGCCGAAAACTCTTCAATAATTCGCCTGTTAAATTTCGTCACGCTCCGTATCATGTATGTCAGAGCACTTCTGCACGGGCGGTACCCTGCCGAGACAGTTAGTGCGCCGCGACACTAACGCGCCACCCCAATAGATGTAGTACCTTAACTTTGACGCGCCGCATCTCCACCAATATGGATCCGATTGAGGCTGCAATCATCGCTATTGACTCACAAGAACCTAGAGAAACTTTCTTATATAGAAAAATTACAGAAGAATTTGGTGTTATGCGGTTAATATTAACGCGCTAGCATAGACGCGCCATGCAGGCGCGTACATAGCTACTATAAACTTGCTAAAATCTTAACTAATAATAAGAATCTAAGCTCCTATAGTATATATAGCGTTTTACTTAGAAAGGTCTACCCCCTACGCGTTAGATAATCTAAAACTTTATATTAATTATTGCTAAAAAGGATGTCTCTATGCGATAGGTTAATTACTTTATTAGGCGCTACCCTAACTCCCTAATCTCGCGATAGACAACTAGGCTAGATAGTAATTACTATAACGCTAATTTAGGCGTAAGATATAGGCTCTACTTTAAGCTTCTATATAAGAAAATTATGAAGTATAGCATAGAGCCTTAGCATACCTATAATATGGACGAAAAAGGCTTCCTACTCGGCATCACCGGCAGGTTAAAAAGGATCTTCGACAGGCCTATATATAAGAGTCGCCAAGTGAGGCAATCTATCCAGGATAGTAGTCGTGAGTGGATCTCGCTCATCGCATGTATATGCGCCGATGGATCTACTGTTAATCTATTACTAATCTATCGATCTAACGCTGAGACTCTACAATTAAGCTAGGTTAAGGAAATTAACGTTAATTCTTATAAAGTCTTTATCACCTTATTAACCTCTAGATAGTTAAACAACGAGATAGGGCTTTAATAGCTAAAATAGGTGTTTAATTGCTATACTAAGGAGAAGGCTTAATAACAGTGGCAACTTTTAGTCCTTAATAGGTATGGATCTTACGTTACTATAGATTTTATTAACTAATGTAATTAGAAAAAGATCCTCCTTGCAATATTTCCCCCTTACGCCACTTATACGCTATAGCCTCTAGACGTTTGTGTGTTTAAGTCTCTTTCTATCGCCTACTCCGACGAGCTCTCCGCATACCTGTATAGGAGTTAGGGGCTATTAATAATCGCTAAAAGAGACTTCTTTACACTATTCTAGAAGGCCTAGACAACGTCAGTTACGCCGTAATTAATTACTAAAGCTTTTAAGTATATAGGTATCTCGCCGCCAGATCCTACACTAATCCTTAGTTAATTTAACAAAGATAAGTTTCTAAAATAAAGATTACGTAAAAGCTCTACTTTAGTACTTAGCGCGTCTAATTAGCGCAAAATTAATTAGCTTTTAAAGGTTGTTGTTAATACAGGGGGAGGTAATAAGGCTAAGAAGCTAAGTTGCACTATACACTTAATCTCTATATAGAAGTAGCTCCTAGAGCATGAGAATTAGGGGCTACGAGAAGCCCTTACAAACCAGAAACAGTGTTAAATAAAGGGCAGGACTCTACCTTTTAAGCAGCTAGATAAGTAGTATAGAGGATCTGTTTTCTGGTTACCTGCCCGCGTACAGAGGGCGCGCGATTCTCTTAGCTAATAAAAGGCTAAAAAGCAACAACTACAACTCTAGAAAAGTAAGCAAAGAGAAATCTAGATAGTAAATAGGCAGCTTAAAGCTTATTTACTATAGGAGAAGCGTGTTACGCGTATAGTAGCTAGAAATACGCGCGCTAAGGAGAAAGCTAATTAGGCTACTAAATAACGCCTTTATTAACAGGCTCGTAAGGCTTAATAATAACTTTAAAAACGTCTTAAAATTGTTAAAAAGGGAAGCTAGAATGCTTTAAAAGCTACTTATATAATTATAAAGAGGAAGAAGCCTACGCCGGCATCTATACGCGTTAATATAGTAATATCTACGCTATTAGCGCTAGCATCGCGCAATAGCTAAATAATTAGAATACTAAGTAGATATCTATAATTTAACTAGCTAGCAATCTTCTATAGCTCTATAAAATCTTAACTCTAGAAAATTTCGCGATAAAAGCTTTTGTGTAAAACTCTACAGCCTCATGTTGCTGGCTGCGGTGCTGGTGTTGGGTGGCGCGTTAGTGTCGCGGCGCACTGACTGTCTCGGCAGGGTAGCTCGTTTGCGGGCGTGGCAGATCATCTGCGCCACTGTCATCGCTTGCCGGTGCCAAATGTCCTTTTCCTAGGTAGCAACCACTGCAGCTATCTCACAGCCACGTGCGAGAAGCATCAGCGATTGTTCAGATATCACGGCTGAGGTTTTGTTGTCAACTGATTCTTGTAACTGAGCATAATATGATTCTCAGGGGAACGTGATAATGCTCTTGGGATTACGTTCTGTATATCTAATACCGAGAGAGTTCGTGGCATAGGGCTACCTTAAGTGATGGCATGGGCGTGGGCGTGGCAGTTCAACAAAAGCATATCCGGGCTCACACCACACAACGTGGGAAGCTTTTCCCTTCTCTCTCTTCCTCACGGTCAAGGTGTGTGTCTTCGGTTCTCAAGTAGCCTGAACCATCAAATATTTCCGGAAGACCCCTCTCGTCGTACTGGTGGACGTAATTGTTACAGTCGTCATCATCCACGATCTTCGCTTGAGAAGCCGAATCGCTCGTATGTGCATTATAGTCGTCCATAGTGATATAGACCTCGTTGGTCCTTCTGATTGTCGACAGCTTGGCTCCGAGATGTTCACCGGTGCTTGACGGTTTTGTTTCGGTTGAGGTCGTGAACATGGACGAGAAATTTCTTTTCATTGATTGTAAAGCGGGAATACGCCGGTAACTGTATGCCATCCCTTGCATACAGGCGCACATCACCCCAATCGTCATTTCGGCAAGTCTGAAGCTTTATCATCAGCAAATAACCCCTCAAGCAATGCAAGGATAGGGAAGGGACGCACGTCACAGTATTCACAGGCAGTATCTTGTACGTTATCTCGGAACCTCGGTGACTACTATCCAGCCGGACTCGATAGTAAATGCTCATTGCTGAGCAGACACATGCCCTCCTAGCTGTTAGCAAGCTGCCTTGATGAAATCCGCTGGGCGACGTATGATAGCCCAGACAAGACGATAAGTATTGCCCCGAACTTCTTCTTCCTCGAGGCGTGCAGCCCCGAGATTGCCACAATTGGAATCAGTAAGATAACAATATCCATAATCAATCCAATAGAGGATGTTGTCACAGCCGATTTCCCAGACCGGGTCTGGTTGTGGGTGTAAAACTTCTCGTGTGGTCGCGGCGTAGCGAAATAGAACATGGCCACAGTTCACGATGTATACGCTTGCAGTCAAAACAAGGCCAACATAAGAACAGATGCGGATCCAGTAGAGCTGTTAAAGAGCTGCAGGTACAGAATAAAGAAAGTGACCTTCAATAGGCCTAGAATTACGTTCGCCATGACGATTAGTATATAGCTTGGCTGTTCACCGTCAGGCAAAGCCACCAGCGAAGAGGATCACTCACAACCATGAATTCGGGGTTGATGGAGTCAAGGACGTTTACATCCCACAAATGAGTGCCCATGTTGCCTCGTTCCGCTCCTATGGCTGTCAGATCGACCATTGCGTATCGTAGCCTTTTCAAGCCTACCCCATGCAGCCGCTGTATAGTATAATAATGTTCCTATCTGCGCCATATGAGACAAGAACCATGACTTGGAGGGACAAGGTTCTTACGACAGCAAGCGTAAGAGTTACTGGTTCTGTTAGAGTTTGAACTCAAGATACCACGGTCGGAGCTTACAATCGTCCCATCTGTACTTCTTCATCAAAGCCGTTTTTACGTAGATACGATTGGTAAAAAACCAAAAAATGAGTACTAGAAGGGCAGTAGTGATTCCATGGTGTATGCTCTTGATACTGGGTGGGTTGACGAAATTTGGAGTAGTGCCATTCGGAGCAGGTATGGCCGGGGTTTGCCGCAGAATTGCTATCTCTTCGGGAGTGAGGCTGGCAGGCGAGGCAGATAACTTGCTTATGAGCTCTGGCCAATTCATAGGCAGTGTATCGTTCACGGTTTCTGGCATGTTGAAATGCCTGCTCTCTCGTATAGGATAGGGACATGTGCACAGGTGGGTGTCTTATTCGCACCTATGCACTGATGACGCTATATGATACCTATGGTAGGTATCCAAGACCGTCCAGCGGCGCAGCGGATATTCCCATAATCGTTCATACACCTGCAGCAGATATATTGTTACAATCAATGCAGTAAAACAAAGGGTAACCGTGCGAGGCAGTAAAATCAGTGTATTATCGATTGTGTTTTTCTCTGTTGTGTTCCTGCTGCGCTCTCCACGAGCTAGCAGTAGGGTCTATTTACATGACGTATCTATGAACCTGTTGAGGTAAGAGATGCTTGATATGATGAGGAAGCAGCACCAGTGGTCCGCGTCTCCTCATAACCGTCACATATATTGCGCTACAGGCGATACCCGTTCTGGGCGCTGCGTTGTAGGGTTACGACGCCCGCTGCACATGTATGGGACGGTCAGTGCCACCTCGGGGCTGGGTCAACCCCAGGGTGTGCTGTGCCACAATTTTGTAGATCAACCCTGACATGGCAATGGGCACAGCAGAGACTCGTAACTAATAAGACACGTTCTCTATAGGACACACGTCCTGCCGATGAGGCACGGAGGGACGCTTTCCGTACATGCTCGACACCCTGGTGCCCTGGTGCCGCCTGGTGTGCGCATGTGCATGCTTCAATCTTCACACCACCCACAGCGGCCACCACGAACCATCAAAGGCAGGTGTACTGGTAATCGAGGCACCAAATACTGTTGGAAGATACCTGATTCCCGAAAATATCTGATTGCTGCATACAGCTTTCCAGTACAATACCATACCTACCAGTGCCCCGGTGTATGGCATCTTTGGGCATGAACGAAAGTGCCGGCCTAGCATCGTCAGAGCTCGGATCGGAACATGAGGAACCAAAATCCACGGGAGCATCTACCAAATGGCGCTTCTGGCTTACAATGGCGACTGTGTGCCTAATGACCTTCGTCGCTTCTATCGGTAGCAGCATCGCAACTTCGCTTCCGAAGATATCGAACGAGCTTCAGGCGGGACAAACATACGTATAGATTGCTTCAATATACATGTTTACGCAAACTGCCGTTCAACCGCCTTGCGCCCAGTTGTGTAACATTTTTGATCGGAAAAGTTCCATGGTTACTGCAGTGGTAATCTTTGCGGCAGGAAGTGCGGTAGCAGGATCTAGCAAAACGGCTACGACGCTTATAGTTGGACGAACGGTACAAGGCCTAGCTTCAGGTTGCATAATGATGCTTTCGGAGCTGATTGTCTGCGACATGGTTCCTCTTCGGGAAAGAGGTAAATATGTCGGTTTTATACTCTCTGCGATCGCCCTGGGAACGGTCGTAGGCCCTA
This sequence comes from Bimuria novae-zelandiae CBS 107.79, assembly GCA_010015655.1. Taxonomy (NCBI): domain Eukaryota; kingdom Fungi; phylum Ascomycota; class Dothideomycetes; order Pleosporales; family Didymosphaeriaceae; genus Bimuria; species Bimuria novae-zelandiae. Next base: position 204,833 of record ML976663.1, on the reverse strand, counting down.
TCACTAGCGGAGCTTTGGCAGAACATCACTGGAGATGGGTGGGTATTCTTGGTGAATCTACATATCAGTGTTCCTGTGCTGACCAAACTTGCGACACACAGGTTTTTTACATGAATTTGCCCATCTGCGGCATCATCCTCGCAACACTGAAGCTATTCGTCAAGTTTCGGTACAACAAGGAGCCTAGCTGGGCGAAGGCAATATCACGAATCGACTGGCCTGGAAATACCTTGTTCTGTGGCTCGGCGTGTGCTATAATGCTTGGGATAATCCCAGCTGGAAGTTCACATTCGTGGTCAAGCTGGCGTACGATTCTGCCCATAACAATTGGCGTAGCTGGTTTTATTGCGATGGCTTTCTTCGAGGCTTCACGGTTTTGTCGTGAACCCGGTATACCTCCGCGCCTTTTCACCAATCGCACAACCGTCGCTGGATACTTTATGGCCTTCATATCGAGCATTGCACTCCAATGGGCGGGGTTTTTCTGGCCAGTCTACTTTCAGATGCGCGGGGCTTCCCCTCTAAAATCGGCAGTAAACTTGCTGCCTTTCCTCCTGTTCTTGTTGCTAGTGGCGGGAGTATCCGGAGCAGTCATGTCCAAGATCGGGCAGTACCGTCCCTTACATGCGGCCGGCTTCGTCTTCATCATTCTCAGCCTAGGACTGAACACCTTACTACGGCCCAACACCCCGAAAGTCATCTAGACTATCCTGCAAATCCTGAATGCCACCGGCCAAGGATTGATCATACCAACATTACTTCCAGCCATCATGGCGTCGCTAGCCGAATCAGATGCAGCTGCTGCGACTGGCGTCTTTTCCTCTCTTCGCAGCTTTGGCTATGCTTGGGGAATAGTGTTATCTAGTATTATATTCAACAATCAAGTTGAGAAGAACCAATGGCGGATCGAAGATTCTACCGTTCGGGGAAGCTTGACCGGCGGCCGCGGCTACGGAATGGTTAGTGGGGACTTCGTCCAGCAGCTGCCTCCGGCGACGCGGGTGCAAGTTCTGGATGTCTATACCAGATCTCTCAGGTCAATATGGTGGGCCGCTCTTGCGTTAGCTTGCGTTGGTGCGTTGGGAGTTTTGATCGATAAGCATGTACCCCTACGGCAAGGGCTTGAAAAGGAATACGGTCTGGATAGCGACGGTCAACTGGGAGACACTGCGCCCCAAGAGAAAGGGGTTGCACCTGATTTGAACTCAAGCAAATAACATACATGCACCAAAATTTTCAAAATACTAGGATACGACATAGGTATTCACGGATGCACATGAGCTTTGCAGAGCTCTATGGCATGATAGTACATGGACTAGCACTGGATGACTATGACGAAGGCTTTGATGAGTCTAACATAAACTCCATAGACACTTACCATTTACATGTGACCTCATACAGTCGCAGCATGTAAGAATATTTCGCTCAGTGTCCCCGAATAGTAGATCGTCGCGCTAGGTACGTACGCCTTGAACGAGGCACAAGCGATTGTACCAGTGCACTCTACGAACGTATGCACCACGGGTTCTGGCTGACCGACGAAAACAGGCACGCACCGTTTGTCATCACTACGCTTACATCCTAACATACGGATTTAGCCGAGGGACGATTGGGAGCATGATGGTGAGCAGGACGGTTAATGGATGCACACGGGGGCACGTTCTAGAATTCCCGACACAGAACATCCTGTCCAAAAAGCCGCATTGCGGCACAGACTAATATGGCGGCGGTTATGATGCATCAATAATAGGTCCCATAGCCTTGTGCCTGTAAATTTTCGGTCACCAAAGGACAAAGACCGTGCGGCACATGCTGTTCAGGATTACCTTAGATATTGCCTAGGCGGCGCAGTCTACAGTCGCTGCAGATAGGCATTCCTCATGCCCAAAACACGCTCTCGATAACATTAGAGCTGCATGAATACCATGTTACTTCGTGTCGCCTTGTCGGCGCCCCGAGCATCCAGGGACCAATGGCTGTCGCATGCGCCCCAGATCAGCTCACCGCTATGACTGGGATGATGCACACTTCAGAGATTCCTGGATCGGTACGGATAGAAAAATTGGATCGACCACGGAAAAGCCCGAAGGCTGTTCCCGAAAGGTTGCTCACAACGACGTTGCTTCTATTCCCGGAAATACGACTTGTCTGCAAAATATCGTCACCGAACTCTGACGAAAATCCCCTGAATGGTGGGATTTTACCACTCAACTGCCTTTAACGAAGGTCTTTTGTGACTTTCTTATCTCGGTCTCGATTGCAAGACGTGGCTCTGCGGAGACTACTGGAAGTACAGTCAGATTAGGTTAGACGGTCTGAGTGTGATACTTGACTTTGTGATCTATAGCCAAGATGGCATACAAGGCCGGATTTGTAGCTCTGTGGAGGTCTATAAGTGTAAAACCAAGCATCCCCAATTTGCAATTTCCTCTTTCCTGAAAGGTACCCTCGCGCTTTACCTCTCATTAGAATTCTCGCCCTCCTCTCTTGTGCAACACGAAAATGATGCTCAAAATGGTTGTTCTCTTCCTCACCTTCTATCTAATCTGGTCAGCGTACTGCATGGTAGTGAATCTGGTGAGAGCAAAGAGAATCGGTCTTCCCATACTCATACGTTATATTGCGCCAACAAACCCTCTCTGGATAGTCGCTGGAAACTCTGTCATTACAATATGCAGATGGATGCCTTTTGGAATTGGATACTTCACTCGTTTCTATGCCACTGGTTGGGCTTCTAATGACCGGCACAAAGTTCATGTCGACCTTGGCGACGCATTTGTATTGGTCTCACCGGGCGGTAACCGTGTTTACATCGCCGATTTTAACGTGGCTTAAGAGATTCTGAAGCAGATGAAAACCTTTCGAAGGGACGTGCGCATGGTGCAGATGCTCAGTGTGTACGAAGAGAACGTTTTTACTTTCAGTGGTCAAGAATGGCAAAAGCATCGTAAGGCGACCATGGTCGCCTTCGCACATATTGGCCAGTCCGTTTGGGAAGAGTCACTACTGCAGACCGACAAAATGTTACAGGAATGGCTTGACTTTGAGGGCCCTGTCAAGACAGTTGCAGAACACACGAAAGTGCTGACCATCAATGTTCTCTCTGAAACACTTTTCTCCGGCTCTTGCATCGAAGGAGATTCAACGGGTTCTGATGGAAAAGATACATCTCGGCCACACCGAGACTCCCTGAGAAGTATACTCTTCAACCTCATACACATTCTTATCATCGGATCATCTAAGCTCGAATCATGGTGGATGCCTACAAACATGAAGCGAACTAGCAGAGCTGTCGGAGCCTTTCGTCAGTTTGTTTTACACTTGATTGAAGAGGAGAAGGCCAAGAAGAGCACTTCGAAGAAGACTCAGCAAAGACTGGTTTCCGCCCTCGTTCGCGCCTGCGAAGAGCACAATCAGGAGGGCCATCACTTAAGACGATTTGTAATATCCGAGAATGAGATAGTCAGCAACATGTTTGTCTATGCGGTGGCAGGTATGGACACAACCCCTATAACCTTGGCCACTGCAATTGTCTTTTTAAGTGCGTATTCGGAGTACCAAGATTGGATCGCTCAAGAAATCTCGTTCCATACGCCTCACGGTAGCCTGTCACCTCTAAGCTTTGAAACATTCCCAAAGTTGAAGCGGTGCATGGCAGTGATGGTAAGCTACCCTTGTCCCACTGTGTCAGTGGTTTTGCTGACCAATTGTAGCTCGAAACCCTGCGTCTTTGCCATCCTGTCAGCCAACTGATCAAAACGACGGGTGAGACGGCCGAAGTCATCACACTCGGCTCCAGGCAAATCTTGATACCGCCAAACACGCCAATTCAGATTAATCTTTCTGCTATGCAAACCCATCCACAATTTTGGGGATCAGACTCCCTCTCGTGGAATCCCCAGAGATGGATCGTCAGTAGATCTTCATTGGAAGGGGACTTGAGTATGGAAACGCTGCTCCCGGATACATTTGGTCAATATATCCCTTGGGCTGTTGATCAACACGTGCGTCCCGGAAAGAAGTACTTCCAAGTCGAACTCGTAGCGGTTCTTGCAAAAAAAATTGGCGATTATCGAGTCGAGCCCTACATGAACAGTGGAGAGACTATCGAAGCAGCAAGATCTCGTGCCTTAGGTATTGCGATGGAGACGCAGAGCAAGGCACTGCTCAACGAAATGAGAAACCCAGACAAGCTCGGTTTGGTCTGGTCCAAGAGAGAAGTATCTACTAGATATTGACATAAGCGAGAAATGTGTAACCGGGTTTAAGAGTTTTTTCTGTTCCCTTGTCACCTACAGCACAAATTCGAATATCGCTTATTCTTGAGGAGCAATGAAATTTCACATCGCTTTCCCAACATTAACACGGAGCCAGTCTTCTTAGCGGACTGATCATACTGGAGCGTGTGGGAAGTCACCGGCGATACTAGGTCAGGTATCGCCAAAAGAGCTGGTGGTCTTACAGATTGTTGAATAAATCTTCTCGATGCGTGTCTACTGCTGCTTCGCCTTCATGTTTACTGTTAAATTGTTGAAGCCAGATTAAGCATTACAGACTTTTATACGAGAGCCAGTTGGGGTAGTGAGCACAAGGCGCAGACGTGGTTGGGCCGTTGATAGCGACACAGTAACACAGAGCGGTACTCGAAGAAACAGGGTATCATTGAACGGTTTGATTCATCAAGAAAGCGGCCAACCGTCGTCCCCACGTGAACGGGCTAGCTCACTCTAGCCTACTGGCTGAGCCCGGCATTACCTCAACCTAAGCTAACTTTTAGACCCAGGTGAATGACACCATGCATGACCCAGATGAAAATTCATCAGTGGAAGCCTAACGCCATCTCATACAACCATTCTAGTTCATCTGGCGCACGAGGTCGTTGATGAACAGCTCCCGGTTACCAAGATCACCACCCTCGATGAAGTGCTTGAACTTGCGGGGACGGAAGCCACCATTAGGGGAAGAGAGCTTGAAGGGCCACAAGAAGTTGGAGGCCTGCTTGAAGTTGGGGCCAACGGTGTAGATCTCGTGGATGAGGTCCTCGATGCAGACGATGCCGAACTCGCCGAGGTGCTCCTCAATGATCTGATTGTCGGAAAGCGGGAGGCGCTGCTTGTTGACCTTGCCGTACCCGCGCTTGTAGATAAGCTCGCGGACGGTCTTCAGGTTGGGGTAGCCGTAGGTGACGAAAGGCTCGACGATCTTGAGCATCTCGGTGGTGGCCTTGGTTAGCTTGATGAAGATGCCGTTGTTGATCTGCAGAAGACGGAGCAGCTGGAGGGTCTTGCGCTTCTTGGGGTCAATCTTGTTGATACTGCAGAGTGTCAGGTTGCAATGACAAAATATTAGAAAGTAGTCCTACGCACCCCTTGATGCGGATAACGAAAGCGAGCTTGGGCTCGGCAGGGACGAAGAAAGAGTCATCCTTCTTCGCCTTGCGCTTGGCCTCGATGATGTCGCGCTCCGCCTTAACGTACTCCTGCTGGTACTTCTGGGCGCGCTCGAAGATGACGGCGCGCTTCTTCTTGTTGGCCTAAGACAGTCTTAGCCAACGATGCTACTCCTATCTGCAAGCAGATCATGGGAGATTGTTATGTACCTCTCGCTTCTTCTTCAGGTCGGCGGCACGCTGCTCGTCGGCCTTTGCGTTGGCCTTCTGCTTCTTGAGCACCGACTCGGGAACCTCGATGGAGGACTTGGTGGGGACACTGTGGTCGTTAGCATAGTTCGAGTTTGGAGAACAATTGACCTACGTGCTGCCGGCCATTGTGCTGGTGGTTAGTATGGAATTGACGGATTGTCGAGGCTGGAGGTCTGAAGCATTGGGGAAGCGACGACGGGTAAAATTCAAAGTGCTCGCTTAGCGGACGCCAAGAGTTTTTTGACTATCACCACGTGATACTGCCCCACCAATCAGCCCGCCCCGAGGCGTGAGCTACTGAACTTTTCTGGAGCTTCGTCGTGACTGCCGACGAGACACATTGTACCCCATTCTTCCCCATAAACTCATATCGCTATAATGGGTCGTGGAGGACGTGTAAGTTTATGCTCGCATTTGTGCGACAACTTTCTGATTATTGCAGGGCGGTGGACGCGGACGCGGACGCTTTCGCGGCAAGAATAAAGGTCGCGGCGGAGGCGGTGGTGGTAGAGACACTCGGACAGAGTCATGGAACGACATCGCGCGCAAGAATGAGCTCTTCGAGAGCTACTACCGCATGGGCGGTTTCTTGGAGGAGGCGGAGTTTGAAGAGATGTGGAAATACCTGGCCTCAGACCTGCCCAACAGCTTCCGCTTTACTGGCACGAAATCCGATGCCCTCGCCGTGCGAGAGATTTTCAAGAAGCGCTACATACCTGCGATCAAGTCCATGGATTTCGAGGGCGAACCCGTAGAACCGCCGAAGCCTGTCGCGGCTTTTCCAGATGAGCTGGTGTGGGACATGAAGACGCACAAGAAAGTCATTCGCCGATATGCGCCCTTTGCTGAATTCCAAAAGTTCCTCGTTGCGGAAACGACCTCTGGCAACATCAGCAGACAAGAGGTCGTGAGCATGATCCCTCCACACTTCTTAGACGTCAAGCCCGGCATGGTTGTATTGGACATGTGCGCTGCGCCGGGCAGCAAGACTGCGCAGCTGGCAGAGATGATCCATGGCGACGAGGAAGAGCGGGTTGCGCGAGCTGCTCGCAACGAAAACCCCAATGTCGACGGCGAGGGCGATTATAGCGACGACGGGCGATCAACCGGCTTATTGATTGCCAACGACACCGACTACAAGCGCGCTGGCATGTTGACGCATCAAGTCAAGCGTCTCAACTTCCCGAATCTGATTGTGACCAATCACGACGCCGCCATCTTTCCCTCCGTCGAACTGCCCTCCAAACAAGGCGAGAAGAAACAGTATCTCAAGTACGATCGAATTTTAGCAGACGTTCCTTGCTCCGGAGACGGTACAGCGCGCAAGAACCCCAACGTGTGGTCCAAATGGACACCCAAAGATGGCTTGGGCTTGCACAACCTCCAACTGCGCATTTTGTTTCGCGGTCTTCAGATGCTCAAGAAGGGCGGCCGCCTAGTATATTCCACCTGCAGCATGAACCCTGTCGAGAACGAAGCTGTTGTCGCTGCTGCGATTGAAGCATGTGGTGGTGTTTCAAAGGTTCAGCTTGTGGATGGGTCCAACCACCTTCCGAATTTGAAGCGGAAGCCTGGGTTGAACAAGTGGAAAGTCTACGACACGTCCGCCGTTCCCGGTGGAGAGAAGAAGACTGCGCATTTGTTCAACAACTGGGACGCGTTTGTCAAAGCTAAGCAAAAGTACCAGAATGAAGAACCAGAGCGGCAGTTTTCCAGCAAGATTGCCCCAGGATGCTTCCCTCCGATCGCCGCGTCTGAGGAAGAGCGTATACCCCTCGAACGCTGCGTAAGAGTGTATCCTCACTTGCAGGACACAGGAGGCTTCTTCATCGCAATACTAGAAAAGCTTGACGATATCAAGATTGCCCAGATAAGCGCTTCCGACAACACAGAACTCTTGCGCAAAGCTATGCAAGAGTCCGAAAACATAACACCAGCTCCCGTAGCCGAAGAGCCGTCGAACCAGGATGAGAAGCCGAATGGCAGCACATCCCCCTTGAAGCGAAAGTTGGATGATAGCGAAAGCGGCGAGAAAACCGAGGTCATCAAAAAAGTTAAGACCGTGGAGGCTTCCGCTGATCGACCAGTGAATGACTCAAACACTGTGCCCGGCGCTGAGGCACCCACTAAATCATCCAACGGAGCTCCCACTAAGCCGGCCAACGATGACCACCCGAAACTCAAAGGCAGCACTCAGCAAAGCAGTAAAGAGTATTTCGAATACCTACCCGCAGATGATCCCTCGATAGCCCAGATATTGGACTTCTTCGGTATCTCGCAGCGCTTCCCGCGCGACCGCTTCATGGTCAAGAACAAAGAAGGGCTCCTCCTCAATAAGATCTACTACACTTCCGAATTGGCCAAGACGGTCATCAACCAGAACAAAAACCGTGGCCTGAAATTTATTCACTGTGGTGTTGTCATGTTTGTGAGCCACAAGATCAAGGACGCTGAGCTCATGAAAGCACCGTGGCGGCTACAGAACGAGGGCATCCGCATCCTAGAACCTTGGGCGGACAAACGTATCGTCAAGTGTACGAACAAGAATACGCTCTACAAGCTACTGATCGAAATGTTCCCCAAGCTGCCTAGAGATGGGAGTCATGACATTGGCGAGGTGGGAGATCAACTGATGGACATGGAAATCGGGTGCTGCTTCGTGCGCATTGAGGAGAGCGAGGGTGATGACGGGTTCCCGTTCCGCATGGTGCTGCCGCTCTGGAGGCATCCTGGCAGTGCGAACCTGATGGTGGACAAGGACGATCGGAAAGCCATGCTGCTCCGCTTGTTCAACGAGAAGGATCCTCAGATCAAGAACCATGTTGCAGAGAAAGCTGCTGCAGCGGCCGAACAGGAACGGAGGGAGAACGAGTTAGAGGCCAAAGAGGCAGAAGATGAAGAGTCCAAGGATCCGGAAGAAGTCGAGGCTAAGCAGGCTATGGAGGTAGAAGAGGAAGGCGACACCGCAGAAGGAGGTGTGCTGCTGAGTGAGACTATGGAGGTCGACCAGGATTAGTATTTGTGAAAGAGAGCAATCTGAATTTACGACACATGGTTATTTGGTGTATGGTATAGCGGTCCGGGTATTTGCATTTGCTCAATACTGGAGTTCTCGCGTGTTCTTGTCTCACACGTCGTGCGGCAGGTGCAGCCGGGAACCCTAACGGTTGCTAGGGTCCCTGTTTGTCAACAGATCATGCCTTCCACATTACAACGTTGCGCCGCTTCCCAGTTGAATATGAGAAGCCAAGTACTACTTTCTATCACACTTATAAGCTTTGGGCAAGAACGCATCAATATCCACTTGTCGCTTCCTGCAATGAACAGCTCAGGCGCATTAGGAAGACGCCTAGCATTGCACGAGCTTGACTACTGACTGTACACCAACTGTCAACAATTATAAAACCCACCCGAAAAATAATCCGCGGCCAAACCGGTTACTTCGCCATCTGCGTCGGAAGATCTGTTCACTGGATTTGCAGCGCGGCTCTCGATGATGCTTCATCCAACCATGGCAAAGTCGACGGTCAGCTGGGAGAAACGCGTCCTACTATCATCCTGGACCATCCGCATATGCTTACTGTTCGTCATTCTCATTGGTTTCTCGGCGGCTATTAGCTTGGATGAGGAGGATGCTAGGGGCATCATCCGCTATCGGTACGTCCTTGCTACATTCTCTTCATTTGTGCATTAGATCACCCAATGCGGACATCGGACGGAAGTTCATACTGGAGTACTCTAGTCACCGGCCGCACGTGATTGCTGACTCCTCACAGGGCTGCAGCGGCCTTCCTAGCCTGCACAATCCTTGTGCTGTTGCTGGACGTTGTACAGATTGTCCTGTGGTACCGTGACATGCTTCACCCAACGTACTTCGTCGGCTTGACTGTCTTCCAAGCAATTTTCTGGGGCCTTGTGCTGACCCTGGATATTGTTTCAATCGTGAGGAAGCAGCAGAGTTCTAAAGGAATAGGCATGGTTGTCGTCATGTTGTACGTTCTCACTCCCTCACTTGAGAGCAAGCAAGGATATGCTAACAAAATCCACACAGCTTGTTTTACCTTGTCCTGTTCATCTACGCTCTGCTCGGTTATATGCGTCAGCGTAAAGTCACGAAACGGGGCCACTATGCGCCAGCGCATAACTCGAAGGCTTCCGTCGACATGAAACCGTATTCTGGAACAGCGTCCGAACACAGCGGGACCGCGAAACGTTCGACGATGCATGAAGGAGGGGCCCTTGGAAAAGCGGACAGACTGATTCACTTGCATGATGAAGCGGCCCAGGACTTTCCTGGCCGGCCTACCAAGGCTGAGGACAGTGCGTGAGGGTGCTCAGGTGTGAAGGCATCGATACCGCATCCGAGCTCTATACTTGTATAAGCCGAAATACAATTATCAGGATATTTCCAGGTCATGGTATAGCGCAGCCTGCCACACGATAAAACACATCTTCCCTGTACAAACTAACAGCCAGATACCCCAGGCCGCAAAATAGCGTACCCACGAAACAGCGCAGTCATCGCATCGCCCACCGCAGCTCTCTACGGCACCACATCATACACCCTATCCCCCTTCCGCGGCGGCTCCAAAAAATCCCCCGGCACCGTCCCTTGCGGCGGCAACTGATTCCGCTCCGCCCACGCCCGCACATCCTCAAAGTTCCGGCACACGTGCTCCGTGTTGAAATCTACAAACGGCTCTGGCGCCTTGCCAGTGGGTCGGTACCATACCTGGCCCAACACGCCGACGTCGACGGTGCACATGAGCTGCTGGCGTAAGATATCCAGGCAGTGCGCTGCACACCACCCCGAGGCGTTAGTACTTCCGTTATTATTAGGGGTAGGGTTAAGGGTGACACGTACTAACATGGTATTTCGCGATGTCGGGGGCGTTGGAGAACGGACCGAGGCCTTGGGCTTGGTAGTAGTCGAAGTTCCAGGCGAGAGATTTGCGGAGGAGGTTCTGCGTGCGTTAGTGAGTGATGCACTGCGGGCTGTGTGTAAAGAGGGGACAATTACGAGACAGTGGAGATGGTGCAGGCCCTCGACATGCGCGGGGTAGCCGCCGCCGTACTGTTCTTTTATTTTCACTTGGTCGGGTGCGAGGCCGGATTTCGCGGCTTTGCCGGTGGGGACTCTTGCTGCGGAGTCTGCAGCGGGGAGTTAGTGGTTTTTGTGGGTGATGGGGAGAGGGAGGGAAGAGGAGGATGCATACAGTCTACACCGAGAGACGCCCAGGCGGCGTCTACTTCGGGGCCGGCGTCTTGACGGAAGACGTTGGATTGGAGGAGGGAGCCATTAAAGCGAGTGTGGGTGTAGTGTACGCCGACGTCGTCGACGATGGGTGCTGTGATAGTTTACTATGAGCATGCTTATCCTAGTTGCGTGAGCGGTGAAATAGAAGTACTCACAGTACTGCGATGTATGCCGTATGCTGAAGGCGTCTGCATCGAAACGTGTCACACTAACAATCGCAGCTCCAAAGAGTGCAGAAAGAAGGGATGTCAAAGCAAGAGACGATATGAAGACGCGTTTTGAAGTGCCGCGTTGGACAGGCGGACGGGTATCTGAGGGAAGAAGGTATTCTGTGTGTTCTTCATCTGAAGCGAGACGGTCGAACTCAAATTTCTCTTTTGACCTCCAATTCCACATTGCGTCCGCCAAGCTGTGAAGTATCAAGATGAGAGATTGTCCACGCGGGGAAGGCAGAGCAACATCTCTCCGCCGTATCGAGGTCGATACGATGTTCTTCAGCTCGGCGCATCTTTCTCGGTCACCCCGGTTGTAGTGTATATCCAAGACTTTAGCATGGAACCTTCTGCTCAGCAGGAGGGCGAGAGCTTTACATCGGGGGATACTCGCTAATCGTCCATTCATGGTTGTGGTGGCGTTGAGGGCTGAACTTGGGCTAAGGCGTTGGTACGAATGGATGAGCGCCACGATAGAATGTAGTGTGGGAAGTTAGATCCGTGTGGAGAAGGCCCGAATTGAGTGGTGTAGCTATCGAATCGGCGAGAGGGGATCTGCGCAACTATACTAAATGCACGACACAGGTGAGGTGAAGAGTATACTGGACGGAGATGGAGTTTAGACATGTCGGTGCTTGCTTTTGACTTACTGTTTGTCTGTTGATGAGAGGTCTGCGCTTGTGATTGATTGTTTTGGTAATTGAGCAGGATCGCAGACCGGATGCTGTGAAGTCAATAACTGTGGAACATACACGCTCAATTCGGGAAGTTCCCCACAGTATGGTCAAATAGTCGCTATTGGGTATCCAATGAGAGGTGCATAAGGCTAAATCTAGGCTACACAGCAACAAGTGCCCTGCATGAGCTCGATGCATAACGAACTCGTACCGTGTGTGCGGGGTCAATGCGCGCTCAACACGAAAACATCCTAAACTCCAACACCACCTACTATGGCTAATATAGGGTCTATTAAGGCTGCGCTTGCAGCTATATAATTATTAAATTTTATAAAATATATTAACTATATAAAAATTATAAAAGAGTATAGTATTATACGCTCTATCTTAGCGTAAAAATACTAGTCTAAAATATAGACGCGTATAGCTAGAGGAATTAATTAATAAAAACTTAGTCTTTAATAAGAGTTAAAGCTTGTACGCTATATAAAAAGATTTATTTAATAAAATTTATTACTTATAAAATAAATAATTTAGAGTTTTGTAGTGTATATAACTAAAACTAGTATTAGTATATACTAAATTAACTGATTTATTAAATAAAATAGCGCTTAGCTTATTTTATACTAAATAGCTAGTATAGATAGTAATTACTACTAGGCTAATTTAGAGGCAAAGTACTACTTATATTGTAACTTTTTATAGTAAAAAAATAAGCTAATATAGCATTAAAGCTCGTCATATATATAATATGGATAAAAAGGGTATCCTACTTGGCATCACCTTCCGTTTAAAGAGGATCTTTAGTAGGCAGATGTACGAAAGCAAGGAAGTAAGGCAGGCAATCTAGAATAATAGTTACGAGTAGATCTTAATCCTAGGCTATATATGCATCAATAGATTAGCGTTAAATTTAGTACTTATTTATTAGGCAGGCCCTTAAGGCGTATAATTAAGTTAGGTAGAAAAAATTAACTTTATATACTACTTAGTCTATATTACCTTATTAGGCTTAGGCTAGATAAATAATAATATAGATCTTATATAGCTTAAATAGGTATTTAAATATAGTACTATAAAAAAGCTTAACGCTTTTACTAATTACTTATCCTTAATATCTATAAATTGTATCTTATTATAAATTCTATTAATTATTATAATTAGAATAAGATTCTTCTTACTAGATTTCTATTTTATTTAACTTATACGCTATAACTACTTAACGTTATTATATTTAAGTTTCTTTTTATTACTTACTTAGCTAAGCTCTTAGCCTTTTTATATAAAAGCTAAAAGCTATTACTAGTTACTAAAAAAGACTTCTTTAGTCTATTTTAAAAGGCCTAGTAAACCATATTTAAGTAACTATTAATTTTTAAGACCTTTAAGGTTATAGGTATATCGCTACTTAATCTAAAGACTATATTTAAAAGATTTACCTAAAATAGCTTACTTAACTAAAAATAAAAATAAAGTTTAACTTTAGTACTTAGCGCGTCTAACTAGAGGAAAGTTAACTAACTTATAAAAGTTATAATAGGTGTAAAAAGCAGTAAGGAGGTAAAAAAGCTAAACTAAATAGTGTAGTTAATTATAGTATAAAAATAATTACTATAATATAAAAATAAGGGCCTAAGAATAGCGCTAAGTAATAAGAAAAGGCGAAGGAAGTGTGGCAAACCTTTATAGCCTAATTAGCCTAATAAGTACTATAGGAGAGCTGTTTTCTGGTTACTAAGCTATGTACAGAAAACACGTGACCTTATATAGCAAAAGAAGGCTAATAAAGAGTAGCTATAGCTTTAGAAAAGTAAGATAGCTAAGGCCCGTAAGGCTAATAAGTAGCTTAAGTTAAGGCTACTATAAAAGAGACGTATTATAAAAGCTAAAACTAAAGTAGCTTAAGTAAAAAAGAAAGCTAATTAGGTTACTAAGTAAGTATAAAAAATAACAGGCTTATAGGGCTTAATAATAACTTTAAAATTATTTAAAACTTACTAAAAAGCGTAAGAAAGATATCTTTAAGCTAGCTATAAAAGCTACTTAAAAAAGAAGACCTACTATTAAGGCTATAAATACTACTAAGGCCTTAAATAATATATTATAGCTTTAAAAGCTTTAGTCGCGTAAAGGCTAAGTTATTAAAACTTTAAATAAATTTTAATAGCTAAAGTTAATTATTAAGTATTACAGACCGTTTTACTAGAGAGTCTTATAAAAATAGCTTTTATATAAAGCTTTGTAGCCTTAAGTTTAATTAAGCTATTTTAGTATGAGCGCGTATTAAGGCTTGGCGTGTATTAACCCCACACCCACACGGTATAGCTCCGAACAAGGAATCCCTAGGCGCACGTCTTGCCGTGGGCTCGATAGCGCATTCAAGTCAAATGCCGGCAAGCAAAAGCGCTCTACTGACGGGTTTCATGGAGGCACAGTGATGCTAACAAATGTTGTGCTCGTGTCTCCCGTCCACCGCACCATTACAAGAAATCGTGTAAATGCCATTCCTCACATTCGAAGCAGTACTTCTGTTATCCTCCGAATCAAACACTGTACAACAACTGCCATATCTCAATCACCACACAAGCCCACTCTAACACAACTACCAAAAAGCTCGCAAAAGATTTCACTTCGGCCAGCCACTACGAAAAGCAAGCCGTATCTGGACGTCCAAGGACCCCGCTCCTTGCCCTCACAGTTAAGCTCTCGTACTCCAACCCCGGCTTAACCTTCACCTATAGCCCATCCCCTCGTGCGCCTAACCACGACCCTAACAAACCCTAATACCATCTTTGCTCTTCAGCTCCCTCGCTCGCGTAGATCACTGTCTCGTAAAATCTCCTAGCCATCCTGCACGCCAATCGCACCACCTGGCACACCCTCCGCACCGTATCTCGATCAATACACCGTGGTCCAGATCCGAGATCGAATAGAGTAGACAAACAGCACATCCCACGCACTCAAGGTACATAAAAGGTCTGTTACCTGCTGTGATTGCACTCGTACTCGGTTTCAGAACCATATCTCTACCTCTCCCCCCTCAGCCCTACACCTCGAGTGCAAGATGAAGCACGCCCTCACACTCTTCTTCCTCGCGGCCAGCGCCCTCGCAGCACCCGTCCCGCAGTCCTCATACGCCACCTACGGTAAGATAAGCTCACTCTAGCCTTCCACTCCACTCTTCACCACTACATCACCTCTGTCCAACCCCTATCCTCCTTTCAACATCAGCTCTATCCACCTCTTGTTCCTCCACCCTGCCGATACCCATATGTTAATGTATCTAGGCGACTACTCCGACGTGACAGTCCCGCCGGTGGAAAACCCGCCCGCACCAGCCGGCGGATACGGGTCTTACGGTAAAAACCCTTCCCCTCCCTTCCCTCCACCTAAATGATACATATATGCTAACGTGTGTGTGGATGTAGGCGACTACTCTGACGTCACAGTCCCACCGGTAGAAAACCCACCCGCACCAGCCGGCGGATACGGGTCTTACGGGTCGTACCCTGCGCCGGCGGGCGGGTATGGGAGCTACGGGACGTATAAACGGGATGGCGAGGATGTGGTGAAGAAGGCAGTGGGGGGGGGGGGGGGTGGTGTGAGAAGGGAAGAAGGTTCTTCGGGGTAATTAATATAAGAGCGAGTGCTGGAGATTGATATAGGGCGTAATACCATTTATCTGCGTCTTCGTATTTGGCTCTTGGGGGTTTGGTGTTTGTGAGATGAGCGTGGGGAGAGTGATGCAGCACAGACGAGTCTTCCTTACCATGTGCACTTGGGTACATTGAACCGTACACCACACACTCCAATTCACCCACACCGTCGAGATCACGTCCGCATTCCTATCTGCCTATTTCAAGAGTCACATCTACCCCCTCCCCCGAAACTGCTCCGCAACCATATCCCCCAACGTCCTCCTCTGCCTCGCCTGACCCTGATTCTCACCCGCCAATATCCCTGTCGCAAGCCCGCCGCCCGCACCTTCCCTCTCCCTCTCCGCATCTAGCCGAGCCCGCAGCCCCTCAAACCCCCTCTTCTTCTCCTCGCCCACCATCCACCCAGGCACCCGCCAGCTACTCGCGTACGGCAGCACGTCGCGTCTGTACGCGGTGCCAATAGTCCATCCGACGGCGGCGCCGAGCAGCGACCCTGGCAGCTGCGATAGCGCGAGCTGCAGCGGGGGCAGGTACGTCGTCGCTTTAGACGTGAAGGTGATGGACTTGGCCCATATGCTTGTCGCCGTCTGCGCAGCGTTCGGCGAGGACGAGGAGTAGGGTGCGATTTTGTAGCGGTACGTGTATGGGATGGCGGCGTAGTAGTTTGCAAGGAGGGCGAAGATGATGGGCGTGGGGCCGGCGGGGAGGAAGTTCAGACGGCCGAGGGTGAGCGGGCGCAGGATGAAGGTTAGGAGGAGCGGAGGGAGGAGCGTCGTGTACGGGAGCGTTGCTAGGAGGAAGGACTGTGGAGCGCGGTCAGCATGTACTGTGGTGAGGAAGGTGCGGGGTGGTGCGTACGGCGAACTTGCGGCTGCCCCACAGGCGCTCGATGACGCGGAGGTTGTAGAAGCTGATGACGGCGAAGAGGACTTCGGTCGAGTTCGTGAAGCAGATCTGCGTCTTGCGTTAGTGATTTTCCCTTCGATCTGCATTCCTGCCAGTATGCCTCGCTCAACGTGCTGCAAGTTGAAGCCGACATGAATAACGTACCTGCCACGTCAAGAACCTCCAAACCTGCCCATACTTCCAGATATGCGGCACCACCTGGATGTGTATGTAATACCGCGTGTCCGTCAAGCTCGCGAGCAGCGCGCCGACGACAGTTCCGAAGACGAGGAACCGCGACACGGGCGCATTCGTAAAACCAGATGTGATCATCGCGATCCGTGGCCAGGTCTCATGGTATGGAGAAGAGACGAAGGGCCGGCGTGTGCTGACGTGGGGGGCAATGTAAAGTCGGAAGCGCTTCGGAGGTGCCACAGCGCCGGTTGGTGAAATGTGGCATGGACTTTGCTGGGGCGCACGTGCAAAGCGTCATCAGCGGTCAACTCGGTGCCAAGTGCAGCAGTTACTCATCATGACGCTAAACTTTTTGGACTTCTTGGACTTTTTGGACTTCTTGGACTTTTTGGACTTCTTGGACTTTTTGGACTTGACTTGACTACTATCATACAGTTTAAAAGGAACAGCATATGCAGCATGCGCGTACGCAGCAAAAACTCAATGGTATACCATGCCCATGCTCATGTCCTTGCGGAGCTCAATCTTCATATAACACCCAGACCCAAACGCCCAAAAGAAACCTCATAAAAGCAGGACACGTCAAGAACAAGCTGATGAGGACACCTATTTCTCTATCGCTGACGCCGTCCGAAAGAACGCGTTTTCTCGACGAACTGGTCCTCATCCTCAGCCGGATTGAAAAGGAAATTCGTCTCTGTAAACGACGTCGATCGCTGCGCGCCACCAGCACCGTGACCTGGGGCAATTGGGCGGTTGCCGGCGCCCCAAGTGCTTATTCCCTTGTACCATGGTCCGCGGTAGTTCGGGTCGAGCTCGGTAGTTGCGCTCGTAGAGGCCACAGAGGGCGGAATCTCCCATGTCGTTTCCGTCCCTGCCTCCGATCGTGCTTCATCTTCAACCTTCGATTGGACCCTGAACCGTGCTTCATCTGCAACATTCGCTTCTACCTTCAGATGTTCTGTCGAATACGACGTCAGTGCAGCGCGACTGCTGTGACGCTCGGGTGCGGCAGGTGGGTCTGATCCGCGCAAAGACTGCTTTCCTCTAAGAGGGCTGTTGGTAGTGCTCGATCTTTGCGATGACGGTCGAGAGCTACGCGATGAAGTATCCAAAGACAAGCCAGTCTGGAAATGCCCTCGCAGACCACCCGTAGGCGTCTGTGGCGCGCTGCCAGAGGCCGAACCATACGGATCATGAACCAAAGCAGGCGACAGCGTGATTCTTCGCATAGAATCCTTGCGTCTGGGTGTACGACTCGGTCCTGCTGTGGTTGGTGGCTGTCGGTACGCTTCTGGAATCTGTGGTACCTGTGGCACAACCTCTGGCTTCTTTTTGCTCTGCTTCAATGATGCATTCGACAAACGCCGGGTCAGATCCTTAATCGATTGTTTGGTCTCTTGCTTCATGTTGATGAATTTCTTTGCGCGCTCTGAGACAGTAATCATCGACTCTTGGCTTATCTTGTCGTGCGGCGAGGCAGGCATACTGTAATAGTCAGAATCGTGATAGCCTGTTGATGGGCGAGATTCGTCGATCGAGTGGACGCGGGCAGGGTATCCAGGCTGCTCATTCGCTGTGACATATGCATCTGTGTTATAGGCGGCTTCTGTTTGCAGTTTAGGAACCCGTGTCTTCCTCAACTGCTCAACCTCCTCAAGCAACCCTGCTTTGTCTTTCTCCAAGCCAAGGATGATCTCCGCAGCTTCCTGCAGGGCCTCCTCCTTCTTCTCCATCTCTGCCACTGTCTCTTCTGAAATCTTCAAAATTTCCTCGTGTGTATCACGAAGCTCGGTCAGTTCGTATTCCATGCCCTGCACCTTGTGAATCAGCTTGCTGTTCTCGTCTCGCAGGTCGAAGACCTCGTCTTCGTATTGCTCCAGTTCCTCAATTCGTCCCTGGTATTCCTCGACTCGATCTAAGGCCTTATTGTGTTGGTTTTGCAGCGCCTCCAGCCTGATCTTGAGATCCATCTGAGCGTTCTTTAAAGAGTCGTTTTCCGCCTGCAGCTCGCGCTGCGTGCGCATCCGCGGCATCGCCCCCTCACTTGGCCGCCTGTGTCGACGCACCGGTGTGGTTTTGGTGACATCTTCTTCATCCTTCGCATTGTCCAGCCATGGGTCAGATATAGTCTTCCTAAGAGTCTCCGACTGCACTTGTCTCGGCTCAGTCGGTGTTGGAGTGGGTGTGGTCTGTGCGACCCTTTTCGCATCCAGCGCGTGACGTAGAAGTTCAGACCTCGGTTCTGCAAAGGAGTCAATGCGATCACGGGAAGATGGCTCGGTCGAGGTAGGTGTAAAAGGTAGGCTTGCACGCCCAGGTCGGCGATTCGGTGTGGTCATAATCGTGTATAATGTCTTTGAGTAGGTTTTGAGGTATGTACGGCGCGCGTGAGACGGTTTAATAGTTTGTCTCGTGCCAGCAGTCTTTGTGTTAAACAATGACTCTTTGTCTAGTAATAATAAGCCCCTACGTCAGCCGGGCTGGTACAGCGCGCTGCCGTACAATGCAGGCGCAATGTGGGCGCTCGAAAAGGTCGATTCCGAAGGGAAACGCGACTGCGTCAGCGTTGGTCGCGTATATGTGGCCAATGCAAGTGGAAGTGAAAGGAGTGATAGGTGAAAGTATTAATGTGCGTGACGAAAGCGAGGTCCTAATGGGAGGCGCGCCGTGGTTCGAGTGCCCGGGTTGTCGCCGCGAGCGAATTGAGGTGGGAAGTCACTGGACAAAGGCTCGGAAGTGTCGTCTTTCGGTTCCATATCGTGTGCTGGGTGGCGGGTCAGTGAAAGGTGGGTGCAAGACTTCCTAGGTACCCTGCAATGTTGGTAGAGATCAATAGTGAAGGCACCATTCCATGTTCCTGCAGCAATAGCAGGTAGCAACTCCCAACAACGGCCCTCACCCAAAGAATGCGATACAATCAAATTCCTCAAAACGCAACAACGGAGAACAAGTTGACGCAGAAACGACTGTTACAATGGACTGGAGAGAATCTGGGGCGCGGCCGCCTCCATTGCTCACTGACCGCATGCTGGCCGACTTTTTGGGCACATGCTGCAGGTGCAACCCGCGGCAACGGTTCCACAGGGCCACTGCCCCTTTGGTGGACACGCGAGGACGCTATTGGACCCGACGATGTGAATGGGCTGGGATCGCGCATGCGAACGTTGCTCATCACCTCCATCACGTTTGACCCCAAGCCTCGACGAGATCGACCATGATAACCAAGATTGCGAGCCCCTGAGCGTGCTGATGCCTGACCGTACTGCAATCCCGAGCTTCTTCATGGTGTTGGGTCATGAAAAAGTCGATGGCAACGCGCCGTTGACATTGGGCGTCGACGGGCCGAAACGCTGTCTCCATTTGCCGGTTCCCCTGAGTTAGCTAGCAGCGATCACTCGTAGTTTGCCAAACTTTTCCTGCCCGCACCGAAGAGGAGCGATTCTGGTGGGGTTGAAGATTTGGAAGCACCATCGTCTCATGAGTATCGATTGATATTGCTAGCAGGTCAACAAGTGAAAGGGTGAAGAGCCTCACTGTCGTGATGAGTAAGTATCGCGAGCATAGGACCGAGCGATGATACCTGTAGCACATTTTCGCTCCCGCTAGTCTACCAGGAATCAATACACCGGAGGGAGCCTCAGGCAAACGCCTTCAGGGCAGTGTTCAGTAGCCTCGCCCATTTCTGAAATCGATATTTCACTTTTTGTGTGCCGGCGGAGGCGATTGCCGCTTGGTATGTCCGACCATTATTCTAGGATGGTCGCCATTCACATCGAGCAACGAACGCTCACGTGCATATTCTTCATCCGATGTCGCAGGTCAGTTCGGTAGCAGGCGTACACGACAGGTAGATGGTTTTGATCAACATGGCACTGAGATCTAGCGACCGAGATACAAGGCGGGGTCGATGATAGTACCACCTGCATACCCGTCTTTTGTACCACACTTGACGGGATGACCTCTTTCGAACACTGAAACGCTCCCGTCTGAACACAGCCGCAGCGGTGTAGATGTATTACAAGTACTAAGTATGTTTCGACGATCCGATCGCACCGCATGCCTCGTCGTCGGATCTGCCGTAGAACTCCTGCACCCGGTGCGCAGTGACCAGTCGTAGACCACGTCCTCCCAACTCCTCATCTCAAGTGCCACAAACCAATCCTAGTCCATGCTGACCCCCACGCCTGCCTCGTCCAGCCTGTTCTCCCAATCCTCTCTCAGTCTCTCCAGCTCCTCCCAGCACTTCTCCCCATCTCGCACAAACTTTTCCTGGTCCTCGCGTGTAAGAGTCTTCGCGTAAGGACTCCTCCCAAACTTCCTCGGCGTCTCACCAACCTTGCCACCCCACCCCCACCCCTCCATCTCAGTCCTCTCTACCCGCTCGTTACCCCACACATCGATCGCACTACCCCATTTGCCCACTCCCTCCTTCTGCTCCATCGAGTCCAATGTGCTCTGCTTCGCCAGCGCCAGCCACACCGCTGACACGGCGCCCTTGTCCACGGTCACAACGTGCCACTGGCTGCCGACCCAGCGGCTGATGTAGCACACCAGCCTCCAGACGTAATCGATGACGAGGATGAGCGGCATGATGGGCGTATGCGTGATACCGGGATGCGAAAGGTAGATGCGGGGCTTCGTAGTCTTCTCATGGGGTTGTTCGTAGGCGAGGTATCTGTTTACGTGGGGTTCGGTGGAGGGTAGGACAGACGTGACGGCCATGAGATCGGCCAGGCGCTTCGACGACTCGTACGCTTGCTCGCCTGTAAGACACTGTATGTCCTGCATGTCGAGCGAATGCTCGTACGCTTCGAGACTGCTCGTCCAGACCAGTCTTCCCAGGTTAGGCTCTGTCCGCGTGCGCTTCGCCAGCAGCGGCGCCAGATAGTGACCCAACATGTAGTGGCCGAAGAAGTTCGCGCAGAAGACCTCGCCCAGAAGCGGCTCTTCCCTCGTGCTACCATCTTTGTTAGGCGGGAGTTGCGGCTTCGTCTTCCACCCCACGCCTGAGATCTTGTACGTAGGCCATGTTGTAGCCGACTTCCAGCCCGTAAGGACCGTTTTGACGGCCAGTGGCCAGTTTATGCCTGTCCAGCCGCCAATTCCCGCGTTGCATATGACCACGTCGAGTTTCGGCAACGTGTCGCGCAGCTTCTTACTCAGTTTCTGCACAGAAACTAGGCTGAGGAGATCAAGTCGCTCCTGCCGCAAAAGGACGCGCCGCTGCAGCACCTGCGACACGCCTGGCAGCGTCTTCTCCGCCTTGCGACATACTTTGCGCAGTTGTTCTTCTAGGAACGCAATGGTCGCATCGCCCTTGCGTTGATCGCGCGTGGTAATGATAAGCACGAGGGATTCGTCCTGGGGACGCGTTTGGAGAAATTCGTCAATCAGGCGAGCGCCGATTCCAAGGCCAAGCCCGCTACACAATTGTCAATTGCGAATATCATGTTGCGCACATGAGCAGCGTACCTATTGGCGCCAGTGACAAGAACGTAGAAGGCATTGTCGGGCGCAGGCGAGTCTGACATGTTGCGTTGGAGGAGGTCG
Organism: Bimuria novae-zelandiae CBS 107.79; assembly: GCA_010015655.1. Taxonomy (NCBI): domain Eukaryota; kingdom Fungi; phylum Ascomycota; class Dothideomycetes; order Pleosporales; family Didymosphaeriaceae; genus Bimuria; species Bimuria novae-zelandiae. The sequence goes on along the minus strand of ML976663.1, from coordinate 182,754 downwards.
AGTGTCGGACCACTTACCGAGCTTCCGCGGGCGAACATATGCGCACGTGCTTGCCCGATTCATCGGAAAATACTCTATCGATCTCAGCTTCATCTGATTATTGATTAATCGGTATATGTTTACTCAAATTCAGCAATTTGTTCGTGATCACTAGAGCCAATCGTGGAGTGGACGATTGATCCGAAACCTGCCATCGGATAAGACAATTATATCTCGATTGATGAGTGCAATCAGAGTACAATGGTGTCTCATAAATTTCAAGATGGTCCTTACCCAGGCTATTTGCAGGTACAAATCCTTGGCTTGTACAGTAAATCATGGGCAGAGCCACAATTCGTCCAAGAGACAATAGCAACAAGTAGTACGTCCAAATGTCCGTGGTTAGCCTTCACTGTTCCGAGCGTTAAGCATCCAAACGCGAAGGGATATCAACATACAGTTAGAGTGTTGTGCTAAGTGGATACAGCCTGTAGGCCAATTGACCCAGTACATAAATGCCACATACCTACAGGAGGTCCACACGTCCGTTCAACCCGTCGACGGCGCCAACTCTAAAGGGAACTAATTAGAACCCTTGCCTTATAGCTTTCTCTGTAGTAACTGGTTCGGGTATAACATTGACGCCGTTAATGGGTCAAACAGACGTGACGACCTTCCATATGGTAGCTGAATCGTGTGCAGCACAGTATCATCAATATCTCTCAGATGCGATTACTCAACACTGTTCTGCCTGGGCATCCAGAACCACGGATCTGCATACATCGAACGCATGTGAATTTTGCGAGAGGCCCTTGTGAAGCTCGACGGAGAAACGATTTGCGTTTTGTCGGCATTTGACTTGATTGACTGCAACAAGATCCTTAGCCTTGTACTTTAACATCCAGGGATCCGCCTCATTCTAATTAGTAAGAGTGTACCAAGAAGCTGTTTAGTGCCATTTGAAGTAAGGCGGTTTGCGAACGGACCGCAGCTACGAAGCTCGACGCTCAGTCCACTATCTCGAGCGATCTCGTACTACGATCTGATGCCCCTTGATCGAGGGGCAGACAACTCCGTGGATCGGTGATTTTCAAAACACGTTGATTTACATTTAGCGTAAAGGATAATCGGCGTAATATTTCCGGCCGTCTGGGTTGCTCCAGAGAATAGGGTTTGGGCTACTAGACTACACACAAACATATTGGCTTAAGCTGCGGCCGTGGGAAAATGTACAGGCCCACGAAACGACACATACCCAATACAAGCCGGTCGAGGGGTAGACTACTGCGTGACATAGATGGTAGATCTACGTCAGCAGCCTAGACCCACGAATGCACCCGTGGTGCAGGTCCAAATCAGCCCATCCTTACAGAACCAGAGTTTCGAGGAATGCGGATACAGTAGGATCGTACTATACCTGGAGCGTTCAACGTCCACGGCACTGCCGGCAGATGGTTCGTCGTAGAGAAGGCCCGAATACAGTTGGTTGGGCCCTCAGCCCGGCTGACAAACAGCCACAATGTACGCGTACCAAAATTGGCCACGCACACTTCTTCGTCCACGTAACCCAGGGGAACTTCGCATCTGCACCTCTGCACAACATCCAATGTCCTCAGGGAGTGACCATAGGATCGGTTAACTGCGGAAGCGTCATCCAGCCGAACCTTGCTGTTTCATGAGCCGTGGCTGCTGTGCCGGAGTCAACTCCGCAACCTGGAAATTCGTGGATATTCTTGACCTTCGGTATCTGCTTCGGCAGTGCCACATGACGAACCGCAGACTGAATTTACGAGACATGATGTGAGCGAGCGTCCATGAGTTTGAGACGAATCAAGCCATGCGCCAAGGGTTGAAGAATAAGCAAGTCCGACTCTGGCCACATTAGAACGAAACAACAGCAAGCTCCATGCCAGTTCATGGAAACCGGTGGAACATCGTGGACGTGAATCACCGCAAGGATCCATTGAGGGCCGACAAGGTGCTTCCTGGTCGAAAATTGTCCAACACCATGTTCTCCGCATCATTCCGTTTGCTCGGCAAGTGGTTCGACAATGTGCGAGCAGCTTCCGTCTGCTAAAACCTCCAGCGTTCGGACCGATTATTGACAGCCCGGGCCGAGCCGCACCAACAACTTCCAAACCTCCCCGCTCATCCGCGCCTGACGTGCCGCAAGCTGAGGTCGATAACGCAAACCTTACCCAGTCGCCAACTAACACTCGTAACCGGGTAAAGGTATGGTGGGGGTGTTTTCGATGCAGCTATGCCGGTAGCGATGCATGCGAGATCAAAAGTACCGGCGTTATCGAGCAGTAGTATCAAGCAGACGATTAGAAGACGCAAGACGCATGAGGCCTGTTCGATAAGTCTCTTGTGGGTCGTCTGATCTGCACGGCATCCTTGTTGCAAGTCTCTGGGCCAATCGATCCCTGTAAATAGTAGCCGAGGATTGAGTTATGGTGATCCTGGTTAGCGGTCTTCTATAGCTTTGCGGCAAGCGCGTGGCATGTTGGCTGATACATTCGTTCCGGTAGGCTTGCTCTCCAAAGTCCACGATTGGATAGAGCGGGTGATTTCTTGCTTTGTAGCGGTGCATGCCAGGTGACAGTTTTCATCCTGGTAAATAAGCTCGACGGACATGACGCCGGTCCAATAAGACTGATGATAATGCCCATACTATCCTCTAACTACAAAACTTCAGGAAATACAATTTGTACGCCCTTAGCATTAGATTTATATTATTTCTATAAGAAGTAGAGCTAGTAGGCCTTAGTGTTAGTATAAAGATAAATAAGGTTTATAATGAATCTATTTAACCTTGTAAGTTTCATAATTTTATAGTTTAATATAGTACATATAATCTACTATTATTTATAAAGAGTAATAAAATAGGTGGATTCAATAACTATATAGGTAACTTGAAAAAACTGGACTACTGAAGTAAAAATATAAGTATTATAATAATAACTAATAAAAAGGCTTTATAAGTAATGGTAGCTATTAGTAAAATAAATAGCCAGCTAATTTTTATATTCTTTATAAATATTATCTTATTTTAATTAGATTAGTATAGTATAACTTAGTTATTAGTAGTCTTACTATAGTAAAAAGGCCAAGAAAAATATAGGGGAAGAAGTAAAGAATAGTAAAAAGTACTTTTTTTTTTAAAAATATAACTAGATAGCTTTATATGGGGCTAATTAGATTGTTAAGAATTAGTACAGTATCTGTGTGTGCGAAGACCTAGCCTCGGGCGATCCCCGATGTTGCGGATCCACATGCTGTTGCTGACGTGCCCCCATGTGGTTTTCGCCGGAACAGAAGGACAGGGTCACTGACAAGGTGATTCTGAAGCTGACGTCGTGCGGGTAAACGGATTCTTTCGCAATGGCATGGGCCTGTATATCGCGGCTAGAGGACGTGACTATGTAGTCCCCGGATCCGTTCGGTGATCACAAACTTGCGGAAAAGATTTCCCTGAAATCAGGAGGAGAGAGGACGCGGGAAGTGCGTCCAGTAAGGTGAGTGCTATGTGTTGCATAAGTAGATTGATTCTTGTTCAAGGTTATTTGTTTCAAGCGTAAACTTGTATATTATTCTTGGACAAAGATGTTTCGAAGCTAAGCGGTGTGACTCGACATGCAGCCGGCTTGAGTTCCGGTCGATTAAGACGAAAAGGTACAAAGTGAAGAGACCACAAACGGTCAGCAGGTGATGTGCAGCGCCGCAGCGGCGAGGAGCGGGTCAAGTAGTCTCAGGATTCCGGTAATTTTCACCTGCCAAAACGTCACAGTAGCGAGCTGCGACTCCCATTGCTCGGTGGAGCGACGACCCCACTACTGCTCCTTCATATTGGGTCGTACAGACGCTGAACTAAAAGCTCCGTAGTATTGTGTACCGTAACATTTGTGCGCTCGTTCGAATCGTAGTCTCGCCCATGTCCGTCCCACAGCCAGCGGACCCGAATCCCACAACGTGGTGCTGGCTGCAGCTATTCCCTTTTCCGTTAGCCGAGTGGGGTCAGACCCTGCAGCCTTGAAACTCAGGCTCAAACGTAGAGATTCCAGAAATTTTCCAGAGCGTGGAGCAGCTTCGAAGGCTGTAAGCGATGTCATGAGTCGCCCACGAAGGATTTAGATCTCCGGTCGTCGATGGCGGGCATCGAACGGTGAGCTTGCTGCAAGCGAGATTCAGCCACGCATTAGTCCTCAACCACAACCGTCAACGTTGGGGGTGGTCTCCGGCTGTTAGCCGTGCAGTTGATAGTCGAAAGGTACCGCGCCGCCAACAACGCAGTGCATTTCCGCTCTTGGTCACGCGAGATACAAAAAGTGGTGGGGGCAGAGTACTCTGATACCGTCACTGACTCTCCTGCCTTGCTGTCCATGGACATAACCAGTGATGCGGTGAGCCGGGGAAGGATCAGTCGCCCTGAGTCAGTAAATTGGGAGCTGGGAGGCTGCTATTGGCTGTGTGCCTGGAATTTCCGCACGGAAGGACGTTTTATTTCTTTAACCACCATTGTAGCGGTTCTAGTTGGCGCACAGATGTTGAATCCGAAATCGCATGATTGCGTGAATCTTACCGCCAGAGGGATATTACCCGTTTCTGCACTTGCTTGTGGCCCGGAGCTGACCAAGCCATTATGCAAGCAGTTGTAAATTCGTAAGACCAAAAGTTTGTTCTCGGTGGGTTATCTCATGCCGCCTAGGGCTTTTCCTACCACTTGCTTTATTGGCACGGTACAGCCATGCGCACAGCGGAGGACGACTTTCCGTTGGGACCCGTGGTGGGAGACGTGTGGGCGCAACAGCAGCATCGTAACAACCCACTGCAAACTTAAATCTGGGGGGTACATGCAAGACTGGTTGCGCGGAGGGCATTCTGGACCGCAGGCCGTTGTACATAAAGTTCGTGCCGGAGTTGCTACCGTATCGTGGGAAACGAGCGCGGTGGGACTGGACGTGTAGCCGGTGACGTACTTGCTCGGTGTTACCATGCCCTAAGCCTCCAGGCCGACCCACCATCGCAAAAGTACCACGTCAACTACCTCGTTAGCAGCTCCCGAATGACCGCGTGGCATTCGGACGTGACCGCTTCTCTGTCGTTGTCGTGGACTGGAGCAGCCGAGCGATGAGGTTGTACTTAGAGCTGCAGGACGCATGGTTCCTGCAGAAGCATTGACCAGTGACAATCCGCCCTGGGAGCGCCGCACATTAGCAACTCGATGATGGCGTCAACGGTGACAGAGGTCCGCTGTACGGCAACAGTCTATGCATGATACAGGGCGCAGAAGTTGAGGCCGAAACGACGACGAAACATTGTGGTACATTTGACTACGAGAGCAAGATGAAAACTTTTGCAAGAGGGGTATCGTGCTCCTTTCCGTGCCGTATCCTATGCGCCTTGCTGAAAACATAAAAGTGGGTATAGCAGGACAAGTCGAAGAAGGAAGAGTGTAGTCATCGGCGTCTGCTCCCAGAGCCTTTGCAATCGCCTTGGAGATGTTAGAACCGGTATCGATGATGTAGGCTATCGAGGGAACGAACCGCAATATTCGTCAATTCTATATTCCCTGTAGACAGCGTCAGCTTTTGGAAATGCGAAAGACATACAATGTCTTACACTGCAACGACATTGGGCTGACATCTCTTCTGGGTTTCTTGATATTTGGTACACCAGGCGCGTACGGTATAGCGAAGATGGGAGCACTTGTAGTGTACTTGTGTATAATCGCACATGCCGAAGAGGAAATAGGTTGCTTTTGTGGCGGACGAGGCGGAAAACGAACGATAGTGTCGGCCTGAGGCTAGAAGCTGTGGTTTTCAAAATGGCCGGGTTGGTAGGCACGAAGCGCGTCGGACCGTCCATAATATACTAAGGTACTTCCTACCTTCAGAGGCCAGCAGCTAGGAGCGAAAGGGTGTCGCAATGCAAGCTGGACCGTGTCAAGGGACCCCCTCAGGTGGTCCGTCGCTATGCAAGCAACTGCTTAGCCATGGGGACTACGGAGGCGACTGTCCGACTGGTCGAACCCGGAAGCCAGGAGGAATCCTTCTACTTTTGGCGGCATGCTGTAATGGCAAGATCACGTACTGCAGGGAGCATAGCACTAAGGTGCTTGTGTGTAAGATAAGAGGGGCAGTAACAGCCAGGAACATCTGACAGGGTTTAACTAGGCGCGGAGAGCGGTTAGAGGAAGCGGCATGGAGATGCTCGCCTCGGACTAGCTCCTAAGAAGCCTAGAGCAGAGGCCTCACACAAGGCGGGCGGATCTGCGGCCACGGTTCCACGACACAGGAGGATGCGCGTGGGATGAGTCGCCGTTGTGGTTATTATAGTGGGGTGAGGCTCATGTGGTCTGGGACGGCCTTGACATGACTCGCTCAGCAATGGCAAGCTCCCTTAAGATGAGTATTAATCCCATCAATTGTGAATCATGTTCGAGTCACCTCAGCAACATTTCTCTGAAAGTCTGAAACCGTGGGCGACAGTCTGCTTATCCTAGGTGCTCCGAATTTGGAGCATGCCGTCCCGGGCCGGGAGCACCTGCAAATCAGCACGTTACGCCATCGCCGCCGAGCAGGATGGTTCGGATGCGCAACATGCTTCGCCGTGCATTATCGGACGGTTCGACAGGTGTGGTGCACGGTTGTCCGCCACTGCGGCCGCGGGCAATCCGCGTGTGGCTTCGGGAACCCAGTCACCCAGCTTGCACGCCTCGGTTCGTTTAATGTTAGGGTACATATATTCGGCTGGTATTCATTAGGCATCGCATAACGGCCTCGCGAGAGGGCGAAGCGAGTGCAGAGGCTGCATATATGCGCATGGCAACTTGACAGCCCTAGAGAGCATCCTGGGTATGCACATAGAATGTTGCCTGACTCCCTATCCAAGCAACACGAGCGCCAAAGACCGCTGATCGCTGTTTCTCTATGCTCTATCTTCGAGCATAACGGTAGGCTGAAGTTTGAACCCGACTTGGAGGCTAACAAAGTATCTGCCTCAGCAAACGAGAAAGCGCGACTCTTTCCAATCCGTTGCGGAAGACAAGCCGGAGAGGATGCGAGTACTTGGAACAATGAACGCTTACGGAGCGAGCTCCCTACCAAGCAATAGCTCCTCATCGGTTGTCGCAACAACCTTCGCATGTTCTGATGGAGGGTGACAGGTTCCAGGACATTCCTTGTCATGCCTAGGAGCATCTGCGCGTAGCACGTATTCCCACACGCGCCCCTCGAGGACCAGTGAAATGGACTGAACCTTCAGCCTGTTGGGACCGATAATAATATAATAGCAAGGATGCCTACCCGGAAATATCGTTAGAGTAAAACTTCAAATCACTGGTTGGCACGAACTAGCCCCGCACTAGAGAGCGGTCATCAGGGTTGGAGGCACATGGACGGCTATATTGGAGGAGATATTACCTGGAGGCGAGCAGGTGGCTGCATCCAAATGCAACTTGCGCAAGCCATCACCGGATTATCGGCTCAGCCGGGGAGCAGCCGCACATTACCTGCCGTCATAGCGCTGAAGAATGCCACTTCCACTGGTGACAGACATAGGGGCACTCCTCGGGATGCCGTGGTGCTGACAGGATGCAAGAAAGACAAGCAGCGGAGAGAAGATGCAGGAAGCCATTTGAGGGTATAACAGACGTCAATTAGGCGGGTTTATCAGAAATCCTCCTTCGCCTCGTCGGCGTCCAGCCAACCACGACACATCTCGACGGCTCTTCCCCACTTCTTGAACATTTTCGCGCTCTGTTCTTTAGTAATGTTCGGCTCGAAGATCATACGATCTTTCTGGTTAATCTCTTTGAGCTCCGAAAACTCTTTCCAGATATCGACGGCAAAGCCTGCGGCAATGGCAGCCCCAAGGGAGGTGGTTTCTCGCATGGCAGGGCGATCAACGGGGATGCCGATGATGTTTGCCTGCGTCTGTGGTTGCCAGGGTAAGTGATAGGTGTCTGTTGCCAGCGATGGGTGCTACTCACCTGCATACACAGATTGGAATTGCTCATACCGCCGTCAACAGAGAGCTCGGTGAGCTTATGGCCACTGTCAAGTTCCATAGCATCAAGAATAGCTTTAGTCTGGAAGCAAGTTGCTTCCAGTGTGGCACGGGCAATGTGGCCGCGCTCAGTATGCTGCGTGATGCCAAATATGGTGCCTTTCGCATCGTCGATCCAATAGGGCGCGAACAACCCACTAAAGGCTGTCACGAAGACACACCCCCCGTTGTCTTCCACACTCGCTGCCAAGTCACTGATCTTATGTGAGTGGGTGATGAAACCCAAATTGCTCATCAGGAACTTCACACCACTGCCTGCAACTGCTACACTGCCCTCGAGCGCATACACCGGTTTGCGCTCACGTCCGAAGTCGTAGGCCACAGTCGCTAAGAGACCATGCTTGGATATGACAGGCTTGTCACCAACGTTGTACAGCAGAAAGCATCCCGTACCGTATGTGTTCTTGGCGGAACCCGGCGTGAATCCCTGCTGACCGACCAAGGCAGCAGACTGATCGCCTAGACACCCTGCGATCTTGACGCCTTTCAAAGGGCCTTCCGCTATCGACCCGTACGAATCTGGGCAAGAAGACGGCACGATCTTGGGTAGTTTGATCTTATTTCGGTCGACCCCGAAAAAGTTTAGGAGCTTGTCGTCGTACTGTACAGTGTGAAGATTCATAAACATTGTCCTGGAGGCATTGGTGCTGTCGGTAACATGTAGGCCCTTGTCCTTGCCGTTTAGGTGATACAAAATCCAGGTATCAATCGTTCCAAACGATAACCGGCCTTCGTCGTAAGCTTTGCGAACCCCCTCGACGTGGTTGAGAAGCCACACGAGTTTGACGGATGACGGATAGGTCGAAAGCGGAAGGCCGGTTGTTCCCTTCAATTCTTCTGCGCCCTCCCGTTCCTTGAGCTCTCGCACCAGGCCCTTGGTTCTGGTGTCCGGCCATGCAATAGCATTGTACAAGGGCTTACCCGTATTTGTGTCCCAGACCAGCGTCGTCTCGCGCTGATTGGTGAGTCCGACGGCTTTGATGTCTTTGATATCATGGCCCTTGTGAATAAAGGCCTGTATGGCTTGCTCTATGCATAGCTCAACCGTGTCTAGGATCTCCTGAGGGTCATGCTCATGCCACCTGTATTGCCACTTGTAAGCTTGTGCGCCACAGCTGTAAATTTCCATGCTACACTTACCCAGAATGTGGATATATCTGTGTGAACTCAATCTGGTGCTGCGCGACCGGCTGCCCTGTGCCGTCGAAGATGATGAAGCGCGTGCTCGTGGTGCCCTGGTCTATAGACCCGATGTAGAATTGCTTCAGCTTCGTCTCGTCGAGCTGCTTCACCTCGTCGTTGTTTATCGGTGCGTCTTCGAAATAGTCACTCTGTGACTTAGGGACAGGCTGCGGCTCTGCGCCTTTTGCGGACGCGTTTTCAATCGCCATGTTTACACAGCTCCTTGTGTATGATCCAATGAACACGGAAATTTTATTAGCCAAATGAAAGCAAAACTTCCGGGGGTTGGGGAAGTGTATGCGCGATGCTGTGTTGATGGGTCGCGCCTTCCGTGTTGTTGGGGGTGTGTGTATGAGGGATGGCGACAGTGAGGAAGCAACAGGCGCGGAGACGGAGCTGCGACCTACGGAAAAGACCAGAGGCAACAGTGGGGCATGCGGCGGAGACTGGATGAAATCATAATTGGAGGGCAGGGATTTCGCGCCCACGATCGAATTCGCGGGTGGAGGTCGCGCGCATAGCGGATGCGTGTCCCAGCATGACTTCAGAAGGCCATAGCCACTGGGAAAAGCGGGGGCGGGGTACCACCGAAATTCGCAAGCTGACGCATGACTGCCCAGACATGTTCATGTGCGAACCGCCAATTTTCGTGTCAAGAGCCTCCGTTGCACGCTAAATAGGAGGCAGGCCCATCTTTTCGACGAGTCCCACCGTATCCGGCACCGATCGAACCGATTCATCCCACTGTCGGCGATTGTCGGCCCACATAACTAAAGACACAGTAATGGAGCATTTCAATAGAGCCGCATCTGGTGGGGATAGCGCTGTCAGATATCGAAACTGAAGTTTATACAGAAATTCCAAGGCACGCCTCCAAACTACCACCCGCGGTCGGATAGAACATGTAGGAAATAGAAAAGTGCGAGGAATGAACATGATTCGTGGAGTCGTGGGGGTATTTCCACCGAGCTCCGACTTCTCTTCGCGAAACTATTACCGCATAACCGCGCGGGTTTTACTCGCTGTCCTCGGAATCGTCGTCTCCCTTCTTGTTGTCGCCTGCCAATTCCTGCTGAGCCCGAATACCCTCCTCTTCCCTAGCCATGGTCTCCTGCGCGTCAGAACCGCCAAGCGCCTTCATTCGCTCCACTGCCCCAGGCATTTTACCAACTTCATCCGCAACCTCCCCTCGTCCGATGAGACTGACTACAATACTTCCTCCCACAATGAACGTTAGGACAAAACGGTATATGGCGTACCATGGCGGGGTCCAGCCCCGGTAGGTCGCGCGCGTGTCAACGTAGTACAAGAGAGTGAAAGCCATGAATTGGCTGATGAGAGCATACTCCACAGGCATCAGCACGGTTGGCCACGCGACCGCTGACGCCACGACTCCTATGGCGTAGCGGTTGTATCCGTGGTGGCCACCGTAGCCTGCAAACTCCAAACCCCAGTGGATGGCACCGAGGAAGGATAGGATCTAATCCAGTCAGTGGTGTCCAGGCAGAATTACAGTTCTACTCACCACAGCCCCATATCCAACCTGCAATGGCTCGAGAATATGAAGAAGATCGGTAGCGGTTCGCGCCGACATAAGGTATCCGTAGCCGGCTACAGCGTGGTTGATCTCGTAGGCGCAGGCCACGGTAGAGACAGAGGTTGCAAGATATGGCAAGACGCCAGCAAGTCCAATGTAGTAGGCCTGTCGCGGGACCTCACTTAGGTTGAATGTCTCACGAATCGTGTTCTTGAAAGTGTTAGCATGCATGCTGAGGTTTCGCTACAGGTTTGTATCCTCACCAGGTCCTGCTTGATGCCTGCGCTCATGTCTACCTCTTGATGAGGAGGTTCTCCACCCACTTCGTCGTTGAATGGATGGATAGTAGAAGTCATGGTGACCCTCTCTGGCGTGGGTTTAATCTCTTCTTTGGCATACCTTGCCTCTGCCTGCTTCCTCTCTTCAGACAGGGCGCGTCGTAGCACAGCAGCTTGTACAGGCTTCAGTCGAGTCAACTGGGACACTTGAGGGCGTTTTGATGCCACCGAGCTGAATTGCGTATTCCACTGTGTCGCTGGAGTTGCGATACGGAAGCTCGGAACTGCGCGAACAGCTGGTGCTGGGACCGTTCTCAATGCCAGACGCGACGCACCGGTCCGCAACATGGTGATTGAGTTTAGATCGAGGCAATACAGGAGATACAAATCAGCACGCACTGCAGTGGAGGAAGCTGAGGAGAGCAACTGGGAACGCGACGTGCAAAGTTTGTTTGACAGGCAGAGCTTCCAAGCTCCCCCCGCATAGAACATGGAGCGGAGATAGCTCCTCGAGCTCAAGGAACACTAGTGTGACGTCAGCGCACGTGTGGAGCCAGCCACCTCGAGCGGGCCGCAATCACACCACCTCAAAACTTGGAACTGTGCTGGATAGAGTTTATTGTGATGCTGGGAGCATTCTAATCGTCGAAAGTACTCCTGAGATCGGTCCTGTCCTGATAGCTGACAGCAACAGCTCGACACCAGTGTAGACGAGCTCACCAGCCCAAGCAGCATTATTGAAGCCCCGGACCACCCTGGAATGCGCAATGCCGTTGAGGAGCAAGGAGTCACAAAGAAATGTGAAGTGTTCTATAGTTGGGGTTATTTCGTGTTTTTTTAGCGGTTATGTAGATAGTCAAGCGGGCATATGTATACCAGCAACCTTGTCAACGACGTTTGCATGATGCGGGATAGCATGTAGCGTCACGATGGCATAATTGTGGTGCGTGAAGATTGTCGCGAATGAGCTAATAGCTGCAAGCTGCTGTACGAGCGCTCTAGCAAAGCGTCTGTCGAGTATCGAGATTCGTGGTCGGAAGAGAAAGGACGCAAGTAGAAGCTGCCTGAAGTTGCTGGATGCATAGTCGAAGAGTGAAGTGTAAGCATCCCGGCGCTGCGAGGGCTGTAGGGCTGTCGCAGGCGGGCGCGGGGTCGCTCCAGTATCCACTTGCGGAAGGCGGGGCGGCCTTGTGTCATTGCCAGTGGCGGGTGCAACGCTCAGAAATTTCGAGCACCAGCATGGAATCCTGCGCAATGGCGGGCCGTAGGTGAGTGCCGATTGCAATCGCAGCTGCACAGCGGAGCCACAAGATATTTGCCCCAGCCGTAGTTCCAGGCAGCGTTTGAGTGGGCCGCAGACGCTGCGTGAAGCGCGTAGAAGCACCTGGTTGGCCCGGGAGCCAGATCGAAACTTCCAGAAGAGCAACTGAAAAACTGCCTCGACGTGCCTACAAAAAGCCCTCCACCGCACACAGCAGGCACTTCTTTTCTCACACACATCACACACACGAAATCAACGACTCACGCGCACTAGTCGACTCGACTTCGCGATTCTACTCTATCTCTTTTCTTCTGTGATACCCCGCGCTTGTTTCTACCACACACACAACTATGGCACCTGCTGTAGGTATCGATCTCGGAACCACGTACTCGTGCGTTGGTATCTTCCGTAAGTTGTCTTCGACCTTTTGCTCCGTCGAAAAACATTTCTAACTTTTCTAGGTGATGACCGCATCGAGATTATCGCCAACGACCAGGGCAACAGGACGACCCCGTCCTTTGTTGCCTTCACCGACACAGAGCGTCTCATCGGAGACTCTGCGAAGAACCAGGTCGCAATGAACCCTGCCAACACGGTTTTCGATGCAAAGCGCCTCATCGGTCGCAAGTTCGCCGACGCTGAGGTCCAGGCCGACATGAAGCACTTCCCCTTCACCGTTATCGACAAGGGTGGCAAGCCCGTAATTGAGGTTGAGTTCAAAGGCGAGAAGAAGAATTTCACACCCGAGGAGATCTCCTCCATGGTCCTCACCAAGATGCGTGAGACCGCTGAGTCTTACCTTGGAGGCACCGTGAACAATGCCGTTGTTACCGTCCCCGCCTACTTCAACGATTCGCAACGCCAGGCCACGAAGGATGCCGGTCTCATTGCTGGCCTCAACGTCCTGCGTATCATCAACGAGCCTACCGCCGCCGCTATCGCCTATGGTCTTGACAAGAAGACCACTGGTGAGCGCAACGTCCTCATCTTCGACTTGGGTGGCGGTACCTTCGATGTCTCCCTCCTGACCATTGAGGAGGGTATCTTTGAGGTCAAGTCTACTGCCGGTGATACCCACTTGGGCGGTGAAGATTTTGACAACCGGTTGGTGAATCACTTCGTGAACGAGTTCAAGCGAAAGGTATGTACTCCCTCATTCCACCATGCCTCTTCCTTTGCTAACGTATCTGCAGCACAAGAAAGACCTCACCGCTAACGCACGTGCTCTCCGCCGTCTCCGAACCGCATGTGAGCGTGCCAAGCGTACTCTCTCCTCTTCTGCTCAGACCTCGATCGAAATCGACTCTCTGTACGAGGGCATCGACTTCTACACTTCGATCACCCGTGCCCGCTTCGAGGAGCTGTGCCAGGACCTCTTCCGCTCCACCATGGAGCCCGTCGAGCGTGTCCTCCGCGATGCGAAGGTTGACAAGTCTTCCGTACACGAGATCGTCTTGGTTGGTGGTTCCACCCGTATCCCCAAGATCCAGAAGATGGTCTCCGACTTCTTCAACGGTAAGGAGCCCAACAAGTCAATCAACCCCGACGAGGCCGTCGCCTATGGTGCTGCCGTCCAGGCTGCCATTCTGTCTGGTGACACTTCCTCCAAGTCCACCAACGAGATCCTGCTCTTGGACGTCACTCCTTTGTCCGTCGGTATCGAGACCGCTGGTGGTGTCATGACCCCGCTCATCAAGCGCAACACCACCATCCCCACCAAGAAGTCCGAGGTCTTCTCTACCTTCTCCGACAACCAGCCTGGTGTGCTCATCCAGGTCTACGAGGGTGAGCGTGCCCGTACCAAGGACAACAACCTGCTCGGCAAGTTCGAGCTCACTGGTATCCCGCCTGCGCCGCGTGGTGTCCCTCAGATTGAGGTCACCTTCGACATGGACGCCAACGGTATCATGAACGTCTCAGCACTCGAGAAGGGCACCGGCAAGACCAACAAGATCGTCATCACCAACGACAAGGGTCGTCTTTCTAAGGATGAGATCGAGCGCATGCTTGCTGAAGCCGAGAAGTACAAGGCTGAGGATGAGGCTGAGGCTGCCCGTATCTCGGCCAAGAACGCTCTTGAGTCATACGCCTACTCACTGCGCAACACTCTCTCCGACTCCAAGGTTGATGAGAAGCTTGATGCAGGTGACAAGGAGAAGCTCAAGGCCGAGATCGACAAGGTTGTTCAGTGGCTTGACGACAGCCAGCAAGCTACCAAGGAGGAGTATGAGTCTCAGCAGAAGGAGCTTGAGGCCGTCGCCAACCCCATCATGATGAAGTTCTACGGTGCTGGTGGCGAGGGTGGCATGCCTGGTGGCATGCCCGGCGGTGCCGGTGGTTTCCCTGGTGGTGCACCCGGCGGTGGTGCACCCGGCGGCGACGACGGCCCCACCGTCGAGGAAGTTGACTAAGCGTCGCGCCTCAATCCTTGGTTGTCTTTTCCCTTCCGTTTAGCATAGATGGTCATGTTCTGGGCGGCAGTCATCGGAGTTTACTTGGGCTAATGAGCCATTTCATGGGTTTTCTTCTAATTGCATCGGATGAATTACGATCATGATTGGAAAAGTTTCTGGGAGGAGAGATGGCATGTATCCTAATTCTGTGGGCCTGCTTCTGTCAGGTTCTGAATGAGAGAAATCACTTTCAAACCGTGTGTACAATGCATGAGTGGAAATGTTCTATGATGTATTGAGGGTATCGGTAAACAAAGCCTGCATCCCAACTCTTGCCCTTCGCGACCCTTGGCCTTCGGAATACCCGAAACTGTAGCATCTTACCCACTTTCATCTCCACCCCAGGTGCACGAGAAAGGAGACCCAGAGTAACCCTAATCCGGCCCAGTCATGCCTTGATGGTACGTGTCACCTTTCTCACCCACACATGCAGACAAAATGATCTTATCTCACATGGCTGTGAGTTGATTCTCTAGCATCACCTTCGGCAACTCTTCCAGTATTCTCTACATACAGCCGCGTCCCTACGCTTTCTCCACCATCTCCGCCTCCTGCTCTGCGAACCGAAACGGCTTCTCAATCTTCTCGCTCGGGCTCCTCCGGCGCCACACATCCTCGCTGTTGGGCTGCTTCATCGTTTTTGCCTCTTTTTCCCTATACCGCTCTCGTATCACGTTAGCGCGGCCTTCCCTCGATGCGCCGGTCAGGCTCATGCAGAAGCGCCAGTCGGCCCAGTGCTCGCTGCACGAGCGCAGGTGGCCGTAACGGTATATGTCGTTGAAGTGGCCGCCGAGGGACGAGCAGTAAAAGGCAGCGTCGAAGGCGGCGCGGCAGGACATTGTGGTTGGGAGGGAGGGGTCATCGTCGGCGGAAGGGGTGGTGATGGTTGGTTCAGGTGCTTGAGCACTGGAATGGGATGCGGGTGTGGGTGTGGGTGCGAGGTGCGGGAAGGCTTCGTTGAAGGAGGCCTCCTCGGTGTTTCTGGTCGGCGTGGAGGGCGCGGGCTCGGAGCGGATAGGGATCAAGGTTTGGGTGGGTTGCTGCGGTTCAGCTTTGCTGGAGGAGGTCCATAGCCAGCCCATGTTGTGTATGCCTTGCGTACAGCTGCGCGGACGTCAATGCGCTCAGGGAGCTTGGAGCGGGCGATGTATGTCTCGGTCGGGTTTGTATATCGCGATGCGGCGTGGATGGAGGAAGCTTCGTCGGGTGGTACAGTTGTGTCGCTGTTGCTAATCTAGGTACGGAGGATCGCAACGTGTTCGGATGAAATGCGTGTACGCTGAATTGAGGAATCAGAACATCCGGGATGGCCTGGGTTGCGAATGAACAGAATGACAGAACGACTGTCGAAACTTTTGGCGAATCGCTGCAATTCCGACACCTCGGTACACGGACCAGGTTTCGGAACGCCCATTTGTTTTTCCTGGTTAGCTCCCCCCATACGTCATGCATTGGGGCTGCAACTGACTGATACTTGTAGGCGATCAATCTACGCACCATCGCTGCATGGACTGTCCCTCATTACTTTCCTCGGTGTCCTTACTATTCTTGTACGACTGTACGCCGCTTCTCACCTAGATTAGTTACGCCCCAGTCCCAGACACGCGCAAAAGGCTGGTTGGTCTGTTCGCAAAGCACCCGCCACGAAGACTCCCCGTGGCCCCTCCTTTGCTCGGCGCACTGTGTACAAAGCTTACGATACCCACGTTCGCGCTGCTATGCTTGATTACAATAGTTCCCTATGACTTCACGAATTCGCACGACCTGACGAATCGTCTCTCGAACCCCGCGATACCCCACCCCTCCTCCTCACCTCGAACCCACCCCGACCTGGTAACGGCCGCCCGTCGTCGCCATGCTCGAAGGGCTCGTTTCGAACCTGCTGAATCGGTTCTTGGGCATGTATGTCCAGAACTTCGATCCGAAACAGCTTAACGTCGGTATCTGGTCCGGTGATGTCAAGCTGCGTAATCTCGAACTCCGTCGCGAAGCTCTCGATCAGCTCCATCTGCCCGTCAACGTCGTCGAAGGACATCTAGGATCGCTCACATTGTCGATACCGTGGTCGAATTTGCGAGGGAAGCCGCTCAAGGTCAACATCGAGGATGTCTACCTGCTGGCAGCGCCCAAGGAGGATGCCGACTACGACGCTGAAGAAGAGGAGCGTAGAGCCCACGCTGTCAAGATGGAGAAGCTTGACAGCGCTGAGCTGCTGAAGGAGCGGAACACGGAGGGCATGAGCGCCGAAGAACAACAAAAGAACCAGAGCTTCACGGCAAGCTTGGTTACGGCCATTGTAGACAATGTCCAGGTCACTGTCAAGAACATCCACGTCCGATACGAGGACTCAATTGCCGACCCCGGGCATCCGTTCGCGCTCGGTCTCACCCTCGCCGACTTCAGCGCCATCAGCACCGACGAGAACTGGAAGCCGACCTTCATCCAGGGCACCGCGAGCTCGACCCACAAGCTCGCGACACTCTCCTCGCTTGCGATATACTGGGACACCGATGCTAAGCTCATCGGAACTGGAAAAGGTAGCCAGAGCAGAGATGAACAGGAGATCGACCATGAAGAGTTCCTCGAGAAGGTTCGCGGCATGATCGTGAGGGACGAGAATCCCGAGCTAGGCGACCACCAGTTCATACTGAAGCCTATAAGTGGACGCATGGGCCTTGAGATTGACAAGACTGGTAAACTAGATAGGTCCAAGATGAAGGCGCGACTGCTGTTCGACGAGCTCGGTTTCATCATCGACGAAGACCAGTACCGCGACGCACTCATGCTTGTTGATCTGTTCCACTACTTCATCCGGCATCAGGAGTACAAGAAGTTCCAACCCAAGTCGTCACCGAAAGAAGACCCTGCAGGTTGGTTGCGATTCGCAGGTCAAGCTGTCCTCGACAAGATCCACGAGAGGAATCGGAAGTGGAGCTGGGCCTACTTCAAGGAGCGTCGAGACGATCGTATACGGTACATTGAGCTGTTCAAGAAGAAGAAGCGAGAGGAGAAGCTCACCGCAGAGGAGAACGAGGCCCTCGACAAGCTGGAGCGAAAATTGGCATATGAGGATCTCCGTTTCTGGCGTTCGCTAGCTCGCAACCAGTTGCGCAAGGAGAACGTCGGTGTGAAGAAGCCGCCTCCAAAACAAGGCTGGGGCTCATGGATCTGGGGCTCCAAGCAAGAGGAGAACAAGGACGACAATACCCAGATAACCGACGAACAGCGCAAAGAACTGTACGATGCCATCGACTGGGACGAAAAGAATGCCATCACTGAGTCCGTAGATATGCCCAAGGAGTATGTCAAGCTGGAAGTGAATATGAGCCTTCGGACCGGTAGCTTCACACTAAAGAGAGATCCTCACGGCCAAGCAAATGAGATACTGCGCCTTTTGTTCGATAGCTTCAGCACGCAATTCCTTCAGCGGACCGACTCAATGTTCGTCAAGGTCACTTTGGAGGGCATGCGCTTATACGACGGTACTACCGAAGGCAGCTTGTTCCCTCAACTAATCACAATCAAAGATGCACCGCCTGTTCCGGACGACAAACGTATTGAAGAGCTCAATGACGATGAAACGTCCAAGGATGGCGACGATGAAGAAGACGAGGAACCGGAAGATCCATTCTTCCAACTTGCCTTTGAGAAGAACCCGCTGGACGGGAGCGCGGATACAGCGTTGACTATGAAGTTGAAGGGCATGGAGTTTGTGTACAACCCGAAGTTCGTCGTTGAAGTCGCCAAATTCTTCAAGCCCCCAGAGCGGCACATGGAATCCATTGGCGCTCTCATGGAGACAGCCGGTGCTACCGTGGAAGGCATTCGGCAGCAGACGCGCGCTGGTCTGGAATTTGCCCTGACAGAGCACAAGACCATCAATGCTCAGCTCGACCTACAAGCACCTCTCATCATCATTCCTGACTCTGTCACAAAGAAGTCAAGCAACTGCCTCATTCTCGATGCCGGTCACATAAGCGTCACAAGCGAGCTAGTCGACAAGACTACGCTGAATGACATACAATCGAAGCAGAAGCAGCAGTACACCGAGGAAGACTTCAAACGTTTAGAGGCCCTTATGTACGACAAGTTCCTCCTCAAGCTCGACTCCACTCAAGTCCTCATCGGCCCGTCTATTGAGGAAACTCGCGCGCAACTTGAGGAGGGTGCCACATCCAAGAGCTTGCACATCGTCGATAGGATAAACATGGACTTCAAGATTGAGATATGCATAGTTCCGAAAGCTACTGACTTGACGAAGTTCCGCGTAGGTGGCAACCTTCCCGTCCTGCACGCGTCAATTTCCGACGCCAAGTACAAGAACCTGATGAAACTCATTGATGTTGCGATACCAAAGTTCGACAACGATGAACCAAACAAGCAGGTAGTCGAGGGCGCGAGAGGTCCCTCAAATTTGAAGCCTACCAGCGAAGCAAACCCAAACGATGACCCTCTCGGCCGACCCAGGTCCAAATCGTTCCAATTTGCTGCGCAAGAGCATGAGCTTGTCGTGGAAGAAGACACCGACAGCAGCAAAGAGGAGGATTTCGCGGACGCGCCAGAAGCGAAATCGAACAGCGATATCAACATCCACCAGCGCAACTTTGAATTCAACTTCACCGTTGACAAGCTTCAAGGCTCGCTATACAGGTCGGATCCCGAAGGTAAAAAAGCTGATCAGTTGTTGGTCGAGCTTGTTGCCGAGCACTTCGATCTCAGCTTCTACCAAGAGCCTTTTGAGATGGTCGCGGAGGTTAGCTTGAAGTCTTTGGCTGTGGAGGATCACGTTGAAAAGGACCCATTGCCCGAGTTCCGGAACATCATTTCTTCGGAAGATATTTCTAGCAAGGAACAGAAAGACCTGTTTTCACTGAAGTTCGTCAAGGTCAACAAGGAGTCGCCCGAATTTCAAACCAAGTACGAGGGCATCGCCATGAATCTAGACGTTGCGGTGTCCACCATCAACCTCATAGTCACAAGGCGAACCTTGCTGACCTTGCTCGATTTCGTTCTGTTTACTTTTACAAATCCTGGTCAACCACAGAATCAGCAAGCGCAGATAACCGACAACACTGGTGAACAACAAGAGGTTGCGCAAGCTCCACATCAGGACCAAGACAAGATCCGCATCCGAGCCGAACTCAAGCGCATAGCAGTGGTCCTCAACAACGATGGTATACGACTGGCCACACTCAGTTTGAACTCCGGGTCAGTGGGGATTTTCTTGCACGGCAAGACGATGCGCATTGGAGGAATACTTGGCAACCTTTCTTTGATTGATGATGTAAATCAAGGCGTATCAGAAGAATCTCCTTTGCGCCAGCTAGTCACCATTGAGGGCAAGAATTTGGCAGACTTCAGCTACGAGACTTTTGACAGCGAGCTGGATAGCTACCCTGGGTATGATGCGTCTGTCGCCCTGAAGACCGGATCCATCAAAATCAACTTCCTTACGGAGCCGTTCCGCAAGATCATGGAATTTGCAGTCAAGTTCGGTAAGATGCAAGCCATCTTCAACGCTGCACGGCAAGCTGCTGCCAATCAAGCTACCCAAATCCAGCAGCGGGCTACGAAGTTCCACTTCGACATCACGGTCAGCACACCCATCATTGTGTTCCCAAGGATGATCATGTCAGAAAAGCCAGAGCGAGATACGTTGACGGCTAACCTGGGAGAGATCTATGCCAAGAACAAATTTGATCCTCTAGATGATTCCGAAAGCTCTCAGACGGCCAATAAAATCACCGCTGGCATCCGAAACATCAAGCTGACATCGAAACTTCACTATGGGGATGACAGATCCGAAGAACTAGAGCTTATCGACAAGGTTGACCTTGATTTCAACATCACCATGGTCGAGCATCAGCCTGGACAGCAACGCCCTAACCTTGAAATTGACGGCAATATGTCGAACATCAACTTGAGGATAACCCCGGAACAGATGAAGTTTGCACTGGAGCTCTCACGATCTATCCCGACCGCTTTCGCGATGGATGCGGACGATCTGGATGAGGATGCTCGCCAGGAGCTTCCAGACTCGACCACAGAGCCCGCGAGAAGATTAACTGACAAGGAGCCTCCCTCTCAAGAATCGTCGCAAGACCTCGTCGCAAGCCAGGGCCCCGAGCTGCAGTCGGACGGCAATAAGTGGACAAAGCTTGACTTTGTTTTCAAGGTCGGTGCAATTGGTCTAGAGCTCATCAAGTCCGAGAATGGTGAGCCGGTCGGCGACATCGAAGCCGCCAGCTTGTCTAAGTTCTCGCTTAACGAAACTAACGTCAAGCTTCGCATGATAAGTGATGGCGCTATGGAAGCTGAACTCGTTGTTCAGTCATTCACGATTCGCGACAGCCGGACGCAAGGCACCAACAAGTTCCGGAAGATCATGTCTCTAATCAACAACGATGTGAAGCAACAGTTCATGGCGAGCGTATCGATATCGGGCGGCCAAGATAAGAGCCTCATTGCTCTTCTCACCATTGACAGCCCAAGAATCATCTTAGCCCTGGACTATCTCTTCGCACTACAAGCTTTCGTCAATGCTGGGTTGACCACCGATGAACCTCTAGCGATCGAGGAGGAGATGGAAGTCGACGATGCGGATAGCGACTCTGATATTATGTCGCCGGACGGTTCGCGCTCCCCGATTAAACCGAGTGCGGACGAAAAAAGTGAAAATGGAATGAACATCTCGTTCCGCGTTAATCTCGTGGATGCGCAAGTTGTTCTCATTGCGAACCCCGCTATCTCGTCTTCTGAAGCCATCGTTCTCGGCACCAAGCAAGTTCTGGTATCCAAGCAACAAGCTATCACCTTGCAAGTTGACAAAGTTGGTATGTTCCTTTGTCGTATGGATCGTTTCGAAACGAGCAGGATGCGCATTCTCGACGACTTCAGCATTCAGACCGCCCTAGATATGCGGAACCAAGGCAAGAGCTCCTCTTTGATGAGCATACAAGTAGACATTGAGCCTCTCGTGCTACGCCTGTCTCTTCGAGATATCCTGCTAGCGATGCAGATCATCAACCGCGCTTCAGCGATGTCAGGCACCAACGATGATAATAACAAGGTGGCTGAGGAGAAGCCGCAACAGATTAAAAAAGGGACACCTTCGAAGAAACCTAAGTCCACAGTAGGTAAAGCAAGTTCTTCAAAACCGCTAGCTCGATCTCTGGCATCTACGAAGAGATCAAGCCAACACGGCGCCCCGCCACAACCACCGAGGCCTAGTCAGGGGTCTGCTGTTCTCAAACGTGAGGAGATGAACGTCAGCATCGAAGGCATCCGCGTTGTGCTCATTGGTGATGTACACGAGATGCCATTGCTCGACTGGCGGGTGAAGAAGTTTGGCGTCGACGTGCGAGACTGGTCGGGTGCTCTGACTGCTGACACTTCTGTTGACACCCTCATCAACGTTTACAACTTCTCGAAGTCTGCTTGGGAGCCTTTGATCGAGCCGTGGCAGCTTGGCTTCCACATGTCCAAGGACCAGAATCCTGACAGACTAGGAGTAGAGTTGTATTCGCGCAAAGCTATGGAGCTTACTGTGACGGCTGCCACTATCGCCCTAGCTTCGAAGTCTTTCGACTTCCTCACCACAGAAGAAGACATCCTGTCAAAACCTCGTGGAAACGACGCTCCCTATCGCATTCGCAACTACACAGGCTTCGACTTGGACGTCTGGGCGGAAGGCAAGGAGACCAGCGAAGGCTACGCTGCGAAGCTCGAAGATGGGAGTGAGCAACCATGGCGTTTCGAAGACGCTTCGGCTACGCGTGAGACGTTGTCCACAGATGGCGCTACCGGTGTTCTAGGCATCAGGCTAGAAGGCAGCGGTTTTGACCCTGTCCAGCGAATCCCGGTCCATCGAGAAGGCGAGTTCCTATACAACCTCAAACCGAAGCAGGACCGAGTTCAGCATCGCATATTAGTCGAAGTTAAACTTGGTGCCGACAATATCAAGAATATCACGTTCCGGTCTCCCCTTCTTCTGGAGAACAACACTCAAATCCCAATTGAGCTCGGTATCTACAGTCCTGAGCAGCAGAGCATCATGAAGATTGAGAAGGTGGCTCCGGGTGATGCACGACCCGCGCCTGTTGGTGCGGCCTTCCTGCACTCGATCATTGTTCGTCCTGACCAAGGTTTCGGTTATGATTGGTCAAACGAGCGCTTGCACTGGAAGGACCTGCTCAAGCGCCCTACAAGGACAATCACCTGCCGCGGGGAGCAAGACGACCAATCACCTCCTTTCTACTTCCAGCTACATGCATCATTTGACAAGAAGGATCCGCTGACGAGCGTATATCCATATATGCGATTGCGCTTAGCTGCGCCGGTGGAAGTACAGAACCTGCTACCTTTCGACTTCAAGTACCGGATTTACGACAGTAACACCAAGAAGGATTGGACAAACTTCCTCAGGAAAGGCGGTGTTAGCCCAGTTCATGTTGTCGAATTGTCACATCTGCTCCTTATTAGTGTTGATTTGCAAGATACCCCTTTCAAGGCAAGCAAATTCGGCATCATCAATTCCACGGATCGTGAGAGCTTTAGGAGAGAGAAGACTCTGGAGTTAAAGGACAATAACGAACTGACTCTTCACTTGAGCATGCATTTCTTGTAAGTTATGTGGATCCAAGCTCTCGATCTACTGCTAACATGTTCAGCAACTACCCTAATGGTGGCGGATCTTTCAAGGTTACGATTTACAGCCCTTACATTATTCTCAACCGGACCGGTTTGGAATTGGACGTACGCGCGAAGCAGTTTATGGGTCAAGCCCGTGCGGTCGCGGGACAAGGCGTCTTTGCTGATGAGCAAGGCGACACGGCCAAACCGCTGCCTCTGATGTTCTCTTACCCTACGCAAGATAAGAAAAACCGTGCGCTTCTCAAGGTTGGAGACGCGAATTGGAGTAAACCGCAGAGTTTAGACGCGATTGGAAGCAACTATGCTGTGGCTCTTCCGTCGACGAAAGCTCGAGCCGATATGCACATCGGCGTAAGCGTAGGGGAAGGTGAAGGCAAGTTCAACTTGACCAAGGTCGTGACCGTCACCCCTCGCTTCATTATCAAGAACAAGATGAAGGAGGAAGTCAACATCCGTGAACCGGGTTCATCGGAGTGGACGTCCGTAAAGGATGGAGAACTGCTACCCCTGCGATGGCTGCGACAAGGTGGGTCACCGCAGATCGCATTGTGTTACCCTGGTGTCAACAACCAATGGTCCTCGCCATTCAACATCTCCAACGTCGGCAACGTTCACGTCAAACTGTCGAAGGCCGGCCAACGTCAGAAGTTGGTACGTGTCGACATTCTCATGGAAGGCGCAACCATTTTCATACACATCAGTGTGGAGACAAAACATTGGCCGTTCTCGTTCAAGAATACGAGCGACCAAGAGTTCTTGTATTGGCAAGCGAATCCTAATTTGGATGAAGATGAGGACGACAGAGGAACAGGCTTCCGGCCAATTCGGTACCGCCTTCCCCCTCGCAGTATTATGCCATATGCATGGGACTTCCCTGCGGGAAAGAATAAGGAGATTGTTTTAAGCGCCAACGGAAGAGAGCGAAACGTCAAGCTAGCAGAGATTGGAAACCTCATTCCTTTCAAGCTGCCACCAGCTCAAGGTCAAAAACAGAAGATCATTGACCTCAACGTCGTCGCCAGTGGACCTACACAGACGCTCGAGTTGTCCAACTACAAACCATCCAAGAGCTTGTACAAGCAGAAATCTGGCACAGCCTCAGGGTCGACGGCCGGAGGCTTCGAGGTGAAGGACATGGATACGGACGTCACGTTCCGGGTGCAACTTCGATTTGCGGGTATTGGCATATCGCTTGTCAACCGACACCTGAAGGAGCTCGTGTATCTGACACTCCGTGACATCGAGCTCAAGTACTCGGATTCTCCACTCTATCAAATGGTCAATTTGCACGTCAAATGGATCCAGATTGATAACCAGCTTTATGGAGGGATCTTCCCTATCATCTTCTATCCTAGTGTCGTCCCCAAGACCGGTAAAGAGATGGAAGCGCATCCGATCTTCCAGACAAGCATCACTAAAGTCAAGGATGACTCCTATGGTGTTCTGTACATCAAGTACTTCACCATCCTTCTGCAGCAGATGACGCTGGAGATCGATGAGGACTTCATCTTCGCTATGCTCGACTTCGCGAAGATTCCGGGTGCGTCGTGGTCAGAACAGAAAGAAGGCAAGCTATGGGATGAGTCGCTTGATATTCCAGAACCACAACAAGAACAGTCTGGCCAAGATGTTTACTTCGAGCTTCTGCACCTTCAACCTATGCAGATCGATCTCTCGTTTGTGCGGACGGAGCGCATCAACGCCGAAGACACGATGTCTTCATCCAACCCGTTCATGTTTGCTGTCAACGTACTCACTATGTCGATTGGCAACGTCAATGATGCGCCCGTGCGCTACAATGCACTCATGCTCGAGAACGTACGCGTCTCGACTGACGCACTGATTGCCAACATCAAGAACCACTACATCCAAGAGTCGCTCCGCCAGGTGCATGTCGTCATCGGCTCCGCGGATTTCCTCGGTAATCCTGTTGGTCTCTTTACAAATGTCAGTTCTGGTGTTGCCGATATCTTCTACGAGCCTTACCAGGGTCTGGTCAAGTCCGACCGTCCAGAAGAGCTCGGTATCGGCATTGCAAAGGGAGCCTCCAGCTTCGTCAAAAAGTCCGTCTTCGGCTTCTCGGACAGTATGGCGAAGTTCACCGGCAGTATGTCCAAAGGCCTTTCCGCCGCAACGCTCGACAAGGAGTTCCAGGATCAGCGTCGCAACACCCGATCGCGCAACCGGCCGAAGCACGCACTATACGGCATCACAGCTGGCGGCAACGCCTTTGCTAGCAGTTTGGCAAGCGGTTTAGGCGGCCTCGCTCGCCACCCAATCCAAGGCGCAGAGAAGGAAGGCGCTCTAGGCTTCGTCAAAGGCGTCGGCAAAGGCCTCCTTGGCGTCCCCACCAAAGCTGCCATCGGCGCCTTCGACCTCGCCTCCAACATGGCCGAAGGCGTACGCAACACGACCACGGTTTTTGACCAGGAAGGCCTCGACCGCGTGCGCCTAACACGCTTCATCGGCCAAGACGGCATCGTGCGGCCCTACTCGCAGCGCGAGGCGCTCGGCCAGTTCTGGCTCAAGACGCTCGACAACGGCAAGTACTTCAACGAAGACTACATTGCGCACCTGGAACTGCAGGGCAAAGACATGCTCGTCATGCTAACGTACAACGGCATCTTGATGGTGAGGACGAAAGCGTTGCGCACCGAGTGGGATGTCCCGCTCAAGGATATCCAGACTATTAGCAAGGAGCGCACGGGGATGAGTATTACGCTGAAGGGTGGCACGAATGGGCCTTTTGTACCCGTGGCGGATGAGGGGAGTAGGAATTGGTTTTATAGGCAAGTTGCTGTGGCGGTTAATGCGTATAATGATCGGTGGAATGCGAAGGGGTAGATGGGAGGGGATAGTATAATGGACGAGGGGAGGGGGTTGGGTTGCATGGTACATTGGGAGCATAGCGATGGGGTAGGTACACGGTTCTCCCTAAGGTCTCTTAATTCTTGTTAATGATTGCATTGCTTTGCGTGGTCCTTGCCTGGGTATTAGGCTAGCTTGTACATCTTGTGCATTTGTATGAAGTTTAAAATGTTCATGAACGTTCAGTCAGGTGAGCGTATGCGTGATGCAGTCCTTCCTTTTTGTACGTGCGTGAAATCAGCTCGATTGCTGGCAGTACCGCGAACTATCGCTGCGTGTTGTAGCTTCGACCTACTTAGTAAGCCGACAGCATCTACTGTTCTAGAAAAGATGAGGCTCACTCGGCGGATAGGCGACCGAGGCTGTGTGATGGGGTTGCAGGCACGACGTATGTGAATGGCACGATGTACCGTGGCCCGTCCTGTGAGCGCGCATTGTCTAGCAGTGACCTGGTCGCGCCCTCCACAGCACGTATTAGCCGCTCAATTGGCATGAAAATAGAGTGCGCAGTGTTGGTTGTGCGGGCGCTGATATACTGCGGGTTCTAAAAGGACTTGGAGAGGGAGGATGGAGAGAGGAAAGGCGAGTTAAAAAGGAGCAAGAGAAGAGAAGAAGTTGTGTGAAAGGATGAATTAGATATTTAAGAGGCTGATGCTGTTGGTTTGGAGAGAGAGAGCGACATCATAGATCCATAACGGGTGTTCGGCCAGGACGTGGAGTGGGCTGGTGAGGGCATGTGAAGGTGGGGCCGCTTGTAGCGAGTTATCACTTAGTACATCGGGTGAACGTTCTCTAGTATTCTCTGTGCGGGTGCGTCGTACGGGCTCGTGCTGGTGTGCGATACGGGTCACACTTGGTGAAGACTTGTTAAGTTCGGCTTTACTGGAGTCATGTTGAGGCACGGGAATAGATCTCGCGAACGAGAATAGGGGCTCGAGTGCGAAGGAAAGGAGATAGCTAGATGTTTATCAAGGTTGTGGAAGGGTTTCCTCCTCCGTAAAGGGCGGGATTATATTCGCGGTGCCAGACTAGACAAAAGCTTTATATACCATCCAATGGTCAGGCATCTGTGTGAACAGGATCACTCTATACCAAGGGAACATGATGCAATATCCAAACCTGTTCTTTGGATCTAGCCGCTTTTTCAATGCTTTCAGTTTATTCACCCTAGGGGCATCGTAGCCGTACATCTGGTTGAAGCCTTCTGTACCCACGGCGTAGTTCACGTATGTGTGCTTCTTTGCTCCGGCCGGGAGACCGGCGAAGAATGCCTGCCTGATCTGTTCGCCATACGCCATGGCATCTGCTGTGTCTTTCGCGGCTATTCCTTCCCACCATATCGTTAGGTTGGCAATGATGGGGTATTGTCGTTCTTCCAGGCTGAGAGAGGTCGAGGAAGCGTCGACAGCCCGGACACCCTGCATGCCGTAGTTCTCGAGCAGGAAGACTGAAGTGGCGAAGCGCGGGTCCGCGGTTAGCTTAGTGAAGACGTCGAAGCGTTACGGGCTGCGGTTGTATTCCAAACGGGGAGAGATGCACCGCTACCCATGGCGTTCTTGTTTCGAGTGCAAGCAATACTGTCGAGGCTGTTTTGGGTAACGGTGTAGAGAGAGACGTAATCAACGTCGGTGGCTGGCTGGACGACGATGGGACCAATGGCTTGGAAGTAGGCGAAGTAGGGTGCCGCTTCGGCCTCAGTACCTTCGTAGGAGATTGTGTAGACAACCACGGGCTAAAAACACACATGTATCAGTTAAATTTGGAAAGCGAAAGAACGGAGAGGACTCACGTTGTTAGGATCAATATCAAGGATTCGGAGGGACACTCCGGCAATGACTAAGTTGACAGGACGAGTCGCATTGCCATCTACCGCATTGACGACGTCTAGAACAGCCTCAAGTTTGTCGGTGCTGTAGATGAAAGCGTGGACGGTCCAGTTGCTTTGGATGTCGTAGACTTTCAGCTGAAGGCTAGTGAGGATGCCAAAATTGTGGCCTGCACCTTTCAAAGCCCAGAATAAATCGGGATGGCTGGTGCTGGATGCAGTGACTGCAGTTCCATTCGCAAGGACAACACGGGCGGAGACAAGACCATCGACAGCGAGGCCATGTCGTGCTTGGAGCATGCTATGTCCGCCGGCCAATAGGGGTCCAGCTATAGAAACGCATTCGCAAAGTCCAGTAACTAACTTGACGTGGTCAGCATGATTATAAAAATGTAGGATGATCTCGTTCGCCTGTGTAGCTGTAGCGATGCTGTGCTAGAGCACATATTCAAGGGGTGTCGCCCCATGTATTGTCGACTGGTGTTATTTAAAAACCTTTAACATGACGTTGTACTCAACTGCTTGTTTATTATGAGCAAACAGAGCCCTCGTAGCTTCCCATTGAAGTGTACCTCTCCCGATTGTTGCTGTCTTGCCACTTTAGTCAACAGTCGTGCTGTTCAGCTTGTGCATATTAATTTGGATGCCAAATGGTAGGCTGTTGAGCGTCTTCGTCCAGCCATGGGTACCAGAGTCGGCTAGAAACGGTATATTGAGTAGAGCCGCGATCTGCACTGTCTTTTGCACGTCGGCTTCAGTGGCGACTTCAACGACAACGTTGTAGTTTGGGTGTATTCGCGGCGAAGTGCCCCGGATCTGCAATCTATCCCATTCGTCATCGATAGGCAGAACCAGGCGGGCGTTCTTAGACAGTAATGGTCGCAACGAGGTAGTTGCGGCTTTCAAGTTGTCGGCACGTGAAGCCAACGGCAGTCCGAACGAATCGACGTGGTCTGCAAGAGCACATCTCAATGGCAGCCAAGCGGCTAGAAGGGGGAATAGGCGCATGCTTCGTGGTACTAGGTGATAGAGAATAAGCTGATGGACAGATAGCACTTGCGGCTGTCAGAAGCGAAAGCAAAGACCAAGATCCTTAGGAAATATTAAGGAAGTGTGGTAGTGTCTCAAAACGCTGAAAAAGAAGCGCCCCGTGGAGTTATATTTCCAGGGCAGCGGGACACAAAATCGAAATGTGGTGTATCCTAGACGATTAGGAAGAAGCAAGGCACAATTCGACGCTAGAAGCGTTTCACTGTTCACGACGTGCTCCACCATGGAACGTGGGCGTATGCGGAAGATCTTCTCATAGGTGCTGCCAGGTTACAATGAGGAATATTCCGAGATCTAATTCCCGGAATATGTACACATGCGGTGCGGGCGCTCGCCTCGAGCGGAACGCGCATAATCAGCCGGGGTTGTGGTTGGAAACCCCTCCATCACCAGTGCGCTTCCATCTCGAGGCTTACAAATTTTCAGCAACCGTGTAGAGGCGAGCGTGCCTTCGAAGTCCAGACACTGCTAGCCAGCTACTCTCGCTACCGACGGACACCTCTTGCAGTCGAGCATAGTGAGCGCTCGGCCTCCTTGGATACCAATCCCAGTGCACGCTCGCGAAATTTAATGACCAAGTGAGGATGTCAAATCAGTGCTGATTTGAAGAAAACAACCACACCCGCGTACTGTTCCTGACAAGGCTTGGCATATTACATGTGGTACCGAAGTGGCACAGCTGGACGACCATTACCAGGTACCTGGTATATGACGACGTGAATATTTATGCCCTGATCACACGCATCCATCCATGGTTTTCTTTCTATAGTCCATATCCAAGCTACATCTATTTTCCTTTGCTTGGGCAGCTCATTTGAACACCATGACAATGCACCAACAAACAAGCCAACTGACGAAGGGACCACTGCAGTCAACCGTCGAATTGGTAGCCTTTGTGGCATTATGTGGGATGTTAAGTAGCAGTCTCCGAACGAATTGGTCAATTTCTCCCTGATGTGAATGGATTTTCGACCGCTTCTTTGCAGGGCTGACCTCTACTGACTGAAGTTCAAACTTAGACCTGGTTCAACACCACCGAACTTGTTCTTACCGTTTGTTTTTTTTCAAGTTAAAGCGATGGAAAGGACGATACTTTTGGGTTCTCCTGGTAGTTACAACAGGCTGCTTTATTTTCGAGCTCTTCGTCTTCCTGCAAACATGGGCCCCGAGCATCAACATCTTTGTGAATAGCACCCTGCTCTGCGTGGGTTGGAGTGCTATGGTGACAGGCCAATCAGTCGTACTTTGGAGTCGTCTGCATCTCGTCAGTCGAAGTCCGTGGAAGCTCAATGCCATTCTCTGCATGATCATCATCAACGGAGTTTGTCTGCATATACCACATACGGCCTTCTCTATTGCCACCTACGATGGAAAGACCAACTCCATGAATCCCACGTACAAGCCATTTGAGACCATGGAGAAGGTTTCCATCGCCATGTTCACCAGCCAGGAACCGATTATCCCTTTGGTAAGTACATTCCACCATTCCCATGGCCAATTACAATCACTGTAATGCCCTCAAAATATTCTCGGTCGAGTTTGCTGCCCTTTACCGGCCATACGATGACGGGCCATGACTAGGTTCTTATACATAGAGACATAAGCTAATGCGTTCGCTCCACGGCAGATCTACCTTTACGAAACCGTCCGCATCCTCCATGCCAGCGAAATTGTTCAGAAGCAGTCTAAACGCCGCTCTATCCAACTCCTCTTCCTTGCCAACCTCACCATCATATCCATCGATATTACCACCATCGCGCTCGAGTTCAGCGCCCTGTGGGGGTCTGGTGCTCCTTCAAAGGCTTCGGATACCCTGTAAAACTTAAGATCGAGTTCGCCATCCTCAACCAGCTGCGCGACAGTGTAGGGCAGAATAGCAGGACGGGTTCGAGCTCAAACGCATACGCTCGATATAGATACGGTGAAGGAAAAAGTCATGGAGTAGGTGAAATTGGCAAAGGATTGAGTGATAGTCATAACAATGGCAAAAGTAAGGAATATTCGGAGGACGGGAAGACGCGGGCCGGGATCGAAAAGGACGCACAGATCACAGAAACGCCAAAGCACACTGATGAGGTTGCATGCATATCGCAGATGGTGAGACATAAGAAGTCCTGGGTATCAGATGCGTCGTCTGATATTGAACTTGTATGGTCGCCGGCACACACCGAAATCTAAGAAATGTTTTGCCTCGTGCACTGTAGCCTAGAAAATGAATACAAATCCAAATGAAACCAACAAAGAAAGCGCAAGGAGTAGAACACCAGAAAATTGTCGTGCATTTGACCCTACATTCGAAACCGCCATCAAAGCCGCCACATTCCTCTCCTCGGGTCGGGTTATATTCACAAACCGACTTGCGAAGCCCTCCGCCCAGAACCCATCTTTTCTCGTAACGTAGAAGAAGTACATCTCCCCAACATGAACGAACGCATTCTCCTGTACATGCCACAAATACCCGCCCATGCTAATGTTGCTCACCGAAGCGGTCGCACGGAGACCTTGCCGCTTATTAGCATCATGCTCCCACACGAGGCTAGTCTCGAACATACTATGCAAGAAATATCTCTCATACTGCGCGTTGACGAGGTAGAGATCCCAGGTGACGTTCTTGGTTGCATTTTGTCGCCACTTTACCGTGTAGTTGTCCCCAATCAAGATGCGCTCGTTGAGAGAGAAGTTCTTATTAGAAACATCGCTAATACTACGGTTGGCCAGAGCCGGACGCGTGAAATTGCCGGAGGAGTAGGCGGGATGCGGGATGCGGCTGTTCCAGGGCTCATTGGTGTTCAGCTTGGGGAACGCGATGAAAGGACTAACGCATGTGGTGGCCGTGCAGGTGTACCGTGCTACGACGGCTCCAACGAGGAGAATGAAGGTGTAGGTGGTAGGTTGCTTCATCTATGGGCCAGCGATAGGGTTGTTCCTTGCGCATTTGAGGGGTCGTAGGTTGGTAGGAGCTAAGACGAACGTTGGAAGGAGGGAGAGGCTTACGCAAGATCTTGCGAAAGGTCTTGCTTACGCGTCCAGTACATGGTGTCTTTGAGTGCTGCTGTGTGACTGTGTATGTTTTAGTGGAACATTGGAGACTATGCGCAATTGCGCGTGGCAGTGTTTGGCGTGCGCTCAGGTCGGGCAGCGTTTCTTTGGTGCCAATCAATGCGCAGCATTATTCTTTGTTGAGTAACGGTTCCTGTGTCAGCTTCCCATTGTTCGCTAATCCCTGAAGTCTGGTTACAATGGATTTCATTAGTTTGGTTGCCTGGTGACCAACTTGTTGTACTATTAGCTGTTGCGTTATGTAGCGATGAGGGGCGTGGGAGAGGAACGAGATTCCTTTTCATTTCACTCTACTGTTTGTCAACTGTTGACGGTGAAGTTCGTGCTCGTGTAAAACGTGCTCCCAGTGCTGCGTGTTCTGTCATACAAACGCCCTTCAAAATCCAGGAATATATCGATGCTTATCCGTAACTTCAGTCACCTCCATCTTCATCCCCACCTCTAGCATCCCACCTTCCCCTCTTGGCACACACAACATTCCAAAACAAGGCTTGTACGTGATCCCCTCATCGATCCTCCGGTACTTCATCAGCGTATCCCATGGTTGCCTCTTGTGCTTCTCCGCTGTATCGGGATCTACATTCGGCACCTGGCAGCGTGCGCACCGCTGCGTAACATCCAACACGAATTCTTGCGTCGCAGTCTTTGACCCCGAATTCGGCAATATTCGAAGAGTCTTCCATCGGTCCTCATCCCAGGGCTTATTGCCTTTGACGATGATATTAGGCCGGAACCGATGGATGTCGATGGTGATGTCTTCGTTATTGGCTCGGATACGTGAGTTGAGCTCATCGATGCTGGACTCGCAGCTTACGAGAATGGGCATCATGTCCGGGAAACAAGTCGACGCAGGCCGTCCTAAAAGTGTTTCTGCACCGTTCGAGGCTAGCTTTCGCGGCGGATCGAAGAAGGGACTCTTGTACACAAGCCTGACCTCCTTACCAAAGAAATCATTGAAAGAGCCAGTAAGGTCAGCGAAAAATATGTGGGCTGGCGTCCCCTTACCCCAAATGTTCGCATTGACGAGCTCAGTGTTCGTCGACAACCATTCTTGCGAAGGATGGGCGGGAATGCTGAACTGGAGCTTTTTATTGTTGGACTTTGGGGCTGGTGCCGTGACGGTGAGAGTGTCGGTTTCTACGTCATAAGTTGGGCGGATGAGTGTCATGTTGGAATTTTGCCGGACTACGTGGTGACATCAGATGGGTGTGATTGAAATGTTTGAAATGCGCGGTACATACTGGTCTGAAACTCCAGTTCAGGGTAGCTAACCCACATCCAATGACGATCTGATCTCGTTAATACCGCTTACTGCTCCCAGACAAAATACGTACCTAGATCTAATCCTGTGGGTAACAATTTCGCCGACTTGACCGTCAAGTAGTGGCATGACTTGATGGGATGGATGAAGATATCGGTAATTTCTGTTGGAGGCGGTAACGGACCGGCCGAGCTTTTCTGGGAACCTCGAAAGAAGTACAGATATGTGACGATCGGAAGTAGGAAAGTGGTAAGTACAACGGCAAGGTGGCTAAGATCGGAGAATGCCATGATGACGCGTATCTTAGGCGGCGAAAATTGTTAATATAACTGCCGTAGAACCGATGGGGTTCTTCGCCTCTGCGCTTCGGATCACAGACGCTTTATACAATTAGATGAGGTATACTTCGAGCTGCAGGAGAGACTCAGGTTACAGTGTCCTTTCAAAAAAGGCGATGTCGAGGAGACCAAAA
The DNA here is from genome assembly GCA_010015655.1 of Bimuria novae-zelandiae CBS 107.79. Lineage (NCBI taxonomy): Eukaryota > Fungi > Ascomycota > Dothideomycetes > Pleosporales > Didymosphaeriaceae > Bimuria > Bimuria novae-zelandiae. Next base: position 148,806 of record ML976663.1, on the reverse strand, counting down.
AAAATCAGCGACCTATACGATCTAGGTCTCGTAGAGTGTGGGAAGCCCGCGATATTTCTGATTCTTCTCATTGACGTATCGCCGGATGTGTAAGACGACGACGTCAGCTCGGTGCGGAGATGCCTAGCGCCGACTCAGTTAGATAGACACCAAGTGCCGCGGGAGCGGCATGCTGCATTGCCGAATGGCTCGCGCCGAGATCCCCACCATCGCTGGAGCTGTGCTGTCAATGAGCAGTCAACGCAACTCGCGCTCGCAACACACTCTCACCCTGACTTAGGCCGTTGAACCACGAGGCCGTCCCAAAGTGAGTGGGCGCGGCAATAATATCGCGCGCTGATTGCGTGGATTCACAGCACTGCAACCGCAGATGAAGTTCAAGGAGTGTATTCAACTGATCTACCTGTTCATGTACGAACCCTCATCCCACCATCTTGACAACATTATTCAAACAAGAAACGCTTACAAGGCAACTCGGGGGTATTATATATTCAAAAACACCACAATAGTAGCCTTTTGACATAGCCGAAGCCGGGGAATCTGACATAGCAAACATTCAATCAGAATACATTATGGGTATACCCTCACGATCCGCCGCTTGCTAAAACAAAAAATGACATCAACGTTGGAGGTGTATCAAAAAAGGAATAACTGGAGACCCGTAGAGGTGACACTGTGCTCGTCTGACGCGCCAGGGTCGACATTCGTTGTTTCGTTCGTCGACTTGGTTTCGTGAAAGGCGAGGTTCGGAATCACTTTCTCAGTGAGTTTTTTGTATTGTGTGTTAAGGAGAGTGATGTGCGGATGCCGGATCCTGCCGGCAGGGAGTTGTGGGCTCTTCCAACACAAGAGTGAGGTAGTATCAACCCCAGTTTAGCTCATCGTTCCATCCAATGTCTCGTTGCGAGACGACTGTATGTTGGGAGATGTTGCTGGGTCGCCTTCTCATAATGATCCTCGAGAAGCGATTGGTGTGCTCGTCCTTGGGTGGTGGCGGTGGAGGTTGGTCCGACATGTGAGAGCTTGACGGGCGGCTTGCGATGTTGATCAACTTCGGAATGTATCGACGAGAAGTCGGGGTGCTCGTATGATGCATGAAGTTCGGAGGCACGCTCTGCCGAGGGTACTGGCTAAAGTTGGCATACTGAGACGTTGGAACTTGTATGACTTCTTTCGGAGGACTGTAGTTCATATACGAGTTCGGTTGGAAGTTGACCAAGTCTGGCGTCGACACGAAACCCGCGTTCGACCAGGGAGGTTGGAAACTTTGCGTAACAGGTTGAGAGAAGTCAGTCGACATGTGTGACATGCTGGGATTGAAGCCGCCAAAAGCACCCATTCCTTGGTCCGCCGCCATCGTGTTCTGCGTCATATCGGTAGTGACGGGCCACTGGGCTTGTTGCAAGTCGTGGTGCATGGCCTGTGGAGTCTCCACGGGATCGAGATCCATCATGCTTTCGGATTGGATGCCATGGGAAGTGTGGAGTCGCTGGTCGTTTCCAAAGTCCATCTCCAATTTACAGTTGATGGTCTCGGTCGGTTCGCTTGGGTCGGCAGCCTCCTGTACTTCAGGTGTGGTTTCAGCCGCAGGTTCGGCGATGTCCGCGGGTTCGATCTCTGCCAAATCGTACGTCTCTTGCACAACCTTGTCGACATCGAACACCCTCGTGTCCCACTTCGTCTCTAACTTGTACCGCAAGCGATTGCACTTTTTCGACTCCCAAGTAAATCGTGGATGGTCCTGTGCGTCGCCATGCCGTTGAGCCATCAACCGAGCCCACGATTCAGACACCTCAGGTTGCTTCAACAGACCCAGGATCACATTGGTGAAGTTCCACTTCGATTTCTTCTCCTCAAAGTGCATGGCGATGTGCTCGCATCGCTCTTCCCATGTCGTCAACAAGCAAGCGCAGAATCCACATCCCCACGCATCTTTATCGTGCATAACGATCTCATACTTTTTCACGCAAGGTGACGCCTTCCTGCTTGTTGGTTGACCGCTTTCTCTTGGCTGTTTGCAGTTCTCGCAGCCCTATGAATGTTAGGATTGAGGGTAAATTTAGGGACAGGGCCTTACGTGAAGCTTTGTGTGATGTTCGCGGAACCGCTTCCCAGCGTGAAATATCTGTTCGCAATCGGGGCATCGCCAGGTGAGTCGCTGCTCATGGAACTCCTCCTCATGCGACTTCCAGTATGGTTTGGACTTCAAAGCCTTGTCGCAAAATGTGCACGCAAAGTTCTTTGGAGCTGAGGTATTGGAGATCGTTGACAGACGGGATGATGCGGTCGAGAGGCGCGACGAGGCGGCGCTGTAGTGTGTGAACGAAGAGTCGGTGGACGCGATCGAAGACCTAGGGTCAGACATCATGCTGGTTACTCTACTCGACGGTACGCTGAGGAAGGAGTTGCGACTGCCGAGGCTCGCCATGGACGACCTGTCGGGTCCCGACATGCTAGACATGCTGGAGATGCTGCGCATGGAGTCTATGTTGTTGTGAGCGATTGATACACGCGTGGCTACCATGTCACTAACCTCCATTACTTCGCGCGGCTTGGAGTAACAATAGGATCTGCTTGTCGTCGAGATGCTTCAATGCATTGATGTGATCGATAACCTCGGGTGTGAGCGACAACTGCCCGGACAGTCGTGGTGAGGGTGACGCGCTCTCGGTCACGCTACTCAGGGTCGTGGAGCTCTGGAGACTACGACGCGGTCGCTTGAAGCTATTGCTCGCCTGTGGGGTGCCATATTGGTACAGTTGAGGTTCGTCGGTATCCATGTTTTTTTTTTTTACTCAAAGGCGCGTAAAGAGTCCAGTCTCATCCCGAATAATGACTGCAGAATTGCCAGATTCTCACGGTGTTATATTCGAGGTTCAAAAAGGGAGAGTCGTGTGCCCAGTATAGAAGGGTTCGAAAAGGAGCGGCGCTTTTGTTCGATGGTTGCAGAGGTCTTCGCTTGGATCTTAGCCCGTCAGAAAGTCATTGATCGTCCAATCTCCCGGGCGGAGCGGATGGCCTTTGTTTTGAGGATAACCCGTTTCATCGGGATGCCCATGAAACCCGCTTGGCATGCACGCTGTCATCCCTCCCCGTGCGCAGGGCTATGTATATTTAGCACAGGGATGCGACGACTAAGCGGGTCTCTCACGACCACCGCGCGAGATCCTGTGCGCCCCTAAAGTCCGTTTCTAATTGCACATTTTGCGAGAGCGCAAAATTGACTTGATCGCACCATTAGGTTCTATGCAGATCTGCATCCCACAGTACCTGCGTTGGCGTTGACGACCTCGAGACCTATGGAAAGCTGCCGGGAGCTTTGCTCAGGGGCAAAATGCTGAAACGGGGCTAAGCCGGATGTGGAGCCGCTTCTACTCGCCCACCCGCGGGCGACAAGAAACACCATCGTGCACATCCTCAGTATCCTCAGCACAGTCTTAAGAGAGATGCATGAGGTTTCTCGCTGCTTGAGGATTTGTTGCAAACAGCATCTCGAGCCTTCGCTTGCTTGTGCCCCACGACCTAGTGAATCTGGTTATGCTTCACTTAACAAACCTTTAATTCTATATCAAAAAATCCAAACGGGTGATTGGTGCAAGTATGTATGGGTGCTTGTTCCTCCCTTCGGTTCCTGTTGGTCTGAGGCTGAAGACATCGCGACGACAACTGGGCTATGTCTCGTAACAGTCTGCAGGGAACGTGTCAGTTGAGTCGTTGGCGTCGCTGATCATGAACTCCATCGCACGTCTTGAATCGTGCAAAAGAGCTAGAGTATTCAAGACTTATGGTAGCAGCTCCAAATGACAATCGCGTAAGAGAACGCCCGTAGAACTTGATGCGCGATTTGACGCGTAAGAGATCGCCGTAGGGTCACGTGCATTCATGATCCCGCGTAAGGGCAACCCTGCGGCCGTGCCGGGCAGATCCCCCATGATAGCGAGATAAGCAAGGAATTGTGCATGGCGTCAACGATGGCTCCCAAGAATATGTCCTATCGACAAGAATCTCCAATTGGCTCTGGCTTGAACCTTGGCGCTAGCCTTTCATCTGGGGTACGAGGTTTCAACCGCACGTAAGCGGAAACGCAGTACTATTTTCAGCGTCTCTACAGGAGGTGATCAGAAAAGGAAAGAGAATTTACCTCCAGTCTGGCGAACGCTACACTACAGGGATTCTGTCACCGGTAGATGCGATCGTACGAGTATGATGAAAACGAAACGCCCGGCAAAAGAGACAGATCATGGCACCCTGTTGGCGCTGATCTTGTTAGTTCCCGGAACTTTGCAGCATCCACATATGTGCAGCCGGTCCGGCAGCTTCGGTAACGTCAGTCCGCAAGGAGAAACCACGGAGCAAAACAGCGCGGAGCATAGGAATGTTACGAGGCAAAGTGCTGCGGGCTGGAGACATATCTTGCATATTCCCGAAATGCTGACCCGGCCGTACCCGGCCAGGATAGTTGTGGCTATTGGGCACTGAGACCGCAATGTTCTGGCAGTGGCTTTTGGATACGAGGGGAGGCCAATTGCTGAACCGGGCGCCAGGAGTAGAAGGTGGTTAATCGTTCACAACTCAAACATCTTGATCCTATACAAATCTTGAACAAGATTCTTGATTAAGACGAACCGTCGAAATGATCCTTACTGAGGCTGTCCTCTACAATGGAAGGCATTCTCTTGGACTTCAGCCGTACGGCGCGGATCAATCCCTTCGTACAGAGGCAAGACAGGTTTCTGTTGGAGTGACCAGGTGCAGCCATGTATTTTTAGAAATGGCAAGTCGAAAATGGTTCACTGGATGGGTTACGTTGTCCAAGGCAGGCCCACGCACTGACAAGCGTGGTGGGAAAAGAACGCATGAACAAAGAATAATCGAGAATCCTATAACGAAATTAGTGGACGCCACAGGAAGCCAACTGGATGTTTCATGAACTGCCGTCAACTGATTGCATGTTCCAATCTCACCACCATAGAGTTCGAGCTCCACAATAGCGACCGGCGAAATGTGCGATTTTGGAATCGCTACGGTGAATCGCTGCAGTCAGCACACTTAAAAGGAGCCATGCCTACGATCAGGAGACGCGCATATATGAGACTTCATGCGACGGACTACCGGCGGCGCAGCGTTTCAGACCTCGGTTGTACACAATTTGTGTGTATTTGTGAAAGGTGTAGTGAAAGAAAGGCCTCATGGGGGTTCTGTATCGTGGCGAATGCTCAGGTCAGGTTCTCCGCAGCGCAGCCTACAGCACCGATCGGGGACAACGCAAAGTAGGTGATTTTGACGAGACGTCATTGTAGTGGTGCTTTATGCTCTAAGCTTGCTTGATCTGTATTACTCTTGGGGAACTTTACGATGGTGTCTCAAAGCCAGACAGCAGGCGGTGGTGTTCGCTGATGATGTGAATTTGTTGAGTGCCTGAGTGTGAGTGCTTGACGCGTAGGTTCTGTTTTGGGTTTAGCTTCCCCATATTTCCACGCGACGCGTCTTACGTCGCGTCGCGTCGAGTTCCTGCCACTTCCTAGTCCTCCAATTGCATACATTAACGATTTTTCGAACAACACCCCGCACATTGCTATACTTCGACGCTTAATCGATCTTCCTGCTATAAGCCTCTTTTGACGTCTCGCCCTATTCCGCATTCTCAGGTTTGGTACCATATACCAGACTTTCAACAATACATTCACGCGTCGGAAACCAACGGCAGCCGCTATGATCTCGACCGAGGCTCCTCGGAGCACCTCTCCACAACAAGCCAGCCCAATGCACGCTCAACCCGCTACGAACGCACTCTCCAAACTAGCAGATAGCGAATCTGAATCGGAAAAAACCGAAGCAATCGTCCAGAGAACCGCTGGAAGACTGCTTTCGCGATTGCAACCGAATAGCGCGGAAGAATCATCGGAAGAAGAACAGGTAGACAGCGATGAAGAAGCCTACGAGCGGACGAAACGAAGACTTCTCGCCGCGAAAGAGACTGCTGCCAGCAGCGGTGAAGAAGAAGAAGACAATGGTCAAGGTGCATACGAGCGCATGAAGCAGCGGCTATTGGCTAGTACTGGGTTACAACGTCGGCTTGTAGAAGAGCCAACTGAAAATGCACAAAAGCCAGCCTCTGCTCCTCCTTCGTCTAGTAGTGAGGATGAAGATGACGCGCCAGTATGCGTAAATCGCGTGCATAAGCTACAGATACGACGGGACGGGACGGTCTCTCCCATCGCATCACCTACAATTGGCACCCGATCACGTCAATCATCGGTCGGACTCTTCGTCACCCCGGAACCGTCGCCTTCTAAGCGACAGACGCAGAACGTAGACCTTGCCGACGATGTCTCGGAGCACTCCACGCCCACACGAAACGCCGATTTCCGAGAGCGGGTCGAGCGCATACGCGCTGAAAGACTAGCGAAGCGACAAGAGGCCAAGCAGGGACGCAAAAAGAATGCGCGGCAAGCAGGAGATGATGAACCTGACAGCAACTCGGATGGTGAAGGTAGCAGACGGCTTACCCAGCTCGCAAAGCCCACTCGAAAAGCCGGCAAGAAAGCTTTGGAGGCTATGGCCCGGGACCAGCAGCGCATTGTCCGGAACATGCAGCTCACCCATCAGGCTAAGACAAAGAAAAGATACGGCACCAAGGATCTTTTCGCAAAGTTCGGTTTCAATCAGGGCATTGAACGAGCAGAAATAACGGGGCTTCCTACTCCTGTGGCTAGCTCAGTACCAGCGACTTCGGACGCCGAGGTTCAAGCTCACGACACACCCCCGACAAGCCCGCCAGGGTTCGAAGATGCTCCGGAGAAAGACGAAGTGATGACGGGAATAGAAGCGCCAGCCTCGCCAGTACCTGTGAAGGTGGACAAGGGCAAGGGTCGCGCCCCAGAATTTCAGCATCTCCCGCCAAACCAGACGATGGAAGCGGCGCGACATATTACAGTGCAAAACGCTCGCTTGGAGTCGAAGAAGCCCAAAGAAGACGCCATGATAGACCTGGACGACTCTGACGATGATCTAGAGGTTGTGAAGCCGAAGAGCCGCTTTGCAGTTTTCGATAAGCTTCCAGCGAGGAAGGAACGGGAACACCCTTCTTTGTTACACCTGCGCCATCTCGCACAGCTTACCTCGCCTGGGAAGAAGGGTCCGAAGGGAAAGCAGAATATGAATATGGTACAACTTCAAGGCACGCTCTTCCAAAAAGCTCGTCAGCAAGCCCAAAAGGAGCGTCAAGAGAAGATTGAGATGCTCAGGGCCAAGGGTATCATTGTTGAGACCGAAGAGGAAAGGGAGAAGCGCCAGATAGAGATCGAGGACCTCGTGGCGCAGTTTGAGAAGGAGAAAGAAAAGGATCTCAAGTTGGCCAAGCGGGAGCGAGAGCTAGCGAAGAAGAATGGTGAAGGTGGTGATGGTCTAGCTTCAAGTGATGAAGATGACGAAGACTACGTCGCAAGCGGGGGCGAAGATGATGCTGAAGAGGCTAACAAAACCGAGGGTGTTGAGCTCGAACTGTCTGGATCTGAAGACGAAGAAGCGGACGACGAAGAGGAGCTCGAGGAAGTGGACGAGGACGAGGACCTCCAGGGTGAAGCAGAGACCAGTCTGAATGATACGATGGCGGATGAGGAAGACGATGATGAACCAACGGGGGCTAACAAGGAGCCGCAAGACGATGACGACGATGAGATGTTGGATGCAGAACCCGATGCGCTCATACGCAAAGCTCCAATGAGTCGTGCTCGTAAGGTTGTCGTCGATGACGATGATGAGGATGAGAGCGCACAACCAAAAGGCTCTCTTACCCAGGTAGCTATCCAAGATGACACGATGGCTGCATTTGGCTTCGGCAATGCCGCCCCAGCAATGGGCCTTACCCAGGCCTTTGCAGGCACGATGGCGAACCTAGAGTCAGACTCCCAAGCTGCCCAACCGTTTTCCGAAGATCCGGAACAGGACTCTATCGATTTCCTGCGCAGCTTGCCTGATAGCCAACCTTCTTTTAGTCAAAGGAATGACATTTTCGTGCCTAACAGCCAGCTTGCCGGCTCTCAGCAGGAACAGACTCAAGACGGCTCTATACCTCGAATGCATTTGGGCATTAGTCAACTCATGGAGGAGGCGACTGTTCTCTCTCAAAGTCAAGCTTCGGAAGTACCTGAGCCCACTCAAGATGCTGGTTTCCTTCTGTCTCGATCACCTGCGGGCATCGCGCCGCCTCAGTCGACCGTGGATACTGTGATGCTGCCTGAACCCGAGTCATCTATTGTGCAGCGCAAGGGCAAGCTTCACCGGCGGCGCATGGAGGCATCTCTTGTGCTCTCTGATGTCGACATTGAGAATATCTTCTCGGCGTCTGATACTGAGCCTGAAGGTCAGCTAGCGGCGACTGAGGACGCCTTCAGCTTCATGAAGAAGGCGGCCAAGAAGCATAAGAAGGCCGACACGTTCAACAAGAAGACCAGTGCAGCCCGGGAGCATCTTGACGAGCAGGCTTACGAGTCCGACGACGAGTACAAGGGTCTCGGAGGGGCGAGTGACGAGGACAGCGGAGAGGATGACGCAGATCTGCAGGAAATGATCGATACTAGCGACGTCAAGGTTGATGAGCGGAAGATCGCTGCGTTGTTTGCGTAAGTCACCTATTTTATCTCCATCAAGTATGCATCCAGAGATTAACCCATCACAGCGACAAGGCACGAAAGGACCACGATGCTAGCGTAGCCAAGATCTACAAAGATCTGCAGACAGGTGCCTTCCGCAAACGCGGTGTGGCAGACGCGTTCGACATGTCCGACTCGGAAGACGAGCTAGAAATGCGCCGCCGCAAAAAGCAGCGCGAATTCGACCAAATGTACCGCGCCCTCAAAGGCGACGAAGTCCTCGGAAAGATGGCCGAGAACCCCAAGCGCAAAGCCTTCTTCGACACGCTCATGGACCACTCCGACGACTCCGATCTCGAATTCCTGGATCACCCCGAAGAGCCCGCTGCAACCACAACCTCCCAGTCAGACGAAGAGAAGACGGACGTCGCCGTCCCAGACTCCCAGACCGCCGACGCCCCTGCCAAACCCCTGAAGCGCAAATCCCCGGCGGGTGAGGAGGGAGAGAAAGAGAATCGCCCGCCAGCACACCTGCGCAGGACAGTGGCGGCAGATGCTATAACGCGCCGCCCCATCTCCGCCGCGGATATAAAAGACTCGGTCGCCGCGCTCCTCGACGACCCCCGCGATGTCGTGCCAGACAGCCAGTACATCTCGCTCTCGGATTCCGACGACGACACTACCTCCACCACGACGACCACCCGCGTCCGACAAGACCGCATCGTTACAAACCGCCTCTCGCGCACCTCTACTTCCACCACCTCCACCACCACGTCCGCCTCTAACCTGGCGTTCCAAGCGCCCTCAGCGGCGATGGCGGCACCAGGCTTCCGCGTCCCCTCGCTCGTCCGCCGGACGACTAGTAACCTCTCGGCGGCATCGGAGCGGTCATCGTCGTCGACTGGGGTGGGCAAAGCGTCTGAGAGCGGAATACGGAGGGGCGGCACGGGGAAGAGTAATATCCACGCACAAGCTAGGGAAGCGGAGAGGAGGGCGGTGCTGGAGCAGAAGGAGGCAGGGCGTAAGGAGGCGCTGAGGAAGAAGGTGGGCGCGGCGAGGGGGAAGAGAAGTGTGTTGAGTAAGTTGGGTGGAGGGTTTGAGTAGGGTGCTGTGGTGTTTGGATTAGGAGGGGAGAGGGCGTTGACTGGATAGTTGGTTTTATGCAAAACGAAGCAAGCCGTTTCGGACCCGTTTGTGGGATATTTTTCCAGAAGCTGTACAGCGCAATGGGAAGAGATCCTGGGCAATTTACGTTCCGGTCGTGTGTTGTCGGCGTCGCTCGCAGTGTGGCGCAGAAATAGTAAAATCTGCTGCTTTCCACGGAAAACAAGGATTACCGTATTAGGAAAATAGATATTGATACTGAAAATGCTGCATGTTAGATGTAGCATGGATATGTTGGGTTTTCAGGCGGTCCCCTAGAGATCGGCCAGCGTTCGTGAAGTGAAGGGGCGGATGAGCTGCCAGAGTTACCAACCTGGCTGATCGTTCATACGTTTTTACTGAGGTCACTCACAGCAATGTCAACACTGGATGGATATCCAAACGTAATTCTTGTTGTAGCGTCGCCCATCTTTGAATTATTACAGTACGAAACGGTTTGCGATGGGGCGCTTCTGCAGAGGCGACACGCTATATTTCGGTAGCGGTTGCCGATGCGGAACATTTGAACCCAATGTACAAGGTAATTCGAAAGCTAATTTTGATCGAACTCTATCTTTGAGCTGCGTAGTTTACATAACATACAAGACTCGTACAACATATCCAGGACACACGTATCATACACTCATACAATTATACCCTCTCACTGATCCAGATAGCCGTCCGACACCCTCCTCTTATCACGTTTGTCAACAACTCGTACGGCTGCGCCTCTTTACTATCATTCTCCACTGCGTGGTCCAAGTGCTCGAGCTCCTCGTCCCGTATTCTCCTCAACTCCTTGATCAGCACGGTGAGTTCGTCTCCAAGCGTCTCCCCGCGCGCTTCCAGTTTGTCGGCCCAGTCTAACAGCACGCGCACCTGCTCGTTGTAGTGTGTGCCGATCTCCGTCTCCACTGCTTCTGTGCACGCCATCGCGGCTTCCCTTCCCATGACGGCGGTGCCCCATCCGAGGACGGTGGCGGCGGCGTGCCAGACGGGATACATGGCGGTGGGCCGGATGCGGTGTTTTGCGAGGATCGAGTTGAAGTACTTGAAGTGGCCGACTTCTTGGTCGTGCATGTGCTTCATGAGCCCCTTGAGCTGTGGGTGGGAACGTAACAGGGGTGGTGTCTGCGCTGTGTATATCAAGACGGCGGCGAGTTCGCCCGCCTGGTTCACGCGCAGCGCAGAGTCTAGGAAGTCGCGCTGCTCTTGGGATAGCGGCTTTATTGGTGTGGCATTACTGTCGGTGGGAGCGGGGTCAGAAGGTTCGGCATGGTCTTGGGGTAATGATGCGGCTACGAAGCGCTGTGTGGGAGTGGACTGGACTGGATTTGAAGACGTGGAGTGGATGCGCCTCCTCTGGTGGGCGACGGTCGGAAGGGTACATGGTGTGATGGATTCGGAAACGGGGTGGTACGAGATGCGTGTGGCGGCGCGGGCCAATGATCGTGTGGGAAGGAGCGCAGAGGACATGGCGTCCAAATATGTGTACGTGAAACGAAAAAAGGTGCCGTTCGGGGTCTATTGTACAAAGTATGAAAAGAGAAGGCGGATGTCGAGGCGAACATCCGAAAGCATCGCGTCACCTTGCCGTGCTAAAAGACGACGCATGGACCACCGTCTGCGAGTGGGTTGGGCTCAGCGCGTCTTAAAGTGCCCTTTCCCCGTATGAAAGGCCCGACAGCGCGCGCCCTCTCCTCTTCCACACTTTACCGACAGCTCGGCCTGCCGTTCTCGACCTGCACCAGCGCCGCATCTCTACGACAATCACCACCGCACTTTGCACATTTCGACGCCGACGCTTCTCTCACAATGTCTGACGACTTCGACGACGAGCTCCTTGCCCTCGCTGGCGGTGACGAGGAGGCCGACATCGAAGAAGGCGAAGCGTGAGTTTCCCCTGTGCCTGCTGCTCTGGCTCCAGAAACCTCGCTTTCGCGCGCCTCCCTTGTCCACTCAGCCCTCCAGCATGTCGTTAACGCCACCCCAGCTCTTCCGTGGCCGCTTCGTCGCCCAACTCGCTCGGCTCCGGCGACATGGACGAGTCGGATTCAGACCGCGAGGACGAACCTCCCGCGCGGGAGGCGGGCGTGCTGTACCCGCTCGAGGGTCAGTTCATCGACCAACGGGACAAGCAGCGGATCATGGCTCTGCCGCAGCTCGAGCGGGAAGAGATTCTCGGTGCGCGTGCCGAAGAGGTCAGCAGGATCAACTTCCAGAATGAACTGCAGAAGCGCGCTGCCCTGAACAACAACTCCAACAAGAAAAGGAAGGCCGGCTCTGAGGAACCCGAGGATGCACGCAAGAGCAGCCGGCAGGTGAAGCCCAAGCGGAACGCCGCACTCGACGCCTATACACTCGCCCGTGAGCAGAAGGGCCAGCAGCGGCAGCGAGATGATGACCGCCGCCGCGACCGCCATCGGTCGGGCTCCCCAGGTGGAGACGGCGGCTCCGATGTCGATGCTGAGGGCGAGGAGGACGTTGACTGGGACAACGAGCCCAAGTCTCCCGAACAGCAAGATCTGCCTGTGACGCTGCGGGACGTCGAGTCTATTCGCATTGGCCGCGGCTTCTTCTCCAAGGTATGCTTCTGGCCTGGCTTCGACGAGGCAATGAACGGTGCTTTCGGCCGTGTCGGTGTCGGACAGCAACGAGGGCAGACCGTGTACAAGATGGCGCAGATCAAGGGTATGCCTTACCAATACACACACATTGATACTCCTGCTAATCCCGTCTCAGGCTTCCAGGCGGGCAAACCCTACGTCTTCGAAGGCAAGAACGGACACAAAATCGCAACAGACCAATACGTCATCTGCAAGCACGGTTCGACGCAGAAGGAATACCAGTTCCAGTTTCTCTCGAACCAACGCTTCACCGACGCCGACTTCGATGCATACCGACAGACCCTGTCAGAAGCAGGCGCCAAGCTTCCGACCCAGTCGCATGTAGCGAAGAAGATTGAAGATATCAAAGCCTTCGAGAACCGCTTCTGGACAGACGAAGACATCAACGCACGCATCCAAAAGTCGAACAAATACTTACACCTCCTACGCCGCAACGACGACGAGGAAGCCGCACCCCGCATCCCCACACAATCCGAGGCTGCCGCCAACCGTCTCGCCGAACTCAACCGCAAGAACCGCGAAGCTGAGCGCGAACGCATACGCAAAGTGCAACTCGAGGAGCGGCAGCACAAGATGCAGGCTAGGAAGCGGGCCGAGGACGAGAAGCGGAGGAAGAAGGCGGAGGAAGAGAAACGCAAGGCTGAAGAGGAGAAGCAGAATCTCCTGTCCGTCGACGAGGACCTGTTTGGCGATGGGGCGAGTTCGCGGGCGAGCAGTGTGCCCAAGGAGGCGACGCCCAAGCCGGATGGAGAGGTTAAGAAGACGGAGACGATTGAGCGGAAGGGGCTGCCGACGTTTAGGAAACCGAAGATGGACGATGATATCATTGCGTCGATGGATATTGGGTTGGACATTGAGATTTGAGGGTCCTGCGCAATCCTAGTCGGTCATCTTGTCGTGGTTGTCTCTTTCCAACGGACGGCCAAGTTATTCGTCTTCTTTTCTCACATCAGAGCGCATTGGCGCATGGCATTGGCGGAGGTCTTGGTTCTGCAGTGTTGGACGGGATCTGAACACATCTCTAGCGTGAGGACATTAGCCTGGCGTTTGTACCAAAATGAGCCCAGATCTTTCTAGACATAATTTTGCATAGCACCAGACGGCCCGGTACAAAGTAGGTGTCAGACACTGTATTGCTTATCCTGGGGTAACACACAAGACTAAGATAATGCCGAATGGAACTGTCTTACCCGACCTTGTACCTACACGACTGGGCTTTGCGGCGATTCACGCGCTTGCATCAAAATCACATCACTTCAAGCAGCCTTACTTGCCTAGTTCACAGTGATATACCGCGAGTCACCAAACGAAGGGGATTATTTTTATTCATCGCCCTGGTATCCCCGAGCAAGCGCTCCCATCCCTTATCTACCTTACCCGCACAAGACCTGACCGAAGTCTTCTACTTCAGACGCCCCCTGCGCAAATGCCGTCCACGCCCTCAGAAAAAAGGTTGTCTGTGATGATGTGCTACGCCTGAAACACGTCCGTCACGCCCGCCCAATCGCCCCTCTCCCGACTCTCCCAATACCCGTCCTTCCCAGACTTCAGCCTCCACACCTCCTCCCCGCCGAGCGCACTCTCGACCTCCGGGCCGCCCTTTACAAACCACCTGGGCGCCCACTCCTCGCCGTGCTCTTCCATGAGACGTCTGCGCGCGCGCTGGCGCTCCTCAAGCTTCGCTTTGACCGCCTCTGCGGAATCCATATCCTGATTCTCCGCCGCGCGCTGATCCGGTCTCAACCGCGAGTCCGTGGGTGGGAGATGGCCCTCCTCGATGGGCGTGATTTGATTAAGCGACGCCGCCCACGTGGTGAAGCCGTAGTGCTTCTCGGGCTTATCGACGAGGGCGCCGACTTTCCAGACCGTCTTGCCCGTGGGCATCATGACGAGGTCGGACGTCCACTTTCCCTGGGCGCCGGCCGTGAGCTGGGCGCCCGTGTTGTCGAACGTCTGGACCGAGACTTCTTCGGAGCGGCCCGCGAACATGCCGCCGGCCTTGAACGTGCAGACGGCCTTTGCGCCCGTCGCCTCGCACAGCACCGTCATGGTCCCTGTGGGCTCGATGTATTTCTCGCCCGCGATGACGTTGCGCAGGAAGGATGTGGCGATGGTCCAGCTGTAGTGCTCGGCGGCGTCGTGCAGGAAGACGCGCGCGCGCCCGTCCGTGTTGATCTCGAATGATTTGCCCCAGAACTTTTGCACGGGCGTGGGCGACTGGATGAAGGTCCAGGCAGCCGACTCGGCGTGGCAGGCCATGCGGACGGGACGGTGGATCACCTTTTCGGCGACGAAGCGGAAGCCTTTGTCTTCGCGGACGAGTTCGAAAGTTTCACCGAGCATTGGGTTGAACGGTTTGCGCATGGCGCGTTCTTTGACGCGTGCATTGCTGAAGGCGGAGATGGCGAAGGCGGCCATGTAGATGAGGCGTTCGCCTGTTTCGGATGGAACTTGGGTTGCCGTGTCGAGGAGCTCCGAGTACTCTAGTTGTTCGGCGAGGCGCTGAAGGGCAGAAGTGGGTTCGTTGGAGGTTACAGGCATAGCAATGGTGGATAGATCCTTTCCAACATTCTTTCTAAGGAAAGCGATGAGGCTAGGAGGCGTGGTCTTCGAGATGGGGACGTCTTTCCGTCGAGGAACAGGTTCGAGTGGAAGCGGAGTCAAGGATTTTGGTTTCTTGGGGAAGATGGAAGGTTGAGCTTCCAGAGACATGCGGTTGTCGAAGAAGCCTGCTTCTTCGTTGTCCGAAGACGATTCAGATTCGCCGTCTGAAATGTCGTCATGTGAATGTGTTTCTCCACTGTCCCTGCGAATGGTGAGGAGCTGCGAATGCGCCGTTCCACCGTCAGTCGCATCGAAAAACTCGTCCGCTGATTCCTGGGAGTCTATGCTTCGCCTAGAAGACACAGTGGACAGGGCTGCAGGAGTACGTCTTTGGCGACTTTCTGCTATTAAATGGGAGAAGTCCTTAACGACGGAGTCCAGATCGTGCAGTAACGCCATGCAGTGATCGTGGAGGCCTGCCTCTTGTGATGGATTTGCTACACTGGAATGGTTGTTCCGCTTTGGCACCAACAGGCTCCCGTTCGGAAGCGGTGGTACAGGAGGGACGTTGGTCGGAGAAGCAACTCCTACTTGTGCAGAGACACTTCTTCGGAACATGCTCGCTGGACTATGACCACCCGAGCTACTGGCTTTGCGTTTCCAGAAAGCCTTCCTGTCGAAGCTCTTGTCATCCATGAAGTAATCGTTGCCCTCTTCCGAAGGGCTAGGTGACAGACTGTCCTGTGGCTGTTTGACCGGGAGATGGGCTGTCGCTTGATATTTCGGATCCGTGTCCTGGGCGAGCCTCCGCACTGCGTCTCGCGTTCCTGCGATTCTGCCCACCAGAGTCTCAACCTTTGCCCACTCGTTCTGCTCTGCTGCATTAATAACATGCGATCCATTCTTAGAGGAACTGTCTGGTATTTGTAGCGTCGGCGATGCCAAGCCTGCATTTCGCGATGCTCGATCAAGTGCATCTCTCCACGTGTGGTAGTCCTTCGTGTTGCTTGCGCGCAAATGCCATATTTCTGTTCCCGAATCGACCGATATCTCCCGCGTCTCCTCGTTTGCCCCAATGGCTGCCAGCGAGAGCGGAATCGCGCCTCGCAGGGCCGAGGAATGGTCATTTCGGTAGTAGGATAGCGTAGAGGACGTGAAATCGAGCGAGAAGAAGCGCCTTGCGTATCCCTGATTCCTCTTCCTCCGCTTCTTGTGCAGGACTCCGGTGAGGAATGACGAGCTGAGTGAGGGCGTCGCGTTCGGCGCGGTCGAGGACTTGGGTCGGTCTGCGAGGGGCGGGTGCGGTAACGATTCGGACGACTGCGCGGCTGTCGGGCCTAATGCTGGGCTTGATCCCAGACTTGTCGAGCTTTGGCCGCCCATAGCCTGGGCGTAGTGCATGTGGTGTCCTGATTTGGGCGGCGCATTCGTGGGGTATGTCATGAGCACGAACGTGACTGTCTTGGACACCGTCTTCGAGAAGGTGTTGTCAAAAACCAGGCCGTACATGCCTCCTTCATTCTCCGGCACATCCCACGTCCCCATGGACACCTTCTCAGCCTCGCACTTCCCCACCCAATGCACCTGTTTGAGCCCTATTTTGTCCAATTTCTCCATGACAATGGTTTTATCGTTTCGCGAGGTAGATTGCCCACGCCCTCGTCCGGTGGGCACATCGAGGCCAGGCGTCGGCGGTGGGTCGAACGTGTTGAGGGACGTTACAGTGGTCGTGTTTCCTGCGGCCGCACCAGGGTGCTTGTAGAGGCCGAAATTAATAGACTTCTTGTGCGGCTGTATACTCCAGGATATGGTATGTCCAGCGGACACATTTACCCAGCGAACAAGATACGACTGGGCGGTCGGTCAGCAACCGCTCCATGCGCACAATGGCTGGATGACTTGCCTTGCTGTGGACCTCGAGCTGCTCCATGCCCGCCATAGTTGTAAATGGAAGTAATTACAGGTGCTATTGGTAGGTGCAGCTCAGTTGTTGTGTTGGGCACGGCGAGAGCCTGAGAATGCGGGCAGCTGAATAGCAATAGCGCAGCAATAATTGGTACCAAAGGCCCACGCTCTCGCGTAACAGTAGAAGCGGGCCCCAGGATAGACAGTACCAGGGCTGAACTTCGATTGCGAACGTAGTCGTGTATAGCCAGCTTTCAGCTTTACGCGAGAGCAAGGGTCCACGTCACCGGCTTCAGCGAACGAACATTGCGGTGCGACGGTAACGATGTGGGATGCTGGGACACTACTACTCTATCTAATCTTGTTCGGGTTCTCTAAGCAATATACCTACTAATGCTCAAATGCCAGAAACCTGGAAGTCGCGGCTCGAGGGCGTCTGCATGGCCTCGGCCTTCGTACGGCCGACGTGTGCGACTGTGTCAAAGCGAACGGGGCCACCGGTCAAATCGGAAGTCGTCTTGCTCAGCGCACGATTACTGAAAGTCGTAGAGGGTTCTGGAAATAGCAAATAGTCGAAGGCAGGATGTCGTCCAGCCAGCATCTGACATGTCTTGGACATTACTGCCCAGCAGTGCCGTGCCGTGCGGCTGGGATCGTCTCCCATCCCGGTTGATCACCGCCAGCCACACTTTGTTTACCAACCTTGGATCATATATGTAATGTTGGTTCCTCTTTCCGCTATTGTTAAGCTCGTCCAGATGCTAATGCTCAGGCCCGATAGCCACGTGCTGCGCCTTTCATGCGGCCGCTGTCCGACATTCACTAATCTGTCCCGGCGTCGCCCCACCTCCAGCCATGCATTGCAAACAATGTTTCGATGACGTCCAACAGCCCGTTCGGAGCCGAGACCGTGCAGCTCTGTGCGACTCCTCCGCTGCATCCGACATACTATGTGACCTGTTGAGCGAGACGTCATACCACTGTTGAGATTTGGAACTGGATTCGCAGATAGGACGAATGCTTTGGAACTGTACGGTGTGATTTACTCCGCGGTATCCTCGCCGCTGATCCAGCTGCTGTGTCGGCTTCGATATTGCACCCTTCAAGTGCTTTCATACCGCAAAGATGCTACTCAATCATTCCATCCCAACTCTGCAGGGTTGCATTACTCAGTCAAAGATCTTACAGGTTCAACCTTGAGTGTCGCCGGCATCCAGAACTTGTTTACAGCTCCCACGTCGACCATTTATCAGCTTTCGTCTAGATAGAAACTGACGGGCTTTAGAGAAATCTCTAAATCTATACTACACATAGTGTATTCTTGCACGGAATAATTTATCCATACCCCGTCCTCCACCGCCTCTGATTCGGTCCTCTAATACCTCTGATTCGATCGCGCCTTCCCCCTCTCAACGCGGAGTGCGTTGGCCACCTTAGAGCCGCACTTGAATCGTCTCCGCATATGCTCAGTGGAGGAACAAGCTTTCACAGATCCGTTCTTGATTATTCTATATTGTTCTCTGGCCCTTCTATGCAGCTTTTTTGGCTGCTAATATAGAGCTTTTCATATCA
This sequence comes from Bimuria novae-zelandiae CBS 107.79, assembly GCA_010015655.1. Taxonomy (NCBI): domain Eukaryota; kingdom Fungi; phylum Ascomycota; class Dothideomycetes; order Pleosporales; family Didymosphaeriaceae; genus Bimuria; species Bimuria novae-zelandiae. The sequence goes on along the minus strand of ML976663.1, from coordinate 130,421 downwards.
CTTAATCTAATTTACCTAGGTCCCCACCGGCATTGGTGCTCCACCTCCGCAATCCCGGGTAGCTTGGTCCTGGAATCTCTTCACCTCATATAACCGACATGTCTGCTCTTCTTGCTTGTTTTTTACGTCGCTCTTTTGTCTAATTATCTCTTCACTCTCAAAATGAAGTCGTTCGGTCTTGCGCTGGGTCTGGTCACGGGTGCTCTTGCGGCGCCTCTGGAGGAGCGCGCCTCAACATGGTCGGGGTGGAAGGGTGTCAAAAACTTATTCGTCTTGTGAGTGATTGCAACGCTGCAGAGATTCTAAGATCTAACTCCTCTGCAGCGGCGATTCCTACACTCAGACCGGATTCGATCCCAAGAGCACGCAGCCGAGCGCTACCAATCCATTCGGAAACCCGACATGGCCGGGCTGGACATCTTCCAACGGCCCGAACTGGGTCGGCTTCTTGACTGCTACCTACAACACAACTAAGATCAAGACCTACAATATGGCCTACGGCGGTGCCACAGTCGACTCTGCCCTTGTCAAGCCCTACGCGGACACTGTGCTCTCCCTGAAGAACCAAGTCCAGGACCAGTTCCTTCCCATCTACGGCAAGCACCCAACTTCCGCGCCCTGGAAAGACTCCGACTCTCTTTTCGCGTTCTGGATCGGCATCAACGACGTCGGAAACAGCTGGTGGCTCGCCAACGCAACCGCGCTCTACGACCAGATCTTCACCGTCTACGACGGCCTCCTTGAGTCTATCTACGCAACAGGTGCTCGCAACTTCCTGTTTCTGAGTGTGCCGCCAATTAACAAAGCGCCGCTCACCCTTGCAAACGGAGACTACGCAATCGAAAACGAAGGCAAGATGATCGAGGTCTGGAACTCCAAGCTCGCAAACCTGACGAGCGCGTTTTCGAAGCGCCACAGCAACAAGCCCAAGATCTTCGTGCACGACACCCACGCCTTGTTCACGCAGGTGATCAACAACCCGAAGTCGTTTGAGCAAACGGCTGGGTTGAAGAACGTCACGGGGTACTGCACCGCGTACGAGAAGTAAGTTTACCCTTTCATCTGACTTGTTGCAATTATACGGTGACTATGCATGAACGCCGCAATTCCATTGTGACCTCTGAAGATGATTATGCAATCAAGATATGAGCTGACATCGCGACAGCGGCACGCCGACTTGGTACTCATCCGACCCCAGCTGCTTATACCCCGTCAACGAGTATTTATGGCTCAACAACCTGCACCCTACTTTCCCCATCCACAACGCTACAGCCGCCTCGGTGGTTAAGACACTCAACGCTGGAGTCAAGACGGACTAAGAGGCCTTGTTTCTTCTCTTTCTTGTATATATCTTATATATCGTTATAGCAACCTGTCTCTCATCCGCAGCCTGTACAGCCTAAAATTGGGTCAGAACCTGGTTCATGTCTGCGCCTCGTTCCTTCTCCTCTACAGGAATGGCTTCCCAGTAGAGCTTCACTGAAAAAACGAGAAACTGCGCAATGTCCGCATCCCCTTCTCCGATAAGACTAAAATGAGCGGTGCAACATATGCATGTCTTTGCAGGGACACAGAAGTCCCTTCAAGCATGATTCCACTTGCCGAGGGCAACGAGTTTCCCTACGATCGCCTGGTGAAGGCCAACGACAACGCCGCCTCCAAGGGCTTCTCATTCGGCCTGAAGAAGGAAGAGAACAAGAAGGACGACGACGACGAGTCCACCCCCTGAAGAGATATCATCTACGAGCGCAACCGTGACAACCTCTCCTTTCTCTATGCGTCGCTTTCCCTCCCACACCCCTTTCGCCCGTCCCAAACGCTCACACTGCACGTCGTCTCCACAATCGTGAGACTAAAAACGGATCGGGACACTTTTCATGTCTGCGGCTTTCTCTCCTCTATAACCTTCTGCACTCGCCCCCGATCCCTCCTCCCGTCTTCCTGGTCCGAGCTTTAGAATATGATGCAGAGCACATACATGATTGGGAGGAGCTTTGGCTGCGGAAGGTCGACTAGAAGTCATGAAACAGGCCTTCGATGTTGGAAGGGGTATTTTGGTTGCGGAGCAGGTTGGCTAGAAAGCGATTACGGCCTTTATAATGGCGGACGGTTTCCTGTGGCTGTTGGAGCAGGCCCGCTAGGAAATCACTTCTCGGTTTGCCCTTGTTGGACGTCTTCCTTTGGCCGCAGAACAGGTCGGCCAGAAATCACCCACATTCCCTATAATGTCGGACGGTTTCCTTTGGCCGCGAAAGGTCAACTAGAAATCAGGCTCCCACGCTACAACGGTAGAGCGGCAAGCTGTACGCCCAGTCTGACCCTACATCAGGCTACGGAGCCGCATCGACTACAAAGCCTATCCCTCCGGTTTTATGTCGGACGACTTCCTTTGTGCTCGGCCCCGACTTCGACCTCATCACTAGATTCGCAGAGCCGCAGGCAGCTAAAAGCGCAACTGCAGGAGATCTAAGCCGGAGCACTTGTGCGGAGTGCTTGATTTGTCTAAAACGACAATCATGACGGGTACATGCTTTCGTTCTGCGGTGCTCGTGGGGGCTACATGGACTTCCAGATCGTACACATGGCTAAAATCTACTTCTATTTCGCCCGATGACGGACGAGCTGGTTCGGAGCGTCTCTGCATCTGTCTAAAATCATTAAGACATGGGTCACACCGTCCTTAATATGTCGGACGAGTGGACACCTTGTTTGCGGCTATCGTCTCACCTTGGCCACACACATACAGTTGCATACTTCCGTCCCGTCGCATGAGCATTGTCCTGGTGAGGAGTCTAAAAACCAACGCGGATCTATTTCATGGCCTTGGACCCGTGTGTGCACACCGGATAAACGAATGGTACTAGAAAGCTGGAGATGCTACAAACAGCATGGAGAAAATCAAAATGTCTTCTGTGTATCGTCCTGGCGGAGAGTCTAAAAATCCCAGCTCCACTAAGCAATGGTCTCGGAGCCGTTTCCGGGGCCCAGTAAATAAAGGGGTGTTGGGAAGGTAGGAAGCCGGCGAAACTAAAAGTTGGAACTATTATTTGACATGCCCTTCTTCGGAGATCGTCCTTGCACCTCACCACCTTAGGGCTCTTTCTCTGCGAATTTGCGTCTGGAAGAGCTTGGAGCGGTGTGCGAACACCCGGTAAACAAAGGGTGGCAGAGATATTGGTTTACTAAAAAGCGATACCACCTCTTCCCATGTCCTTCTTCGGACGTTTTCCCTGTGCGTCCGCACCTAGAACTCTTCCTTTGCGGACGTTCGTCTTGTTTAATAAATCACCTGTAGCACAGCAAGATGCTCCCGCCAATGGGCTACGTATGCCTGCCGCCATAGGCTCGGCTTCTTGAAATGTCAACGTACTTAGTACTTAGTACCAAACTGTTTCTGTCTAAAAATTCGATGGCTTCTTGATCATGTCTGTGGACATTTTCTCGGGCTACTAATGACTACCAAAGTGTTGAAGAACACGCACTATGTTTTTCTTGATATCACCTGTGGATCTCAGCCGCATGGACGCAAGGCCCGCTTGTATTGCATATACAAATTCATTTTCAACTAAAAACCGACAGTACTCCTCTCCATGCTGCGAACGCTCGGTTCGTCCGTGGAATGGGTGTCTTAGATGTATAGCGAAGAGAAAAGATCTTATCATCGAAGCCTACGAGCAGGATGTGAAGAGACGAAACGGAGTACACTGTTACCTCTTTTTAAAATTTAAAAACCAAGAGCACTGCGGCTTGCACCCAGCACTTCTTTCATTGGGTCCACTGTCACTTAGTCGCCTCTGCTTTTCCAAAAAGGAACTCAGTGCGAACAAATGCGACAAATCTAGAACGCTCGCCCGAATTTCTGGGTGGTGTTGTGGGCGGTAGAGTGTCGGACACTGATCCTCTATAAAACCTCGAGATAGTTAACCATGTTAGAAGTCCCGTCGCTTCCCTTCCATGCCTGTGTCGTCTTGTTTGGAAAATACAGCTTAAATTTGCCTCAGCTCTCGAACACGATACTGCTAAACCACATCGGGCAGAGCCAATCTGATCTCAAAGACCAGCTCGTGCAGCTCTTCCGCTCTTACATGCGGTAAATTTGGCTCTGTATGCCTAATTTCTGCGTCGTTTCTCTGCGGTTGTCTCTGGAACAAAACCGCGGGCGCAGTAAGAGAGAAGGAGGAAATATCTATAGATCGTATTTTTCTAATAATAAAGTGATAATCAAAACTTTACCGTTCCAGCTTTCTTCGCGTTTTGCTTATACTGTATCATTTCGAAGATGGCGTCTTTATTTAGGTTTCCTGCGGCTAGAATGTCGTTTCTTTCCGTTTTGGCTGAGCCGCCAGGCCTTTATATGCAGCCCTGTGGTTTTGGTAAGTTTTGTAGAGGTACCATCTCCACGACGCGGCGTGCAATATCGCCACATGAAACTTGACGCTGACAACACTGACACGAATCGGTATCTACTCAAAACAAGAGATCCTACTGCTCCCCCATCAAAAACGGAAAAGGCTATCCCTCCGATACGTCGCCGGGAGCGATATAATGCTTTCCCAAACCCAAACCCAAACCCACCCCTACCCAAAACCTCCACTCCACTCCATCCCGAGCCCCCACAACCCCTCTCTGCAGCTGACAATTGCCTACACTACACACTACACCCTCCCCGTCCCCCTCCACCCACCCACCCAAAGCGCCCCCGTCGTCAATACGGCACCTCCCCCTTCCCATACCGCCGCAACCCCCCACTTCCCCCCAAACCTCGCCGCATTTCTCCAAAAAACCACCGTTGTCAGCGCCCTCGTAGCCAGCGTAAGGAAAAAGAAGCTTTTGTTCTCCTGCGCCGCAGCAAGGATGTAAAAAGAGCCTACCGCGATGGCTGCGAGGCCATTCGCTTGGGCTTCAGGCGCGCAGCTTGCGGGCTGCGGACCGAACACGGTGAAGATGCCTGCTGCGAGGGCGGTGAGGCCAAAGAGGTAGATTGTTAGGGCGGGGAGGGAGGGCATTGCGTTTATGAGATGGAGGGGATGAGTGGTGGGAGAGAGACGGTAGATGGTGGGAGATAGTGTGTGTGTGGCGCTAGCGCTGACTGGACTCGTATTGGGCGGAGGTGCATGTTGTGCAACCTAGATACCTGATTAGATGTGCAGAACGCGCTTTCTCAGCGGTGCCCGCCAAAATGGAATTTGGTTCAAATTTATGGGTCATACATATATCGTCCGTCAACATATCCGAATCTCCTCATGCACGTATATACTAATATATATACTAATACACCGAGGCTTACGTAACATCCAGCAACCACTCCGGTTCCGCGTCCTCATAATCGGGGTCCTCAAGTGGCAGTGATCCCGCATCTGACGGCGAGGATGGCACCGCCGACGCGGTGTCCCTCACCACGGTCGCAGTCTCGCCACTACCACTGATCTGTGCTACAGCATCAGCAGGCTTTGTTGGTTCAGTGTGGACATCAGGCACCACTGGTTGTGCCTCAATCGGATGAGAAGGAAGTTCTACTTCAGGCTTCTGTAGATGCACATCCGGCGAGAAGCCTCCCGCCAGGTCTACAGCATCATCGTCTTGAATGAAGCCACCGCCTTGCTCGGTACTGCGCGTGGATGGTCCAGCCCTTGGTGGTGGAGACGGGCGCAAGAAACCGCCACTCACGTCCTCGTCATCTTCTAAGACGAGGTAACTGCTCTGTCGTCTAGGTAGGAGTTGCTGTTGCGAAAGAATGGTGCTACCAAAATTTTGCGACTCTTTGCGTTCGAACCCTCCAGCGTCGTTATCAAGCTCTTCTGGGACGAATCCGCTGCTTTGGCCTTCTTCGGATTCTGGATCGAATGCCCCGTCAAAGCCACCGGCGTAGTTTTCATGCTGCGATGAGGGCTCATAGTGGCGCACTGTCGGCTCTATATAGGTTCCCTCATCGGGGAAGAATCCGCCAGCAAACTCCTTCTCCTTCAGCTGTTTATCTTCTTTGTCAACTTGGCTCTGGACGTCAACACCTGGTGCTTGATTGTCGAGAAAGTCACGCCCCTGGATCCTTTGCACGATTTTGAGACCGAGGAAGAAGCGTCTCCAAAGACGCAGAGCTTCAGCTGTACGGTTCTGTTCCTCGGCTTCCTCGACCGCGTACTCCATGCCGTGGATGACCGCTTCCACAGCGTCCGCATACTCTGATGCGACGACCACACCTTGTACAATGGCCGTCCCATGCCGGCCCTTGAATTTGAATCCGGTGACGGCTTCAGCATAGTCGACGCCGACGATGCGAGCCGCCTTCGAGGCCAGCTTGTGACGTATATGAGTACCGCCAGGAGGACACATTGACGGGACATAGAGATCTAAGTTGCCGTACTGGTTTCTAGGCACCCGACCTCGTACCACTGGTGGAGGAACGTAGAGCTCCGTCTGATATTCGGCATAGAGAGCTGCACCAACCTCATCTTGTTGGTCCGCTATGTCCATGTCCATATTCGGACCGACGGAAGGACGTCTGCCTTTCTTGGGCTTTGCGTGCTTCAGCGGTTGCTCGCCACCTTTCACATCGCGGCCCATTCGGTACCACTTGTCAGCGCTCCGGACTAAGTGGACATCCTTGCGCCGGTATATCGGCTCCATCTTTGGGTTGAACGATGAACCCACGTTGACCTTGCCGACTTGTTTGAGAGGATAGATGACCTCGTTGTGCCGCAGATGTCGCTCAAGGACGTAGATAGGATGGTCCTTGAAGTCCTGTACGTTCTTCGGTATCCCTTCGCTGGCCTCTTTTCGAGCAAGTGCCGCATCTTCAACCTGATCTCTATCAAGCTCACTCTTGCGTTTCCAGAATCTCATCACTTGGTTCCACCAGCTTTCGCCATGGGGCGTGCTTTCAACTCTGAACTTACGCGTCTTTGCGTTATATGCTTTGGCATACCGCCGGGTGACATCCTTCGCCGAGTAGTCATCTTCAAACGCAATGGCATAAGTCAGTGTGTTTTGCGCAGAGTTTAGCGGCGGTTCTAGTTTTTCCGGCTGGTTGATTGTGAAGGTAGATAAAGGATCAACGGTGACCCACTTCTGGTGTATAGCGTTGAAAACCTCTACCCAATAAACTGGATATGCAGTATGGTACTTCTTCCTCGGCTTAGGAGCAACACCACCACTGAGCAAGGGGTGTCGTTCGCCAAGAGCTTTTTCAAGTCGCGACTTTGGCTTGTGCGACGAAGCTGTAGATTTTGGTTTCGAAGGACTTGGCTTTTGTGTGTTATATGGATCGAGTGTTATTGTAGTTTTCTGACTATCGGCTTTTTGCGGAGTAGACGGTTGCGCTGCTGACGCAAAGGGAAGAGGTTGCAAGGAACATACGATCCGCGCTTCAAGTCCAATGCCGCGCATCAAAGCACAAAACAACTGTGCACCGACATCTTGAGAGCCTTCAAGCTTCGATGCAGCGGTACGGAAGTCATCTAGGTCCATGGGATCGTCGAGTTCATCAAAGTCAGACGGAGGACGAATCTCAGCGCCCGTTTCCGCCCATCGCGGTTTATACATGCCTTGCGCCGTTGCAGTGAACCACTTTGACCATAGCATTTTCAGATCCCCAATGCCATCTAAGAAGCGCTTGGAGGCTTGGAATTGCGACAGGTCAGCGTTCGGGACAAGATTTGAAAGAACCTTTGAGGGCAGGACCTTTCGCACACTCGCTTGAACAATGCGGTCGTTGCACCAAGCGTTTCTGCGATGTATGTGGTACAGCAGACACATGACGTGCCATTTGTGTATGTCAAGCCGGAGCTTTTTCTCCACAGTCGTTATTGCCCTCTTCCGAACCTGCCGCCTAGGCTTGTTCAGCTCGTTGACTTCGTCATCACCAAATGTAATGGAGATGTCGTTTATTTCCCGCGCATCGCCGTCGTCCACCGCGTCGCCGTCTGCCAAAGCGTCTTCCCACTCCATGTCACTGTCGTCGGATTCGTCCGAGTCGACAATAGTTTGTCGTCGACACGCTGGACTCTGCACATCGTTGCGCTGGACGCGTGCGCTGGGCGACGATAGTGCGGTGACTGGAGGCGTGGAGTGCGGGGCTGACGGCCTAGTGAGATACGCTTGTGACTTCGCTTTGTGGGATGCTTCGGGTGGCTGTTTCTGCGGTGCGACGGGAGCTGGTGCGGATGTAGCCACCTCAACATTATGCCGTGTCTTGCGCTTCTTTATCGGAGGCGCGTCCTCGCCAGCTTCTGCCTCCGCCAGCAGCTCCTGAAAAACGCTGGGAACATCTTCATCCTGCGAAGCATTTGTCCGCCGAGTCGACCGTCGGGGAGTAGAAGAAGCGGGTGCTTTGTGCAGGCCCCCGCGTGCACGCGCCATGTTCAAATGGCGAAGTAGTTCACGGCGTGGGGAAAGGCAGATGCAGGGAGGTGTAGATGGCAGAGAGAGATGACTATGTCGGCTTTGTGTTTAGATCTTACGGATTCGTGGGAAGATTTGGGTTGCGGCGTGTATGTGCTATGTGAAAGCTGCCTCGTTCGAATGGTGAGATGACGCAAAGCGCGATCCACGTAGTCACGTGAACGGAGCTTAGCGCGATATTTTTCTCTTTGAGTCTTAACTACTGCAACATTCGCAACCTGCTCCATCCAACACCGGAATTATTTCACCTTTCAGGCTTTAGATTATGCACGTACTGTACGATCCCGACCCCTAATCGCAACCACAAAGGCCATGGACCGGATGGCAGGCGCGGGTGTTGCGTTACTCGCAATCTAATCACTACTTTTTAGTAAACGAAACGGGACCGAGACGATATGCTGCCATCTCGAGGCCAATAACTTCCCACTTACTAGCGTCCGCCTCTTTTCCAAATTTAATATCTTGCTCGTCACATATCACGGGATAACTTAACCCCGTTGCCCCTGTCGACTCGATATGTCACCACATAGGATGTTACCCAGTGCTTCCTATCCGTCCAATTGCTGCCACGGCAAAATCCCTACATGTGACCCATAGTTGGTGGGCAGGAATGGAGTCCTTGGGCATAGCATGTATAATGTGGTTTGATCCTCAACTGCTCAACAGCATTGCCAACGCGCAACAAGAGCTGAAAATTGGCGGACGCAAAACGGTTTCAGATACCACATTCCCACTATCTTATCGGTTTGGATTAAAAGCATTGGATTTTGAACGCGGCAGATAGACGAGCTCTTTCCTACGTACTCGCCATGGTAGGTCGTTGCTGCTCCCCAGGCAAGTGCCATGACAGCTCTCCAGAAGGCAGCCCCGCGCCATCTCAAGCCAAACAACACGCAGCAGATCCATCGCAGCTATCTTCAGAAGCTCCTATCATCGTTACAGGGCAAATTGATAGCGACGCAACAAAAGAGGTACGCCCATGTGAATAATAATGCGCAGAGCCATCCGCACTCGTGTCACTCATCTGACGGGCATACCGAGGCCACCCAGAATCTCGATGATCGATTTATCAAGCAAATATTGAAAGTGCTAATCCGAGGTGTAGAAAATGAGCTGCTGCGGCCTTTCTCATCGCGATACCGATTCGGACGTCGACGAGCAGGACAGTGATCAGCCACGGCGGTCCATAGAGCCGACGGGGCCATCAGATACGGAGCGGATCACCCTCACCATCGGAGGTCTCAAATGCGGTTGTTGCGGTGACGGTGGGATCTCGCATGCCCTTAATCAGATACCTGGGGTGCAGAACCATTACGTCAACGTCATTCTTGCCAGGGCTGAGTTTGATTTGGACGTTCGTCGAGCGTCGGTGAAGAGAGTCATGAGGATACTTGCAGCTGCGACGGGGTATACTTTCGAAGAGTACTTCCAACCGGACGGGCAGGTTCTCGAAATCATCGTTGACGACCCTATGGAGATCCATAATGTAAGCTTAAGTGATAACTTCAGTCCGCATTTACTATCTTATTGCGATACATTTGTCAAGCTCTGTAGTGCTCGCTGACCTCTCTACTCTTTAGGCAGGAAGGCCTTACGGCGTGGAATTCATCACGACCAATGTGAGGTCGAGCTGGACTCCTCGTATTTTCAGCGAGCGAAGCAAAGTAGCTCCTATTTTCAGCCGGACATCTACCCCGAATCCAATGACATCTCCCAAAAGGCCGGCTCTTACTGAAGCTGGGGCAACTACAAGAGAGAAACCACGATCAAAATTATTGCAGCCACAGCACGCGGTACACATTTACTACAACGCGAATAGGATCGGAGCTCGGCAAGTTCTGGACTATTACGAGCAATGGCTTGACCAGGAGATTCACCTCGCACCGCCAGCTCCTCATCCAAGCCTCGCAGTTGGAACAAAGCAGACGAAACGCGCCTTTCTAATCTTTCTTCTTTCTGCCCTGTTCACCATCCCTGTTGTGTTCTTCGCTTGGGGCCCGATCGACCGTAAAAATCTCATTTACGCCCACCTTTCCCTGGCGTTTGCGAGTGTTGTCCAAATCATTGCCTTATGGGAATTCTTTCCAGGTTTGTCAACCGCCTTCGTATCGGACAATACAACCTATTAACATTTTTCGGTGTACAGATGCTTGTCGTACATTGATACATGCTCACATGTTCGATATGGATTCTTTGATTGCGCTTAGTACGTGGACATGATTCAAAGCCTGTCATTGTATTACCTATTCCAGGGTTGCAACAGAAAGGATCAGTGCAGCACGAATTTGACTGTTTGAGCTGACTTTGTACTTCCGTTTAGGTACTACGGTCGCATATGTTTTTAGCGTCATCTCATACGCATGGGAGCGCAAAGGGAAGCCCTTTGACACAGGATCCTTTTTCGAAACGTCTACCTTACTCGTGTCTTTGATCCTCTTGGGGCGAGTCGTCAGCGAGTTTGCCCGTACCAGAGCGGCGAAATCGGTGCGTGAAGACTCCCTCAACCTATGCACTGCTAATCCTACAGTAACACACCATACCATAGCACTACTAATGGCTCTGATTCAGGTCTCCTTCCGCTCTCTCCAAGTCGATGAAGCACACCTAGTCGTCCCCTCAGCATCGGCTAACGATCCGTCGACGCGTCTCATTGACGCCCGCCTATTGCAATACGGTGACCGCTTCAAGGTCCTTCCGGAGACACGGGTCGTCACTGATGGCACGGTTGTACATGGCGGGTCCGAAGTCGACGAGTCAATGATCACCGGAGAGGCCTTACCGGTTGCGAAGGGTATCGAGTCACCCGTGCATGCCGGCACGAACAACGGCAGCGGAATGCTTATTGTAGCACTCACCAAGCTACCGCACGAAAACTCCGTCAGCAAGATTGCTACATTAGTCGAAAATGCGGAGCTCACCAAGCCGAGAGCCCAGGCGATTGCCGATCGCGTTGCTGCGTGGTTTGTGCCCGCGATCATTGCCATAGCCTTGTCCGTCTTCACCATCTGGATCCTTGTGGAAAGGTAAGTTTGGCGGAAGTACCCTTGTGTTACCCGATGATAGAGTACACCATGGCTACTTTGACGTGGTGGAAGTACATCTGTTACGCGAGCATGGGTAATTTCGTGACCGGTTTTACTGACGATTTTCCTAGGTATCACAATCACCGCGACGCAGACCACGCGGCCATCACGGCTTTCACGTACGCTATAGCTACTTTCGTCGTGTCGTGCCCGTGCGCTATTGGACTAGCCGTACCCATGGTGGTGCTTATTGCCAGTGGCGTCGCGGCGCGCGCTGGAATCATCTTCAGGAATCCCCAAAAGCTGGAGACTGCCCGATGCGTCACTGACGTTGTCTTCGACAAGACCGGCACCCTGACCACTGGACAGCTCACTGTAGTGTGAGTGTACCAGAAACCACCAAAGTATTTCAGACTAACGGTTGTAACTGCAGGAGAGAAACGTACGAGAACGGATCCGAGAAAGATGTCAAAAGACAGCTTCTGGGTCTACTCAATGGCATCAAACACCCTGTCTCTATAGCCGTGTACAACTGGGTCTGCAGTAACACAGAGGCCGACCATGACACCCGCCCCATGGACATGACCAGCGTCCAAAGCATTCCCGGAGAGGGCATCCAGGGCACCACTGCGGAAGGAAACCACCTAATTCGCGCCGGCAACCCCTCCTGGCTCGGCCTCGATCCCGCCTCGATCCCCCACAGCGCCGCCGAGCTTAACTACACCCTCCTCTGCGTAACCGTCGACAACGTCCATCGAGCCACATTCCTCCTCCAATCCGGCATCCGACCTTCCGCCGCGCCAACTATTACAGCACTCCACAAACACGGCATCCGCGTGCACATGCTCACCGGCGACCACGAAAACGCTGCCTCCTCCGTCGCCCGCACCCTCGGCATCCCAGATGCCCTTACAAAACCCCGCCTCAAGCCCGCAGATAAGAAATCCTACGTCGATGCCCTTCAAGCAGATTCCAGAACCGTACTGTTCGTCGGCGACGGCACCAACGACGCCGCTGCCCTCAAGGCCGCCGCCGTCGGCGTGCACATATCGCCCGACGCGTCTTCTGACATCGCGAAATCCGCGGCGGATATCGTCCTGCTGAATCAGAACCTTGCAGATGTGTGTACGTTGTTGGAAATTAGCCGGGCGGCGTATAGGCGCATCGTGGCGAATTTCGTCTGGAGCTTCGTGTATAATCTCGCGGCTGTGTTGGCGGCGAGCGGGGCGCTGAGGAGGTGGAGGGTTGAGCCGAAGTATGCGGGACTGGGCGAGTTGGTGAGTGTAGTGCCAGTTGTGGTGGTGGCGTGGAGTATGCGGTGGAGGGGGTATGAGGGGAGGCATGGAGGGTGAGCGGGTGAGACGAGTGAGTAGAAACGGAGTGAGGACAGCCAGGACGTTGTTTTACAAAAGGTTCGCCCATCTGGGACAGATGGGATATTGGGTTATTGTTCGTGTGGAGGCTATAGAGGGGTGGTTTATATTATTGCTTCTTCAGGTGTTTGTTCACAGTGGATGATTGAGTATTGAGTTCTCTTAGATGTCTGCGAAGGCTCGGTACGACGAGCTGAACAGGAAATCTGGCTACATTTGAGCCCGAGCTCAGGATACCATCTGTAATAGCCATACGGATAGGCTCGCGGACCGTTTGCCACAGCTCCCTGCTAGCCTATGTAAACACAAACGGCACGCACGCACACTTTCACTTCAAACTCACCCCACATTTTATAGCGGTGTATATAGGTCGAGATTTGGAGTGAAAGATATCTGAGATCCCAGCCGTATGATGCCTACGTGTCCTGGCGCAGTGGTAATTCGCAGGATCCCCTAGTCTAACGCTTTCTAGGGCTGTGATAGGGATCCCCTCCGGGAGTGCGTTACGGATCTGTCACCTTCCATTTCTTTTGCCCGGGACGGCGGTTCGAATCCTATTGACGTTGTTTTAGGTGCTTTTTTTTACACGCTGAAGCATAAGATATTCAAGCACCCAACGTAGTGGGCCCACCGGCTAGCCAGTCTATCGTACCTTCCGTATGCGGACCCCCGCAACACTCGATTTGGGCCGAACAGCTTGTTGAGACGTTCCATGACGACAGCTTTGTCCCGTCTGCTCCTGCTCACCCACCCTGTACAGGCGAAGTTGCAATCAGGTTCGTTGTGATCATCTCTCATTTTCATACTCTAAATAGATATCTACCCCCCCAATATGCTAGTTGATTTCCGATTTTGTCGCTGAAGCAAAGCTCTCCAACCATTTGACAAAAAGATATGCTAGTGTAGGCGCAACCGTATCGTGGTATCATGCACTCCCTCAAGCCGCTCACATAATGACCTCGTTGGAGACGTCCTGATCGCACATTAGTACACCATCTCAAATCAGAAGATATGTAAAAGTTGCTTACCCTCTTCAGCTCCTTGTAAGGCAGGCACACGCAGTTTTGCACGCGCACCTCATCACCGACACCACAGTCCTTGCCTAAGATAGTGATGCTCTGCACCTTGACGCCGTTCTTGACAATGCTCGTGCTGTGGCTGGTAATGGGTGTAGGCGTGCCCTCAACACGCGCCCAAGCGCCGATCTTGCTGTGCCAGCCTACGATGGCGTACATGACGCACGCATCGTGCTTGATCTCCGAGTCATCCAGGACAATGGTCTCCTTCACGCGCACGCCGGCGCCGATGGTGCAGCGAGCGCCAATGGACACGTTGGGCCCAATCTTGGCGGTCGGGTCGACCTGTGCGGAGGGGTGGATGTAGACGGGCGGGATGATGTTGGCAGAGGGCTTGGCAAGTTCTTCCGAGCCAGTCTGGAAGGCTTTGGTGAGGTAGAGGGCGTTGGCCGGGACGGCAGAGCCAGCAGTCTTGATCTGGCGCCAGAAGTCCTTCGTCTCGAGCACGAAGAACTGCCTGCTGTCTGCGACGTCTGACAGCACATCCTGCTCCAGGCGGACGACTGTGTTCTCCTTGTCTTCATCTTCGTCCTGACCCTGGTAGTAGGACGATTCGAGGTTCTCGGAAGAGGGGTAGGAGAGAAGGCGGGGGCGCTCCGTGCGGCGCTTGATGGCGGTGCGAATGGCGGGGAAGATGCACTCGGTCGCGAAAAGGTATACACCGCAGTTGATCAGATTGGAGATCTGGCCTTCTGGTTTCTCGACGTAGTGGAGGACGCGCTTGGTATGTGCGTCCGACACAATGCATCCGAAGTTGGTGGCCGACTCGCTCGCGACCCTAGTACCCAGCATAACGGCCTCCGCATCCTTGTCATCGAACAGCTTGAGCATGTCGTTAAGCGGGAACGACGAGCAGACGTCGGCGTTCAGGACGAAGAATCGGTCTGGCTTTCCCTTGAGGATCACATCGCGGAAGTGGTACAGGCCACCTGCCGTGCCCAATGCTTGGTATTCTCGCAGGTACTTGACGATGAGCTGCGGGAAGCTATTGGAGATGGTGTTGATGAAAGGCTGGAAGACGGTCTCCTCGTAGTAGCCGACGATGAAGACTTCCTTGATCTCGGGGACGTTCGCAATGGCGCGGAAGCAGTGCTCGATGATGGGGTGGCCCGCGACAGGAAAGAGGGGCTGTTGGGTGGTTAGCAAATGTTTGCAGCTGAAAACTATCTGGCTCATTGATTTTAGGAAGGAGCAAAGCGATTTTAGTACTCAGAATACTGCTCATATATGCATTGAACCGCGTCCTCATACATGTATCGACGATCTTCAACTGTCTGTATGCGCAGCCTCTCCACCAAAATCCAGTATCGAGCTCTCAAGTCCAACCTTTCCATGCATGCATTGGTAACTCACCTTGGGCAGCTCCATAGACAACGGCCTAAACCGCGTACCTCTCGAGGGGCCTCCCACCAAAATGACAGCTTTGGTGGTCGCTGCAGAACCCCCCTTGGGTCTGCTTGCGAGCGACGGTGGTTGGAGACTCATGATTGCGTCTTGAATGAATTGTGGGTTTTGCGGTAGAGTTTGTTATGGTCAGGAGAGAAGAGGACACTGTGGGATGTTACTTCTGGCCGCACAGCTGTCGGACCCTTGAAATTCAATAGCGCAGTCCAGTCCCGCGTGAGGACGAGCCGCGTGGGGCGGTGAGGGGTCTTGGCGGCTCGTCATGAGCCGCAAAAGATTCACCCGCGTACGTTCTTTTGCTTGTAGCGTACAACATGCACTCAGTTCGTGAAGTTCTGCAGTGTGGTTTTCAATCGAAATTTGATAACGACCTATAATACACCCGAATCACTGCCAGCTACAGTTAGTATAACACATTTACTGTTACAGCAAATATATACAGAGCTCTTTCGGCCCATCATGCTGGCTTCACGCCTTTGTGTATAGCTGCAATTCCGCCCGTCAAGTCTTCCCAGCCCTGTCCCGGAACAAGTAAGCCCGCATCCTTGATCATGTCGCGGAACTCTGTCTGGCTCGGAAACCTCTCGATGCTCTCGACGAGGTACTGGTAGCTATCTCTATCACCAGCCACCAATTGACCAATCAGCGGGATTGCGCTGAAACTCCAGCGCTTGTAGACGGCATCGAATAGGCCATTGGTCACCTTGGAAAACTCGAGCACAGCGAAGACACCTCCAGGCTTTAGCACTCGGTACGCTTCCCGTATTGCTTCCTCCTTGTGTGTAAAGTTCCTGATGCCAAACGCAACAGTGTAGAGATCGATGCTGTTGTCCGGAATCATATCCAGCTTCTCCGCATTCGCTTCGATGAAGTTGAGGCGTGGCGATCGCGCATACGGCGTCTCGAGAGCGCGTTTCCTTCCTTCTGCCAGCATATCTGGGTTGATGTCTGCAACTGTGACTTTTGTGTGCGCATCGTTGTTGATAGTGGAAGCGTGGTCGAGCATGCGGAATGCAATGTCTCCGGTTCCGCCCGCGATGTCGAGGATGTTCCAACCCTTCTGCTCGGAAGGCCCAGATGTAAGAGGGTTGCGGCCGGGATTGAGATTTCGCACGAAGTGGTCTTTCCAGAGACGGTGGATACCAAGAGACATGAGGTCGTTCATGGTGTCATAGGAGGAGGCAACGGAGGAGAAGACGCCGCGTACTGTTGTAATGAGTCTTCTGCAATCCAATCGGTAACAATAAACTAGGGCATACCTTTCTGCTCTTTGAGAGCCTCCGCAACTGTCTCGAACCCAAAGTGCGTCGTTCCATCTCCATTCTGCGCAGGTTTCGGCGGTGTTTGCTGCTGTTGTGCCTGTCGCACTGCACACGAGAAGCATCTGTACTGCCCTCTCTCCACAGTCCCCACTCTTCGCTTTCCTCCCGCAAGCAATTGTCTCCTGAACAACGCCCTTGCCGATTGCGCGCTCATGTTTGCGATAGTTTAATCATTCGACGGTCTGGCGCGCCATCGAACTTTCCCAGAGCGCGCTGGGACGTGCGACACTAAATGCGGGAGTGACTAAGCCGACGTATGACAAGGATTCCACGGCGCGGTAAGGGCTGAGCCGATGCTGACCGAACCGAGCTCCAACATGCTCCCCAGACTGATATCCGAGACTAAATCCCCGCAGGCGCAGCAGGCCACAATGTAGACTCACCACAATGTCGCTTCGTTCTATGCCGCGAAGATTGAACCCTAGAGCGCTGAGGAGACCATCCCTGTGTCACTATGTTTCACAGGCGAACCCAAGATTAGGACTTGCGTGGCAATCATGTAGGAATGTTGCTTCTACACCTACCGCAGAGAAGTAAGTTAGTAGTTCTGTGTCATGGAAACTCGAGCTAAAGTCAGGGCAGAGTCCTATTCCCTGGCGCATTGAACAGCGAGTTCACGAACAACCTCGAATTTTTACGACCGTCTACGAACAAAGCGATATCTACGTTCCGTGTATTGAATCAATATGGGCAGGTTATAGACCAAGAGAGAGGCGCGGACACAACAGATGAAGAAGCTTTGGAGCTCTACAAGCATATGGTGTGCTGTACGACATAACCCTGCACAACATTGCCCTTGCAAGTGAGACTAATGCTCGTAGTAAACATAATGGACCTCATCATGTTCGAGGCGCAACGGCAAGGAAGACTAAGTTTCTACATGGTACTGCCACATCTTGCACATAATGTAGAATTACCTCTCACATAGTTTAGGTATCCACCGGCGAAGAAGGCATATCAGTCGGCTCTGCCAGCGCCCTTAACCCCACCGACACCGTCTTCTGCCAGTACCGCGAAGCAGGCGTCTTCATGCAACGCGGCTTCACACTCGACCAATTCATGGCCCAACTTTTCTCCAACTGCGAAGACTCTGGCCGCGGCCGAAACATGCCCATCCACTTCGGCAGCCGCGAACTAAACATCCGCACCGTCTCCTCCACGCTCGCAACACAGCTTCCCCACGCCGCCGGCGCCGCATACGCCCTCAAGCTTAAGAACCAACAAAACCCAGACGTTGAACCCCGAGTCGCAGTCACTTACTTTGGCGAGGGTGCAGCTAGCGAAGGCGACTTTCATGCTGCGCTGAACATCGCCTCAACGAGACAAGCGCCGTGTATCTTCATCTGCAGGAACAATGGATACGCAATTTCCACACCGACAAGCGACCAGTATCGCGGTGATGGGATCGCCTCCCGCGGCGCAGGCTACGGCATCGACACCCTCCGCGTCGACGGCAACGACATCTTCGCCGTGCGCACCGCCACCAAGGAAGCACGTCGTCTCGCCCTCTCCGATGGCGGCAAGCCCGTGCTCATCGAGATGATGGCGTACCGCGTCGGCCACCACTCAACCTCTGACGACAGCTACGCCTACCGCCAGAAAGTGGAGGTCGAGGACTGGAAGCGCCGCGACAACCCCATCACGCGCTTGAGGAAGTGGATGGAAGACCGAGGCATCTGGAACGAGGACAAGGAAAGGAAGCTGCGGAGTAAACTAAGGAAGGACGTGCTGGGCGCATTCGACCGTGCGGAGAAGAAGAAGAAGCCGAAGATTAGGCATGCGTTTGATGACGTATGGGAGAACGTGACGGAGGAACAGAGGGCGCATGTAGAAGAGCTGAAGGATATCCTGACAAGGTACCCGAAGGAGTACGATCTTAGCCAGTATGAGGGTGGCATAGAGTCGTTAGATGAGCTGTTGCAAAAGAAGCAGTAGAGTCAAGAGGATAGAAATACGATACATGTCTGACGTCTTATTGCACTATAGCGTGTGTATTCGTGGCTGCTGGCTTATTTACTGCCCCATCTACAAAGTGAATTTGTACAGTGTTCCCTCAGGCTGAGACTTGAGAAAGTGGTCACTCACGTACAGTTGGACTCTATGCTGCCGACGCCTATAGTATGTAGAGTATACTAACGCAGCAAGTGAGGGCGCAGCTTAAAAACACATGTAGTCCTTCCTACGCGGGTCGGTCACCAAGGGAATAAATATCACAAAAGAATGTATGTGCGGATTATGGTCACTATGGGATTCGAACCGCCATCCTGGGCAAAAAATAGGGAAGGTACTAGATCCGTAACGCAATCCCGGAGAACGAGACTTCTACCGCAGCCCAGAAAGCGTCAGACTGGGGGATCCTGCGAATTACCACTGCGCCAGGCCTAGTAGGCGTCCTATAATTTGAAATATCGTATGGATACGAAGCTAAAACTTTGATATATATAGGCAAGTAATTTTTTGAGGTTAGATAAACAGGGGAGACATTTTGGTGTGTTTATTTACTATGGCAGTCACGCGTAGGTGTTTATCACTTGCAAACAGGCAGGTGCAGGTGCGGGCGCCGAATTGGAAGGCACGGTAAGCTGGGGTGGTTGCTACTTTCATCTAAGCCAGCGCGCTCCGCCCGGGCGTTTGGTACAGCATGTGGATCCGCGCGTAGTGTAAGTGCCTGTACCTGTTGATTTCGTCACGTTATACCTATTTCATACTTTGATGGGTAGGCACATTTCACTACTTTGCTTCCAAGCTTCGACCACAGGCTTCGATTACCTTCCTTGCCAACAACGGCCTAGCTCACCCAGGTAACTGTATAGTTACAAATTATCTACTTACAAATATACCAGGTATACGGCAGTAAGAGCAGCGCTAGGAGTATTGGCTAGGCAAATCGAGCTTTAGAAAGTACTTTTCAGCCGCATGGACTTTATTTGCCAATAGAATTTGAAAGGTATTGGTCTCAGTGTAGCAAACGCTTTTACCGGCGCGTGAGACACGTGTTGAGATTTTAGGCGAAAATTAAGACCATATAGTGGTTATGTAAAGGGCTGAGGTCAAGGCCAGTCTGTTTGCGACCCGCAAGTGACCAAGGTAAGCGGAGAAAGATGGAGTTACCGGCATAAAGTGAGTGAAGGCGTTTACACTTTACCTTCACCTCATACCCTCGCTCCAGCTGGCTATATAACCCCAACAACCGCCACCAGACTTCTACCCCCTAACATTCCTCTCATTCTCTAGCAACCATCAACATGGCTGCTAAGCGCCTGACCCTCATCTGCCCCTCTTTGAACAAGACTGTGGAGAACTTCATCCTTACCCCATCCACCACTCTCGTTCAATTTGTCATCGACATCCGTGCGGCATTAGGCACCCTCCCACAGGCATTCCCTTGGACATTCGATGGCCATCGTGGCAAAAACCCCAAGGACATCAAGGATGGTCAACGTCTCCTAGTCTCCATCGGCTACTTCGATGTCATGGAGAGTCACGAGGAGTGGGAGCCAGTTATGTTGTTTTGGGAGCATGCTGAGAAGGGACTCGAGCTAAGTAACGAGGACGTGGGATATCGTGGACATGCCATATAGGTATCAACTTACTCATTCACCGCAGGTTTCTCGCGCCGAGCGCTACATCCTCCTGGACGAGATTCGCAAGCGGGAGCGCAAGGACGGCAATGTCTTCAATGGCATCCGTGTCACCATGCCCTCTTCCGTCGTCGACGCCGAGCTCGCTGCCATCCCCTCGTACGAGCAACGCGACGACGAGTTCAAGGTCATCATGCTGTCCAACTGGGCCATGAAGTTCGGGGCGATGTTCTAATTCAATCCCAACGGCTTCCCGAAGAATGATGTCGACGAGCATCTTCTGCCCTATCTTGTCCTGCTGAGCGACATGACTGTTGCTCAGGCCCTCTACGCCAGGAAAGTGCTTTTAGGCGCTATCGAGGAGAGGCGCAACCGCGAGGGTGTGGACAAGGTGATGAAGACGGAGGACGTCGTGGGCTGCGTCATCTGGCTCCTCAAGAGCGTCAAGGCTGGCGAGTCCAAGAAGAGCCGCGCGGAAAAGCGGAACGCGCATAGGAAGGAATCCGACCGGGCTAAGGCAGACAAGGAGGCGGCGAAGGAGCTCAAGAAGAAGGGCAAAGCTCCGCAAGGCAAGCTTGACGTGGTCAACAAGGACAAGCGCGGCTCTGATGGGCGTGGCTCGGGTGGCGGTTTTAGGGTAAGCGGTCTTGGGGCGGCTTAAGGTGATAACATTGGCGTGCGGTCCAGTGGAGGTCTTGGGGACTGCTCTTAGTCCTCAATAGCGATTACTTCCTCAGGGTCGTACGCTTGGATTTCTTACAGGGGGTTCGGCGTTCTATACCCCAATGGTGACATAGAGAGGCCTTCCAGATCTGATTTCGATTAGATCGGTATGTATCACTCAGAATTGATGAAATACATTTCTGAAACAACTCACTCTTACCACTTCGCACACTTTGGAACAAGCTCAAACAGTTTAAGAGAGAAGATGTACACATGACGCAAGAACATATCGCAAATACTTTAAGAGTCTCTCAAACTCACGACAAGTTTCTTCCCCACCAAATCCCCCTGTTTCAACATCTCCAACCCAGACTGGATTCGTGCGAGCCCTCCTCTCATGATTTCTAGCTCCGGCGCGGACGGAGTAGTCCGATATCAGGGCGTTCAATCGCTCCGCGTACACCTTCGACCCCGCGTCCAGCACACATCGCTTCATCTCCACCGTCTCAACTTCCACGTTTCCCAACGAGCACATCAACTGGCTCATTCATCGTAACTGCGTTAAACATGGCCTCCCGTTTATCGTATGGCGAGCCTGAGATGTTCATGATGCGCACCGGGCGCGTTGCTGGCATGGAACCCATGGTAACTGAAGGTCAACTGGTACCCTGGCGTTCAGGCGTTCAATTGGGATGCTGTGGGTATGTGAGATGCGTAACACTGTCCATGATTTGATTATACATGTAGTCGTGGACTCTCCAATCGGCAATCTAACCGTTCAAGCACGGTGCCGTTGCTCTATCAAGATAATCAGTATGCATTCACTCTCCGGACAGACTCAGCAAAGCGCCTTTCGAGAACCATCACGGCCCACTTGATAGGTCCGTTGTGAAATGGGAGAAAAATAAGAGGATGCGCTGGATAGAGAACTCTGTGCCGAGGGGACGTTGAAAGAGATCTCGAATCACGTGACTTTCTGCGGATCTCGTTATCAACTTTCCGCACTGGACCGCTATCACGTAGTCTCGCCGATCTGGCAAAATTATTGGAGAGCTACGTCTCATGGACTTGAAGCTTCGGCTTTTGAGGACAACGAGCGGATGCCTAACACGGAAGTCGGGAACTAGAAATCCGGACGACTGAAAAAGCGTTAAGAGACGCAGAACCCGTCGGTGCGCAAGTACACGAAGTTGCGAATATTGCGAAGATGCATACACACGTTCTTAATGTTGTCGAAGATAGATCCCCTCACTGTCGTTGCATAGTATAATGGTTTGAATGAGAGCAATTGTCGCGTCCACACCCACGACGCAGTCTCTGTGGGCTTTCTGCCGAAGTTCTGCCATCGCGCTTTCCCTATCATGTTCCTTTCCCAACAGCGTCAACATATAGGAATCTAACAGGGCTACATCAAGTCTTTGTAAAACTCTTCTAATATTGCCTTTGTTAAACTGCAGCCATGAAGGCCGTCCTGATTTCCGAATACGTCACGGATCCAGGTGCCCTGCGACCCACTGAGGTGCCCGTTCCACCACTACACCCTGATCGGCCAATTCTCGTCCGCATTACTCACTGCAGCCCTCAACATGCAGACATTCTTCATGCGCAAGGAAAACACCAGAATAATAATCCTAAAAGGGGTTGGTGTCATCCTCCGTTCATCCTAGGCTATGACTTTGCTGGCATCGTGGAATTTGTCCTGCCTAATAGATCCATCGAAAACCTACAGATAAACGACAGAGTTTTTGGTGCAGCTATCGGCGCATTCGCCGAGTACATCGCTGTTAAGCCAGAGACAATCCGCAAGCTGCCTGAAGGGCTGAGCAACGAAGCCGCATGTGCCATGGCCGGACAAGCAGTGTCGTATGCTGCCGTCGTGCACGTCGCCAAAGTGCAGCCCGAAGACGTTGTCCTTGTGAGTGGCGCAAGTGGAGGCCTAGGCAGTGTGTGTTGCATGGCTGCGAAGGCGCTCGGTGCGAGAGTGATAGCGCTTACGGGTGATCAAGAAAAGGCGGAGATGATGCGAAGAGACATGGACGTTGATTCAGTGGTTCTGGTGGATGACGGTGGGAAGTGGATCGATGGAGTTCTCGAATACACCAACGGCGTAGGCGTGGATGTCGTGCTTGATAATACAGGCATGGTCAACGACGCCATACGCTGTTTAGCGTACATGGGACGAATCGTGGTCCTCGGCTTCGCCGCCCGAAAAGGTGTCATGGAAAGCGTAAAGATGAATAAGTTACTTCTTAAGTCCGCCACTGTGTCCGGGTATAGATTTGGAGAGAGCGGACGGCGGAGTCCACAGACTTTAGAAGCGGTTTGGGAAGGTTACCTGGAGCTGTTGAGGAGTGGTCAGTTGAAGCCGCTGTTGTACGGGAAGTATGATGGCTTAGAGGATATGGGGAGGGCCCTGGGAGATCTGGCGGCAAGGAAGGTATACGGAAAGATTGTTGTGAAAGTTGCGCGATCACAACGAGGAGCAAAGCTTTGATTGTTTACAATAATTTCCCCGGCCACTGGTGTCGTGCTCATCGACGCTCTCCAGATTGGGTAACAAAAGCGAAGCATGACCAGACTCGACCACCAAACCCCCGGTGGCTGACGGTGTCTGTGGGAGCGGGTGGCCTTTATGCCTTCAAAGCCACAGCTTCCTCCTTCAATGGAATAGCACCGTTCTCAACAGGACCGCCTAACCCATTTCCGTTCGACGTCCTATCTGCCGATCGGTTCCCTCCTCGGTTGCTTTGGCCTCCTCTTCCTTCGCCTTTGCTTCCTTATACGCAAGAATCGTATCACCCTCAAAATCACTGCCCCACCCGAATTTATGCCCGTAGTGATCGTCTCTAAGATGAGATTGACCCTTCACGCCATACACATTCTCTCGAAGCGTGCCACCAGGGACGTCGTAGTCCTCCCACATAAGACCTCGCTTGACGAGTTCAGGACGTAGTAAATATACGACATCTTCAAATGTCCCTGGACTTGTTACGTAGGCGATATTGAAGCCATCGACATCAACCTCGTTGATCCATTCCTCGAAGACGTCGGCAACCATTTCCGGTGTTCCGACTGGCGCAGGGTGGAAGCCACCCAAGGCCATAGTTTCCCTGAGCTTGCGGGGCGTCCACGGTTCCGTGTTGCCCGTAGTTTTGTTGAAATTTTCTAGGAATGTATGCGTTGCATCATCGCCGGGAGCATCTTTCAACTCGAACACTTCGTCTAAGGGAAACCGGGCGAGATCGATTCCAATGTATCCAGAAAACTGGGAAAGACCGCCTATGACGTCTGCATTTTCTCTCGCTCGCTCATATTTGGCTTGGGCTTCTTCTAAGGTCTTGCCAAGGATGGGTGTAATGCTGACGAAGAACTGGATCGATTGGGGGTCTCGACCTTGAGCAGCGGCGTCTGCTCGAATCTGCGCTATGGATCCGGCCGTTTGCGAAGGTACCAGGCCGCCCACGTAGATACACTCGGCGTGCTTGGAGCCGAATGCGCGACCAGCTTTGGAAGTACCCGCCTGGAAGAGGACAGGCGTACGCTGAGGAGATGGATGCGTTTGAGAAGGTGAGGATGCTTTCAGGTATTTTCTTGGGAGGTCAGCCACTTCTAAAGTGATTAATCGGAGTCGCCTCACCTTGTTGCTCGATCTTCTTAATTTGGGATGGTTCAAATGCGACGCGATTAAAAGTGTCTCATTTTACAGCATTGTCGGACCAAGTGCTATCAAAAAACTTGTACACCAGGTCCATGTATTCGTGGGCGATTGCGTAACGCTCGTCATGGGGTACCACATCTTCTGCACCTAGCCCTTTGGCCGTCGCATTACTCCAGCTGGTAACAACATTCCAGGCAACTCGCCCATTGGCCAGATGGTCCAGAGACGAGAAAGTCCTTGCAAGTATGTATGGATTCAGATAACTGGTGCTCCCGGTCACACCAAATCCGACTGACTTTGTTACTGGCGCCATGACCGGGATGATGATGATGGGATCGAGACCAGCCGAATGTGCGCCTGCACGGAGAATAGGTGCCGTGCTTCGTGAGTATACATCGAACAAAGAGTAAGAATCCGCCCAAAAGATGAAGCTTATTTTTCCTTCTTCGGCAAGACGAGCAAGATTTAACCAGTAGTCTAAGCGATCTTTTCCTGGGGTTTTGTCATCTGGGTCACGCTAATGTCCTGGGCTCATGTGGGAGCCTGTGC
The DNA here is from genome assembly GCA_010015655.1 of Bimuria novae-zelandiae CBS 107.79. Classification (NCBI taxonomy): domain Eukaryota; kingdom Fungi; phylum Ascomycota; class Dothideomycetes; order Pleosporales; family Didymosphaeriaceae; genus Bimuria; species Bimuria novae-zelandiae. Next base: position 105,375 of record ML976663.1, on the reverse strand, counting down.
AGGCATTTTCGAAGAAGTTCAGGTGGATACGTTTTTTGGGCTTTTCAACAATTGCTGGCGACATTTTCGGATGTGCTACGTTAGGCAACGGTGAAGTAGTCTCAGAGGTGGCCTTTACAACATATCAATACGCAGTGCCTTTTATTCGATACAGCACGCCACACACAGATCGATCTCGCCGTGATCGTCTGGTCGGCTTCGCGTTGGCGCTTCATCTCCCTCGCGCTATCTCATGGCTCGCGACCCGTGAACCCGTCGCAAAACCTGCGATTGCGGGAGGCAGAGGTCGTCTACAAGAGGTGAGCCGTCAGAACGTCATCCCCGACGACGCACGCACCAGCCGCCCGGTTTCGCAGCTACGATAAGGAACCCGTTCGGGACAGTTGTAGGTTTTCCTATCGTCGGTTTCGCGGCGTCTACTCCGACTATCTCACCTGCGATCGTTTGCACATATGCGAAAGTGGTAGTGCATCCTCAGATTGGTAGCATTCTTATCACAGCATCGAAAGAAGATGCGAATTTAATACCAAACGAGGTGAGAGCGGTCTCGGCTTCCTCGTCCATTCATGCCGACTGGTGCACGCACGTTTCTGATGTCCAGACCGTGGGTGCAACGAGCTTACTGGGGGAATGGATTGGATGTGCTAAGGCAGAATACAATGGAGAAACACAGAATACCGTAGGACTGTCGTGACCAAGTGCATGCAGTTGTAAGAACCATGTTGGAAGATCGCGACGGTCTTATGATCGTAGTTTCCCACGGAATAGTAACAAACGCGCGATCCAATTTCACATGATGGCACCGTCCAGAGTCGAGAACCGCCCAATCGAAGCCTTCGACAAAGAAGCCCTCGTCCAGAGAAACCCCCGCATCGACTTCGCCGCCGTGCAAGGATCACGCCCATCTTACAACCACACGCAAACCTGGCAATGGACTAAAACAACAGATCCGAATTGGCAGCCCGGCGACGGTGCCACCTCATCCACCTGGAAAGACTACGCCCTCTTCTCCATCGACCCCCACTCGCCCACCCGAACCCACAACCAAAACTACAAAATTATGATCTCCTCCACCGTAACCCGACCCATTGCGCTCGTGAGTTCTGTCTCCCCATCCGACGTACAAATCCTCGCACCCTTCTCCTATTTCAACGCAGTGAGCGTGGATCCGCCGCTGTACAGCGTCAGCTTCGTGGGCACCGAGCCGAACGATAGCCTGACCAACGTGCTGGAGTCGGGGGAGTGCTGCATCAGCATCGTCAGCGACTGGTTTCTCGAAGCTGTGAATTTCCCTTCTGTGAATACGCCGAGGCATATTGGCGAATGGCGGGTGTCTGGGCTGCATCCGAAGCCTTCGATCAAGGTACATGCACTGCATGTTGGTGAATCGGCTTTTAGCATTGAGTATAAGGTACATAACTCGGTGCCTATATACTCGAATGTGAAGGTCGGGGAGGATGGGGAGTGGGTGAGAACGGCAACGCTGGTGCTGTTTGAGGCGGTGATGTATCATGTTAGGGACGATGCAATTGATGAGAAGATGAAGACGGTGGATATAGGGGTTTTGAGGCCAGTTTGGAGAGGGGGTGGGATTACGTATGGGAGCTGTTTTGGGGGGTGGAAGACCGAGAGACCGAAAGCATTTCGGGAGCTGAACGAGACTCAGCGGGTACAGTCGTTGAACAGAAGCTAGACAAAGTGTTAGTAGTCTTGCCAACTTTCTTCTCGGTTTCTGCGAAGAAAGGTCCAACTCAGATTTTCATGCATTTCACAAGCGGAAATCAAGATATTTGAATGCTTTCACGTTGAAATTCAATTGCTATGACTCTAAGAAGTTGGCACAGCAAGCTTGCCCTTCTGATACGGAAACTTCGCAGCAATATACTCCACAAACTTCTTCAGAGCCGCAAAACGCGCCGGCTTCCCTATGCACCTACAGTGCAGTCCACTCGTCATCATCTCCGGCATCCCTTCACTGCCTTCCTCATACAAGACATCGAAAGCGCCCTTAACGTGGTCGTAAAAGTCCATCGGAGCACCGAAACCAGTCGGCACGTTGAACTTGTAATCGTTGCAATCGTACGAGTAGGGCACCATGAGCATGCCTTGCGGATTCGGGTCGTCCTTCTCTGCGGGAACGTCGACCTAATACGGGAGGTCTTCGGCGTAAGTATCAGACTCCTAGAGAAACGGGAGGTTCATCTCCTTGTAGACTTCCCAGACCAGCGCGTGACTGCGGGGAGAAAGACGACCGTGGTACCAGCCTTTAGGATAGCCGTCGCTGACTTCTTTGATCGATTCGATGCCCTTGCGGATATACTCTTTCTCTTGCTCCGCGCTCATCGAGTGGTAGTCGATCCAGCGGTAGGCGTGGGAGGCAATGTCGTGGCCATTTTCAACAGAGGATTTTGCGACTGCAGGGTTCTTCTCGAACGCCATACCGACGCCGTAGAGTGTGTATTTCATGTCGTGCTTGTTGAAGAGTCGGAAGAGTCGACATACGCCTGATCGAGCGCCCTAGTCGTATTCGGATTCGATGTTGACGGCACGTTCTTGAGCGTGTGGTCTTCCGCCTGGGGCCTCCCAAAGGTGGGTCTCATTGTGCATATCGCCATTGATTATGGTGTGCTCGGAACTTTCCTCGTAGTTGATGACGAATGAAACGGCAATTTTGGCATTGTTCGGCCATGCGGGTGAAGTGACTCTGGGCCGTATCTGACTAAGTCTCGCGGAAAATCGTACTTATCATCCCAGGTCCAAGGCTTTACCTTTGCAGCGTCGGCACCTAGATTATACGGAGTGGACATGTCGGCAACTTTATGGAAGAATGAAAAGAAACAAAGGGTGATTCTGGCCTGTTATTACAAAAAAAAGGGTCTTCTCCAAGGTATTTTGGCTTTACATAGTGCCTATGTAATTACCCATAAATGTTACTCGTCAGTGTAGGTAGTTTTCCTGCCGAATATCAATGAGGGGTTCATGCGCTGATAGGGAAAGTGTTGCAGAGCAAAAGGCTAACATTCTGCTCCTTCTAAGTAGAATATTCTTAACCGTTACAGAAAGTGGCGGCAGGCCGTCGGCGACAAGCCGATAAGAGACCGGTAGAATCGTCAACGTCGGCCGATGTGAGCCCCGCCCTTCTCTGCAGGAAATACAAGTCGAGCATGGCATTTAGTTGTATAGCTCTGGCGTGTCGGCTCCGAAGATGGTTGCCGCCGCTTTCATGAAGTTCTCGTGCCATGAAACACGCTAGCCATTAGCGGTTAGCGGCAGGGTTTCAAATGCAAGAATACTTGTGAACCGCGATGGAGGCTCTGCTCCCCGAGGCATTATTGCGAAGACAATATTTCTGCCCACGTCTACTGTAGAACACATAGCTAATCCAAGAGTGAAGGTCTCTGTACGAGAATTCTTCGTTTGATTTCGTATATTTGTATTCATGATCATGCGTTTGTGAGAATGCTCCTGCGCAGCAGAGAGCGAAATGAAAAGCGTAAACAGTGGTCCTCACCTTTCTCAACCTCCCTTAACCTTCCTGTTCATGCAATCCAACCATACTCCTGGTACAGGAAGGAAGATTGAATATGCAGACCCTACTTCGTGATACATCACTGAAGTATAAAGCGCAGCGTCTTAAGCCGTCGGTGCGGGCAAGAACACCGTCACCTCCTCTACAACAGTGACAACCTTCGTGATCTTTTGTCCAGACTCGAGCGTCACGACTTCCACAGCCTCACCCGCGCCAGGTGTCACCGTGCCAACAGGTGTAGTAACCGGCGTCGAAACTTCCGCTTCGGTCGAAGTCGGGCTCACAGAGCTAGTTTCCACTGACTCAGCGCCCGCCGTGACGGTCACTACGACCGTTACTATCTGCGTGACCTTCTCGCCGTTGGGCAAAGTAGTGACCTGCACGGCCTCGCCCGGGCCGGGTGTCACAGTCCCAACTGGAGTGGTGACAAGCGTCGCGGTGGAGGAGCTAGAAGGGGGAAGCTGAGCATCACCTTCTTCTTCGGCAACATTGCTCCAATGCCAGGTTCCACTGGTGGCATTCCAGCCATCAGTGTTGCCAGCAAGAGGAACGCTAGATAGGCTTCTTGGCGGGTTTCCCTTGATCTCAGGTCTGAAATCCTGAAGACCGGTCCATTCAGGCACATCGGTGTCGTCCTTGGGAATTTCGATGGCGACATTGAAGACCGTGACGTTAAGGCCCTTGGGTGGAGATGAGCGTGGGATCTCAGTGTAATCGAGGGCTTGGATGCGCCAGTGGAAGTTCTCCTCGAGGTATGCTGAAACGGCTTCATCGGTCAGGCTTGTCAGCTCACCGGCTTGATACTTCATGTAAAGCTTTTCGGTGAGACGAATGTTGGCCGTGAAGGTGACGTTGGAGCTCATGCGTGGAGAGGATGTTGCCGCAACCTACGAAAATGGCTGTTAACAAAAGTAGGTAGGGCAATTGAGTGCACATGACATACCTGGCCAATGTAGTTCGGGTCCGTGGCCCATTGTGATGGGTCTGCGTTCGGTTCCCCCAAGAAACAACGCACTGAATACGATACCTGAATGTCTGCAGGCATCTTGACTTGAGCGTTCCAGTCAGTTGCTTTCGCACTGTTGTTTGTGACAGCACCGGAGTAGCCATCATCTGTCGTGTTGCTGCTGTCAAGACCCTGTGTCTGCGACTTGTAGAGCTTGTTGATGGTTGTGGTCAGCGTGGTGTTAGAGGGGTTGGAAGCCAGTTCAGGGTAAGTGTAACCAAAGGATGTCCAGTTGCGAACGAGGTTCGACGTCCACATGTCGCCAAGAGCATTCATGTGAAAAGGTTTAAGTGGAGAGGTAGCACTTTGAATGCTGCCCACGCTCCAGATGTACGTTCCCTTCCACTGAGAGTCCGCCTCAACCCAGGTGTCCGGATACCGGTATTGATAGATGGCCATGAGACGATCCATTTGACTGCGAAGGGTCAGCACAAAGTCAACAACAGAAAAGCGAGACAGATGTGCCATACCAGTGGTGGAACCAAAATACCGGGTCATAAGCAGATGCCTCCACAATTCCCATGTTGCCCATACCGAACATGTTATGCATCCCGTTGTGCAGAACTTCCACACTTCCAATCTCGCTACCACCAGCCGCACTACTCCATTGATTGAATGTCTGGTAAGTGGTCAAAAGCTTGTAGAGTGAATCGCGATTATCGGGTTGTGCTATAGTAGCACGCTTGTTCGCAAGGTCGTTGCGACTCATAGCGGTGATAGATGTCCCATTATCAGGCAGTCGAATGGTGGTGTTCCAGTACATGAATTCGAACTCCGCCTGAGAAGGTCAGTTGTTGTCGTGTATTGATTAATATGCAATGAAATGCAGATCACTCACCAAGGCAGAGAAATCATCGTAATTCAGCGGGTGGAATCTGTACTGGAAAAGGGGGTTCGGAATTTCTCCCATAGTACCGTTCGGGAACGTGACGGTGGCAGATTGGCGGCGGAGACTAGGGGGCATCACGCCTTCGCTACTGTTCGAAGGATCGAGGGCCCAGTCCCAGTAGGGCAGCCGGATGCGGTCCGCAATTGACAGGGCACTCTCTCGAGCGCTGCCTACCGGATACTCATTCGCGATTTCCACCGCTTTGAGCTGAAGGACTTGCTCGAACAGAGCAAGGTACGGACGATGCCAGGTCAGGAATACATTGCTCGTATGAGGACAATAGCCCAGCATCCCGTCACCGTCTACTCCGTCCCAGGTTCCAAATGGAGCTCCGTGTATAGCTTCCCCGGGTCAGTACAATCTCAAAAATATGTTCGTGCGTCATACCCGCGACCTGGAAGTACGACACTTTGTCGCTCTGATCCATAGCTTGAAAACGCGCAAAGGCCTGCAAGAAAATGTTCCAAGTTTCTGCATCCTGTTCAAGCTCACGGAGCTCTTGCCGAGGATGCACTCCTGTTCCTTGCACTCCAACAACGGAGAAGTAGGACGACTCATCGGTCTTTTGCACGGCGGGACAGCTCGCGCCGGCAGTGCTGTTGCTGAGGGTGCCGTTGCTGAGAGGAGCAGCTTGTGTGCCAATGAGCAAAGAAAGTGAGGTGGTAAGTCCAGTGAGAGCAAAAGAGAAAGACTTCATCGTGACCAACCAGCCGGTAAAGAATGAACGGAATCAATCTAGATTCCAAAGAAGCGAATGTGAACGGCGCGAAAGAAAAGAATGAAGACCAAAGACACAACGAAGGAAGGACGATGCTGACCCGTGAAAAATACCACCATGCGAAAGTCCATGCCTTTAAAGAATTGACAACAATACGTATACGCGGACCGCCTCAGTCTGGTTGTTTGAAGCCCTGGACAGTACCCGAAAAACATGATCATGCATGCGGCTTCAATCGGCAGATGTGCGGGAGCTGACAGGGCTTTTGCTTGCGTTCTAGCATGGATCAGACGCTCGAAACATGTTTCGTTTCTGCTAATTGATTTACAGAGGGAAGAATTGGCCAATCATGGACGTTGTTTCAAATTGCTTGTTCATGCTTGGCTTTGGCACGGGACCGACGAGAGTTACAAAATCGCTCTTGATCAATTGGCGGAAGTCCAAGAACAGGATGCATCGCATCAGGTATGTTTTGTGGCACCAAATTGATCCAAGGAATCGCTAGTCTGTTTAGTTCTATGATGTTTCTTCGGTAAATCATGTTGTAAGCTGGCCAAACGGCTTGGAGCCCCACGTACGGGCATTAAGAGGACAGTGGTACATTTGCAGTGAGAGCATTTGAGGTGCCACTTTGTGGAGCGGTATCGATAGGTTGAGATAACAGGGTGATAGCACGGACCCGCATGGTGTCATGCAGGGATACTGCAAGGGTCCCGCGAGCCTTTATATCCGGAGCTGACCACTGAAATCTCCGGTTACCACGTGTTGATTGCTGTCTGTGGTGGCGTGCAACAAAACGGTCTGCGTATTCCGGGGGATCGCACATGCCAGCCTTGAGCTGGCAGAATAACATACGATCAAGATGGGCTGTCTCGCATGAAAGTAAAGATTGACCGCAGGAGCGTCATAACAACTTGGGTTCTACAATCGTATTAGAAGTCTAAGCTAATCATGTTACTCTAGGATAATCATTAGAACAGCCGAACGTACCTACTCTACTTGGAACTGCACAGCCGACGTTCTACGGGGGTGACCGGTCCCTGCAGGACGCTCAAGCGGGCTCCATTGTGTCTGGTGGTAACATCTCATCGTGCATGTCAGAGCTTCTCAAGAACCGCTTGGTGAACCGGCTAGAAATTTCCGACTCGTCCTTCCGTTTCTTACGGCTAGCCGTATCCGAGGCGACATGCGTATTGGCCCATTTCTTCACTCTCATTAAAGCTGTCACCACAGGGGCAGGAAGAGCGCCCAATTGACGGCTCGAGATTCCACCGCCGCTCATAAGGATTTCGATTGACGTTCGGACGCGAGTGATGGAAAGGTTCAGCGACTGGCCATAGACATCATCGCGGAAGGCGTTGAGGGCTATGTTTCTCAAGAGCAGGATATCCCCAGCTTTCACACGTTGCAGAGCGTAGCTGAGCGCATTCTGAGACTCACTGCCGTTGGAAGGTTTCTGCCAGAATGAGACTTTGAAGCCACTTTTGGTGTCGTCGGCCACGGTGATCTCGCGAAGGCGCATCCTGTAACCACCCTTCTTAACGAACACCTCCCTGTCTTCCGGTGCTGCTGTAAGGACACACAGGATGTTCGGAGTTGGGGTCTGCGGGTATATGCGCCGCAAATGCGCAGCACTAGGTAAAGCGCCCAGCGTAGTGAGCTTCAGCGTGGTAGGAACTTGGAGGATCGGGCCATCTGAGTTTGAATTTTGGAAGCTATTCATGTCTATGCCGGACGTGCTGTCCATGGATGTGCTTAAGAACGACTGAGAAGTCGTCATGTGGTTACTTGCGCCCACAGAAGCGATCTGAGACGACAGAAGAGAATCGTGAAATATGAGTGAGTGGTGTACAAACTCTTCCTCTCCAAAGCTGGTTTCCTCAAAGGTCGCGGTGGTGTCAAGAATGGTCGTGTCGTCTTCATTCGCGTCCAACGAAGCTCCTACGCCAGGTACAGCGAAGGAAACTTCCGTATCACTTTCGTGAAAGCCGCCTGTGGGAAGGTACGGCTGCGACCACTCAGAGCGTAATCGCTGATCCTTTGAGGTAACATGTCGCCATTTGAAGGCTGCATCTTCAACATTCCCTATGCGGGGAGCATCTTCGTAGAAGAATTTGGTTGCCTCGTCCGAAGGAAGCAACGCATCGGCGCTGAAATCAAGGTCCGCGCGCAGAGGCGCGCCGTTCAGCGTTTTGAGCCGCATCAGCACATTACTGTATGACGCTTCGTACCCGTGAAAGTGTGAAGACGAGTAGCACTCAATCTTTGCCGTCGCGATGGGGGGGAGCCGTGAAGGCAGAGGGTACGTGGAGCCGCTCGGAGAAAAGCGTCGGAGCCGAGCTTGGTTGTGCCTTACCAATTCACAGCTGGCTGCCAGCACGGAAATATAAGTTGGCCGTGTCGCCGAGGCGACTGCACGTATAACATGAACAAGGGCCCCTCCTGAAGAGGATTTATCCACTCAACCGTCTGCTTCTCCCGAAGTCAACCTCAGCCTCACAACTCGGACCGCATTCAAGTGCCGTGGTTCCTAGCTCCGACGCGAACCAGCTTCGCGTAATCGCGCGCCAATTCCGCGTCACAATTAGGCTCGGAGTTAGTATCTTATCTGATCAACTATAAATTTGGAGGTACTCTGCAGGTCAGTATGGGAAAGGATCCGACACACAAGCCCATAAACGCCTATAAGATGACTGCGGCGCTCAAAAACATTTATTACCGACTCACACCGACGTCTTCGTCGTTTTCGCTGGCGACGCAGAAAAACCCGGGCGAGTTTACGAAAGCACGCACCACAGACGCGCTTTTCCCAAACCCCGACCCCACTGTTGACGGTGACGAATGCCTGCACGACTGTGCGAGCTGCACCATCAAATACCCCAGGAAGTTTACCATCGACGAGGATGAAGAGTTGTACGGGCACGTGAAAGGATGGAGCACGCACTTGATTGTTGCGACAGGAAAGACGGATTGGGTGCGCAATGTTGCGGACGAGAAGGGTAGCATCATGGAGGCGGTCGACAAGGGCGACGTGAAGCCTAGCAATGGGGTCAGTCTTGGTGTATCTTCACTATTAGCATCATAGCACTAACCTACAGCAGAGACTCATGCTCTCCGCCTCCGATATTCCCGTTCCTGAGCACTCGGACGACAGCACCACGGTGCTCCTCCTCCCCTCGTTCCAATTCATCGATAACGTCACGCCCGCGAACACACCAGACCTAATAAGAAATTTCGTAGATAAGGGTCCAACCAACACATCTCCTTTGGTTGCCGCGTCGCAACCTGATCTCCCGTCGTCACCCTCGCCGCTCTCTACAGATGCCTCCGCGCAAGCATCTGCCTCCGAAACAAGCTCCCCCGCCGCACCCGCCATACCGCCCACGATACCGTCATCCGGTCTAAAGGCTCGACCGTGCCCGCATAAATACCTCATATTGATGTGCAGTCAGAAAACACGCGATGCGCGCTGTGGACAGTCAGCGCCCCTGCTGCGCAAAGAATTCGAGCGGCATCTGGCACCACTAGGCCTCTACCGCGACCTGCACGACGAACGCCCCGGTGGAGTCGGCATATACTTTATTTCCCACGTGGGTGGGCACAAGTTCTCGGCGAACGTGATGATCTACCGCTCATCCTCCGCGATCGAGCGACCCAAGCAGCTCAACGGCCACTCCAACGGCATCGAAGAGTCATTAGAAAAGCTTAAAGTGGAAGATGACAAGGGACAGGAAGTGGTCCTAGACGTGAATAAGGCACAGGAGGAGGAGGGTAATGGCGAGGCGGCACAGTGCATCTGGCTCGCGAGAGTCAAGCCAGAGGACTGTGAGAACATCGTGAGATACACTGTGCTCCAAGGCAAGGTCGTGAAGCCGCAGAGGCAGTTAAGAGGGGGGTTTGATCGGAGTAAGCAGCTTGTGAGTTGGTGATACCCGTATAGACGTAGGAAGGATTGCATCTAGTGTTTCATCTATACCTAAATACAAAGACACCTTTATCCACCAGCCGATCTCGCCACGAGCATTCTGATTGAGATGATAATTTAGACGGGTGATATAGCATAAGGTACCATTTGATGGCGGCACGGTCAGCCCCTCGTAGATTGTAGCCCGCAGTATGCTTAGTCCGCATTCCTACCTAGAAGATGTAATAGGCTTATAGAGCACAGAGGTATCACTGCACATCCGTCAACTTCAGCCGACACCAGTTGCTTACCGTTTCACTCCATCGCGGGTGTGAGACGCAGGGTAGTTATGTAGAGTTTACAACTATTTCAGGGTAAATTTAATAGGCCCATAAAGCAGTAGTAGATTTAAGAAGGAAAAAAAAGAAGAATCGTGTATACTTTCAGTGCGTGGAAGGAACGAATGTAAATGTTCTAAATAATGAAGGCGCGAGTATCTAAAAAACGTTACATGGATAATATTTCAAGTTTCTAAACGTAGCTATACGTGAGCTTCTTTAAAACTTACTCCTTAGGATAATATTATCACATTCCCTATACAAAACAAACATAGAGGGCACTTAGTAATGGATCCTTGAGGGTACTTCGTTGCCTCATTCTGTAGGACGTAGCTACCTGCACACTCAGAAGCCGCAACCAGATCGTCCTAAAATACAACCCGAAATACTTCCTAGTTTGTATACCAGTGCTGACGGTGTGCTCGGCTGATTAACCCACTATGAGGGCACTACGCCAGAGAGCTTCGTCATTCACCTGCAGCCAGCAACAACTAGACTAGCAAACAAAAGAAAGAGCGACCATCTCCTTAGATAATACTTTGAACTGCCGCCTTTTCCAGCCAAAAGGGAAGAAGTGCTGGATCCACAGCACAGGTCTCAGGGTCGTGCAACTCCTATCGCAGCATGAACAAGCGCCAAGTCGGGGAATCCTGCGAATTAACCACTGCGCTAGGCTAAGTAAGCATCCCGTGGAGTGGAGAGACGATGAAAATGGCTCAATTTTAGCAGTGTATATACTACAATCAAAGATTGTGTGGTTAAGTGTTTGCAGTGAGACAGTATACAAGAACCGGCCAATGATGTGCGCGGGCAGCTGTGGAGAACTTAACCGCTTTGGGCAGCGCTACTGAACTGAGGCAGGCACAATAACGTCGCTCTGTACACTTGCTTTACACATCTGGGGACTAGCTTCACGGCAAGGTAGCGGTACTTTCATCTAGGTAGCCGCGCATTGCGATCACCGCCGAGCACAGGGTCCAATCCGAGCACGACCGAGTACTTGAATCACAGCACCCTTGGTTTACCGAGCTTTCCCAAGGTTAAGGCGAACGCATCGTCATCAAGTGCTGCCAGAGGAGCTGTTCGAGCCTGGGCGATCTCTGGACCCTTGGGATATCCTGCACGGTCAAGCGAAAGTGGGTTCTGCATGCGTACATGAAATCCGAAATGGCTGATTCTGGGATCCTCAACGGAGGTGCGCCCGCCATGGCACCTGGTACAATCAAATCCCTTCCCATGGTCGATATCTCTCCCTTCCTGGCTTCTTCCTCATCTTCAGAGGCTCGCAAACAGGTTGCGCTGGCGATAGACCGAGCCTGCACCGACTTTGGATTCTTCTATCTCACTGGCCACGGGATCCCGCAAGCTAGACTTGAAGAGGTCATCTCGCTTGCTCGAGAATTCTTCTCTTCGCCTGCCGAAGAAAAGAACAAGATCAAGAGACACGATGCTGGCGGGCCTGAGGGCGGTGACGGCGCAAGAGGGTATCAAGGCATGGGGGAGAACGTCACACAGGGCAAAAAGGACATGCATGAAGCGATCGACTTATACCGAGAATGGGATCATGCACCAACACAGTCCGGAAGCGGTGGAGAAGGAACGCGGCGCACACTTGAAGGACCAAATCTGTGGCCCGAAGAGCCCAAAGAGCTGAAATCTGTATATCTCGAGTATATCGATCAATTACAAAGCGTTGGTACAGCTCTCGTACGCGCAATGGGTCAAGCGCTTGATCTTCCTGTTCCAGGGGAGTCTACATCCGGAACTGGACAAACAGAGGACTCCGAGATATTCGTCCGCAACACGTCGAAGAGCTTTTGGGTCATGCGGTTGATCGGCTATCCCAAGCTCGCCACTCCAATCAACCCCGATGCAGACCTTGCTGAACTCTCATGTGGAGAGCATACTGACTACGGATGCGTCACGCTCCTTCTCGCCGACCCTACCCTGGGGGCGCTGCAAGTGCTGCTCAAGGATGGAAAAACGTGGCTCAATGCGGATCCCATACCTGGCGCTTTCGTAGTCAACATTGGAGATATGATTGAGTGGTGGACGAACGGCTTGTGGCAGAGCACGAAGCACAGGGTTATCCACCGCGGGGAGGGATACAGAGTCTCGGTGCCCTTCTTTTTCGAGCCGAATTTCGATGCTGTAGTGAAGCCTTTAGGTAAATGTGTGGAGAGGAATGGTAAAGAGCCGATGCATCAGGAGATAACGTATGGAGAGCATTTGCTAAGCAAGGTGTTTGGGAATTTTGACAGTACGTGAATTGTTGGAGAGCATTGTGCGATAAGGCTGATCGTGAGTAGGCTAAGACCTGACGGCAAAAGCGGCCATGCGATTAGCTAGACTCAGAATCCGAAAGATTGCATAGCATGTAACAACCTATCTCTTTTTCTTCCACTCCGATTTTATCGGAGTAAGAAATCCCGCGGCAGTTCTGCTCCATCATTATCTCATTGCCTTGCAATTGTGCCTCTGTGACAGCATCCAAGCCGTGCCCTGGAAGGTGCAAGGGCAGCTAAAATAACGCTATTCAATCTTATCATAGTCCTGTGTGTTACCCTTAGATGGGTAATAGAGTGGTTGGCCATGTAAGCCTTGCGCCCGCCTGTTTAGACCGCCTTCACAACTTTCTTCTGCGTACCCTCACTACCCGCATTGATCATCTATCGCACGAAGAAATACAATTCTAAACCGGCTTTTTATATTCGCACATCGTGCGGTTTGTGACGACGGGAATCCATCCCAGCCACGATAACTAGCTTTATCACATTTGAGCCAGCGGCCACATGGATTGTGTTGTAACCATTCTTCTGGTGCTGAACATGCCGTCTTGTACAGTTATTTTTGGGAGGGGCGTATATCATGGTCTGAAGCATTTCCGATGCGGATGGGCAGTAGCGGATGGCAAGTTTCGAGATGAACACATGGGTCCAATTGATGGAGATTTGTAAGTGCCGGATATGCGGCATAGTCCAAGGAGAACCTCGGAAAGTCCCGTGCAGCTGCAGCTGTGTCATTTTAGAGCATGCGCTCGACCAGAGAGCGTCCCACACAGGTAGGTTTGGTGAAACGTGATTTTGAGAAGAGCGGAGAGATCACATAAGTTTGATATCGGTTCTTTTTTAGAGGAAAAACCTGAGCCAAGGTATGGAAAGAGAAGTCTAGGTTGATGAGAGGAAGGGTTTATATGGACAGAGATGATGAACTGGGCGTTGGGATGAAGGTACGAAGGAGCTCGTTTTTATTATGTCTCCACCCTTAGCGCGCATCGCGCGGCCCACCAACATTAATCCGCCCACCCGCCATTTTTGTATGAGAACAGGATAACAATGGGTTTTTAGACTATGCGCGTTCGAATAAACACATATT